>JAVSCE010016175.1:0-514167 GCA_032199065.1 Smutsia gigantea
CACAAAAACAAGAAAAAAACCAAAGAAGGAAAAAAAGAAGGAAGGGAAAGAAAAGAGAGAAAGGAGAAAGAAAGAAAAGAAAGAAAAAGGAAAGGGGAAAAGAAAAAAAACAAAGAAAAAAAGAAGGAAGAGAAAGAGAAGAGATAAAGAAGAAAGAAAGAAAAGAGAAAAAAAGGAAAGGGGAAAAAAAAGCCCACGTGGAGTGGATTCTCAAAGCGTGCTGTAGGTGTCGCTGTTGCTCCACTAATCCACACCTGCAGCCACGCCACTTTTTGTAGCTCTGGCAGGGCAGGGAGAATGGGAGGCTATTGTTTTCTATATAAAGTTCCAGCGTGGCTGCTCCCTTCTCTCAGTCACCAGCAAAGGGGTCCGAAGTTCCCCAGGACTTCCAGCCTGCAGGGCTGAGCCCGCCGGGGCAATGGTGTTCCCTCGCTGGGCCCCCCGCCTCTCCGAGACTGCTACAAACTGCACGTGCTTTTCTCTTGTCCCGGGGTGCTGGCTACACGGTCCCAGCACGTTCCCGGCTCAAAACCTGCACCTTCTGCCTCTCCAATGTTCGATGCACCGCGTGATGTGTGTCAGTGCTCCCGGCGCAGACCACCGGGGCTGGTTATTTCGCGGACCTGCTCTTCCACTCCCTCCTGGCTCCGAATCCTCTCTTCCTGCGGACGCACTGGGCTGAGTGAGTGCTCGGGTGCTGCCGGGTCGCGGCCCTGTATCTTACCCGCCTTGAGGGGTGCTGAGTCCTCCTGGGTGTGGCTCCACGCTGTGCGCTTTCCTGTGTGTTCTGGTCTCTCTTTTAGGAGTAGTTGTATTTGCTGTATTTTCATAGATTTATATAGTTTTGGGAGATTTCTGCCATCCTGCTCACGCCGCCATTTTCCCGGAAGTCTAATTAATGGTTTTCTAAATGAGATATTTTGAATAACCCCCAAACTGTAGGATTAAATATGTGCACTGTTGCAGAGGCCAGCTCTGCAATCCAGCTGAACCTGCGAGGGGTGGATGGGAGGTTGAAGAAAAACACATAGATAGATACAAGAAAAACACAGAAACCAAAGTTGGTATCAGGAGGTTCACTGACCACTGGTGGCAGACCAGTGATGCAGTTTTATTTCTGAGCACAGGTTATATACACAACCTCTTCCTGCCACATTGAGCAGGGCAGGTGACCTCGGGACAGCTGGCCAGCAGTGCACGGGTCTCCCAGAGGGTCTCCACACAAGTTCCCGGCAGCCTGAGGACCCTGGGACCTGGATGTGCCCTGGCATCCCCTCCCTTGGGCCTCCCTGGGACCCCCACAGACATGCCCACTGACAGGAGGAGCTCCAGTTCTGCAGCCCAGACACCCTGTTCCCCTGGGGCTGAGCTCAGCCTTCAGAGCCAGGGACAGGTGGACAGGGATGGCCTTTGCCAAGGCAGGGAGGGTGTGTACCCTGAGAGCCAGGCCCCAGGACATGATGCTGTGGGCAGCAGGGATTCCTGGTGGGTTGGCCCTGGTTCTCTGGATGTGTTAGAAGTGGCCCAGAGACCAGGAGTCCCCACCCAAGGCTGGAGTTCGAGAATCCTGGTCTCAACATTGGCTTGCCAGGTAACCTCTGGCAACTGCCCACCATCCAGTGCCTTGGTTTCCCCTCCTGTAGGTGGGGAACAATGACCCTGTGAATGACAGACAGTAGCTGTGAGCACAGAGAGGAAGATGTCAGTCGCTGTTATGATGAGGGCCCCATGACGAGGGCTACAGTCCTCTCTCCTATGCAGGTCCTGGTGGCCAGCCCTGCCAACGAGGATCTGGGGAGGAGGGAGGGAAGGGTCTGCCCCATGCCAGCAGAGGTGCCTGCCTCCCTCCACGGCTCATTTGTGTCCCTGGAGGAGAATAAAGCTGCAAACTCAAAAATCACAGACCCGAGGTCCTGAGATCCTCAAATTCCCAAATCCCATGCCTGGAACTCTGAGATCCTGGGTCCCCCTGTGGGATGAGGGGCAGCCCCATGGGTTCTGGAGTTTGTGTCTCCTACATCCTGCCTCCTGACCTCATGTCTGTGCCAAGACCCTTATTCTTAGGTCTTTTGTAAATGGCAGAATCTGGAAGGAGGACGTGTGAAGCCTGCGAGATGCGCATTTCTGCTCCTGGGCCGCAGACAGCAGACACTCTGTGGTGTGACAGTGTGGGGTCCCCAAAGCTGGGCCGAAGCCCAGGGCTCAGTGAGCATGGATTTTTCTGTGGGGCACCCCCGGGTGTGGTCTCTAGGGGGCCAGAAGAAAGGTCTTTGCTGGGCAGGTCTGTGACCCTGGGCTCCATTCCCCTGGGGACCCCAGAGGGTCTGCTGCAGGGGAGGGGGCGTCTGCTGAGTGTCACTCACCCTGGGACAGAGTCCGTTCCCTCGCCTAGGGGAGGCTGGCAGTGAAGACAGGCAACAAACAGGTAAATAAATAAATCGCCAAGACACGTGCAGGAGTGGTTAGCTCCTGAGATAAAACGGGGTCATGAGTACTACAGGTGCAGTGGGGGCCCCTTGGACTGCGGCGTCAGGGAGGTCAGCAGGGACAGGGCAGCTTGGATTCCCTCCACAGGGCACTGGGGAGCCGTGCACGGCTCTTGAGCAGAGGAGGGATGTGATCTGGTTTTTGTTCTTAAATGGATTCCTGACCACATAAATGAACCAGACAGGCAGGGAGACTGAGAAGTGTGCCCCCCAGGCAACAGGGACACAGCCTGGGTAAAGATAAAGCTGCTGCTTCTGGAAAGAACACAGAGAGACAGGCCCAGTGGTCCTCTTTCTGACTCAGCACCTCTGAGAGTTCCCTTCGCTGCTTCCACGTCACATGCCACCAGCAGAGATCATGGCAGAAGCAGGATGGACACAGTGGAGGCCCACCGAACCCATCGTGCCTAATTTAATGTGGTGATTAAGAATAATATTTTATTACAAAATAAAAATCTCAGACAAATGATAACCCAGAAGGGACAGGGAGCACAGACCTAACTAATCCAGGCTGTCCAGGCCCCTGATGTCTGCGCCTCCTGTGGCCGCGTCACCCAGCCACAGCTGCTCAGGGGCCTTGGGGGAGCCTGGAAGCTGCTTTGGCTAGTATCTCACCATTTCAGCTAGGGCTGAGATCTAGGGACATCCCACTCCCAAGCCAGCAATACTAATTACTTACCCATACATTATACCACCACCCTCCAGCCAGCGTTTCCACTGACACAGCCCGGCCACGTCCCTGGCCTGTAGCCAAGCAGATGCAACCCATTACCCACGTGATCCTAAGATAAACGGTAACTGGGCCTCAAGTAAAAGAACTTGACAGCACTCTTAAGTCAGACAGTTAATGACCCGACTCTAAGCAGAAAAAGGACATTTGATTCTTTTCAGGGTTGATGCTTCAGAGTGTTTCCCCTCCCCAGATATTTTAGGAGAAAGAGAATAACAGTGTCACAGAATGTTCAAAGGTGTCATGAGTGCATTTCCTTTGCAGCCCGTGTCACCCAGAGTGCACCCCAAGTTCACCTGTAATTGGGGTGGCCAGCTGCATTAGCTGATTGGCTTTATCCAAAGGAGGAATGAACGTCCTTTATCTTCATGATGCAAGCTGCCCGAGTAAGTTAGGCTCTGACTCTCCCACAGAAACAGGGCGCTGGGGCCTGTCTTCCCTGATGAACACACTTCAAAGAGATGGCTCCTAGGTCCTTGAGCCCAGGCTTGTAGAGCTGGCGAGAGGTTTATTTAGCTTTTATAAAGGTTCATACACACTTCAAAGAGACAAAGATGTACTTATCAGTTTTCTGAAATAAATGCTCTAAGGAGGAGGAAGAGAAGTCTTACCTCTTTATTTTCAACAGGGAGAAGTAAGTCTCTTTTTAAAAATCATTCTTAGTTTTAATTTGTATTTGTTCTCACACAGGAAGGCAGGCAACCTTCTCAAGGAATGCAAGCTAGCACAGGTAAGGGATGTACTCTCCCCTGGAGTCTCTGTTAGGCAGAAAGACAGAAATGAGCGGGATGGAAAGGAGAAAGGGCCCACCAAAGATGACTCAGGGAGTTGATCAAATAGAGCCAGAAAGCCAGAAATGACTCAAAGAGTTAATCAGATGAAGCTACAGGGTCCAAGAGTGACTCCGGCAATGTCCAGGGTCCCCCCAGATAAGAAACATCAGAGGCACTGGCAGAGCCCAGCCCCTGTCCTCATTTCACCAATCAGAGCAAGCCTAGAGAGCTGACAGCTGTCCATCAAGGACCTCTCTGCCCTGCCAAAACCACATAAAAGAAGCCTCAGAATGAGCATCTGGCCTGTCTCACCTCTGCTATTCTATGCGGAGTGCATCAAAACTTACGTTCTTTCCTGACTGATCTCTCGTCTCACTGTATCTGACTTCCCTGCGACACTGAGCTGAGTCCTTTCCTTCCTAATGTCTCCAGAAGGAAGGTAGCCCTGATGACATCTCTATTTTAGCCCATTTTGGACTCCTGACCTCTAGAACCATAAAATAATAAATGTGTTGTTTTAAGCCACTAAGCTTCTGACACTGCAACATCAGCAATGGTCTCTAACATACTGCCATACTCCTTATCACACAATAAGAAAAGAAATACTCTGCAGGCATGGTAGATCACACATTCTGTGTATATGTATGTTATATATCATATATGTCATATGTATAACCTAAGCTAAAATATATATACAATACATGCTAACATATATGAAAGTATATTTGACATATTGGTGATAGCATCTTCACCATTTATGCTCTGACTGAAGTTGATCGCAGACTTTGGGATGTGATACATTTAATAATTGATGTATTAAAGTTTATGATGAGTATTTATTACAAACAAGAGTCAGTCCCAACCATGTGGCCTCTCTTCCATTCCTTGTGGAGACCGGCTCGTACCTCTTAGAAACTGGCTGCAAGTTGGAGAGGACTAAAATGACAGTGGCTTAATTAAGATAGGGGCTTTTTTTTCAAGCTTATAAAGAGACTTCCTGAGCTAGGCAACCCAGAGATTGTTCAGCGGCTCCAGGCGCTTCCAGTGTTCCAGGGTCCTCGCAGTTGTGCTCTGCCCTCCTGGGTTCTAGTCTCAAGAATACGAGTGTGGCCACTTGGTCCCTGCACATCACGGGCCACCGCCCTGCAGAGGCTGGGACATGCAGGTTCTTCTCAAGGCTGAGCGCCGCAAAGCTGTGCTGTTAGAGGGCTGGACAGGAGGGGGTGGGAGAGGCCCCCGTCGGCCACTGGTTTCCGGCAGACCGCTCTTTCCCAGAGAGCCTAGGATATTCCTGACCCTCTGCCCTGTCACCCTGCTGTCACACTCCTGGCTGAGGCTGATGTGTGTGATCCAGGGTGTAGAAAAATTCATGTTGTTTGGCATACCATTCGCTTAGGGAGCACAGGGCTCTTCAGAGTTGCTCCAGGGGTTCCACAGACAATAGATTATTTTCTAAAAGTGAAGGTTTAACCTTGTGGAACACCACGATCACTTTCAATGAGGTTTATACCAGACATTCTTGAACATCTCAATTCCAGGAGCTCTTTGGATCTCTGTGGGCCAGAAGACATACTTAACACCTCCTCTACAGAGTGGTTAGGCCCAAAGAACTTGGTGAGCATTTGCATTCTAACAACTTTGTAGTGATTAAAAAAAAAAACACAGAAACTGAAAGTAACAGTATTTTTATTTCTTCTTAGATAACCACAGAACCTACCCTTCCTACACACAGCACAGCTGCTCAAATTTGGAATCAGATTTTTGACACCATCATCTTCATTTCCTGTTTGTCATTAAATTTCCTGCAACATTTGATTTTTATCAGGCAAACATCTAAAAAGCCACCACCATAAAGAAACCACATCATCTGAGGGGACAAAACACAGTCTCCCGTTGAAATAGTGAACTGTCTTAAGCCACTGGCCCATGGGGTGTAGGGCAGAGCCCAGGCCATTGCTGCATTTTTGTTGAAATTTTAAATAAGGCACAGTGGCCCCGTGAGCGAGCTGTGGGGCACCGAGGCTTCCTGCAGGGCTTGGGAGCCACGAGCTTGCATGTAGACAGCTCTGTGCATCCCTGAGATGCCGTTGCAGCTGCCGGCTTGGGTGGAGGAAGCCAGGCTAACAGGATTTGCCCGTGAGCTCTCTCACAGGCAAATGAAACCTTTTCTGCTTCCCAAACATCTCTGAAAGCCCTCACACAAGGCTGAAGCTGGGGAGTTCCCCTTGTGCCCGTCCTCTGTTCCCTGAGATGGGCAGCACTATGTGGGGACGAGGTCATGGCCACAGGGACGTGGCCCAACAGACAAGAGCAGAGAACACAAGTTCCCCTGCTCCCCAGCAGAGGGAGTGAACAGAGCCTCTCCCTTACACAGCAGCTGCTTATGACAAGTGCTGAATACGGGTTTGGCCAAGACAGAATTTCCTTCTGAGATTTTTTTCACAAAGTGGAAAGACGTCAGTCTTTGCATCAAATAGCATGTGGAGTTCTCTGTATTACTAAATGGGTTCAGGCCAAATGGGTTTGTCCCTTACAGTTTTGCTACCTCCTTACAGCTGTGGTGACGCTGGGGACTCAGGAGGCAATCACTGTGCCTTCCCGGTGAGGAGTCAGTGAATGTCCCCAACAAAACCCTGCACAGGTATCTGTCGCATAACCCACCCAACCCCATCACCGGCCTCACCCAGTGTTGAACTCTGGGACAATTTTAGTAGCAGGGACCTTTTTTATTAACAAGAAATCTTGCAGGGTTGGTTGTGCTCCTTGCCCTCTCTGGGAAAGCTGCCCGAGTCCCTGAGGCAGGTGCTGCTGAGAGGACAGAGCAGAGGGCAGTGCCCACAGCCCCAGGGGCTCCCGGTGAGCTGTGCCTCCGGGGGCAGGTGTGCAACCTCCTCGGACCAGGCCACCAGCCCAGTTGAAAACTGGGAGCAAAGAAAGGCAAGATGGCCAGTGGGAACATCAGAGAAACCTGCAGTAAAGGTTAGGCTGGGCTCACATTATCGCAGGTGGGCTGTCTACACTTAGGTGGACTTCAGATGAACAGGGTCAGAGAGCAGGTTTGTAGTTTGGTAAGGGACAATAAATTAGAGAAGGAAGCTTCTAGTACAATAGATCTTATTGTGTGCCAGGCTTTTTTAAAGACAGATTACATAGCCCGGTGAATTCCTCAAGGCTCTTCCTAAACAAGCACCAGATTACAAAATGCTGGGTTCTTGGCTGCTTGGCAAACCCAGAATTAAAATGAAGATAGTTTTGTTTTTTTTTCAAAGAATATTTCCGTTAAAGTTGGGTCCTGCCTCTTTGTTCCTATTTCTGGTCTCTAGATCGCTGGAGTCGGGTCAGAATCAGGCTGCTGCAACCTGGCCTTACCTTGGACTTGATTGCCCACCTTTGCATCACCCAATTTTAATGAGAATCTTGCTAAGTCAGCTTAGAATCGGCCTCCCCGGGTGTCTGATCACATTCCCTCCACCAACTCCCCGACCTGCTCCTTGGCTGTACACCCCCCTTGTGCACAGTGCATTTGGAACTGAGCCGGGTTTTATGCCAATGTCTCATTTCTCGTACTGCAATAGTGCTGGACAAAATCTGTTTTTAACACTTTGCTGTCCAGCTCTGGCTCTCACCGCACTGTGTACCCTCACTCCAAGTCTTGCCTTTTGCTGGAATCCTTGCCCCTTGCTACCCAGGCACCCTGTCCTTCTCTAATGCTGATGTTCCAAGGGGTAGAATGCCTGGAGGCTGGACAGCCAAAGCGTGTCACACAGGGTGAGTTTTAGCACAGCCAGTTGGACAAAGTCCAGGCCTGGATTAGGGAACACAATGTACATTATTACTGGTCACACTGGCCAGAACACAATTGTGACAGGGCCAGCACATCAGAGATGGGTGTGGAGCAAAGGAGACAAAGACGCTTTGTCTGAGGGGCTGGCAGCTCGGCTGGCAGACTCCTGTTTACCATTAGAAGTTGGGAACCGTGCAGCTAAAAGTCTTAAAGATCAAAGTCAAAGTCTTGGAGGAAACAGATTTGCTCAGAAAGTGAGGATTGAAGGGCAAATGAGGAACCAGTTAGGTTTGTTTCTGAGATTTGATCAGCCAAATCATTACGGTCTATCTTTCAATAATTAAATGGCCTTATAGCTATTTATAAAACTATTTTTCATGCTCCACAGGAAAAATACCATTGTTGTCATGACTGTGAAAATCCTTGGCTTGTCTCTTGTCTTTTAAATCAATAAACAACTTTTATGACACATACTTGGACACAGAATTTTGTTAGTTAAACAACTGTCTAATTGTGGATTGACGTGATACGCATTTAAGTGTGTCGGTGGTATAAGGAGATGGCCTTACCTGACTCGAGAGGTTCTTCCACAGGTGGTTCGCTTGCTGTGTAGTAATGTTCCGTAATCCCCCATCACATGTTTGCCATACCCTCAAACTCGTTTTAGGCTTGGCTTTCTCCATGTGCTGAAATGAAATCATACTAGGTCTGACTGCTAATGAGTGTGGGCTGCTTTTTAGGATAATGAAAATGGAAGAACTAGACAGTGGTGATGCTTCCATGACCTTGTGACTATATTAAAAATCTCTAAATTTTACACCTTAAAACTTGTGAATTTTATGGTATGTGAATTATTTCCCAATAAAAACAATTGCTGTGTTTTTTGGTTAAAAGTGGCAGATTAACTACAATGCTTACTTTACTCTCCTTTCTAAAAAATTACTAAAATTATAGTAGTAAAATATTCTTAAAAGGTAAAGGATTAAAAAATATTTTTATTCCATGGGGGCAGTGGAGAATTTTAAAGGTTTTAGCTCCCAAAGAAAAGGAGATACCAAAAGATGAGAGGTTGAAACACATTTGAGAGACAGGAAGTGGGTGGAGGTGGAGGAGGTTCCACTTTAAGGGCTTGCCAGACTGATGCCAGGGACAAGCATGCCCAGAGTATGTGTCAGGACACCAAGAGCTCTGCTCGTGGAGGGCCGGGTGTGGTGGGGATGAGGTCCAGGGCATGACGAAGCTGCACATTCCAAATGGACTCCAGGTTCATGCACCAACTTGCTACTAAAAGGAAAAGAAGGAACACAAACTCAACAGTCCAAGCAGGTTTATTGCTAAACCTGAGAGGGACCCCTGTGTTCTGGGAAGCAGAACAAAGAAGGCATCTCTTACAGGCTCAGAGGTTTTTTATGGCCAGGTTTTTTGGCCGGCTTTTGAGGGGATAGGTCAGGGAAAAGGTGGGCTTGTGGTTTGCTGATGTGTCCTCTGGAAATGCTTGTAGCCTAAGTTAAATGAAACCAGGTGGGCAGGTTGGCGTATTCAAAAAGGTGGTACTCCTGTCCGGGCTCTTTCAGCTATCGTCACTGGAAGTTTATTATGGAGAAATTTGCAGACTCAGACACCGTGGAGACCAGGGCTGATGGGCAGGCTTAGAAAAGGGACACCCCTACTTTGATCACAGAATATCAGTATGTTCAAACTCCCTATCTTCCTACCCCCATCAGGCTGGAGGGTGGATTTATGTTCCCTGAATGACCCCAGGGAGGTCTGTCCATGTAAAGGGCAATTAGGACCCCACTCATCAGCAAGCTCTGTGCTTGTCCTTGGAGCACCCAGTCACCTCTTGAATGCCCTACAAACAGAAATGGCCAGGGCAAAATCACTGAACGGGGAAGCTTTCACAAGGGGGGACATGAAAACAAACCAGGGTGAAGGAACCTGGTGTAAGGAAGGCAGCTGTGTGCAAGGAATGAAGCTAACAAGGAAGCAAACAACTGCATTCCTAGAATTAGAGAAAACACTATGTGTTTTGAAAAAGGGAAAACAAGAAAACAAGAATTAGGCATTAGAATTTAGAAATATGATTGCCAAAACAATATATAAAATTGCACAGGAGATGTATAATGAATAAGTTAAAACTCAAAGAATTAGAGCTAGGAGAGAAGAATGAGGTATAAGTCAGAGGATCAATTTATTAGTTTTCAATAGCCAACCAATTCAGATTTCAGGCAGAAAAAAAAAAACAGAGGGGAATAAATTAATAAAAACAGCAAAAAAGAAAAATTACAGAATGAAATGTCTAAAATTTCCAGATGAAAATGGTCTACCAACTGAGGATAAAAAAGACTCATTGAAGGAATGGGGAGGTTTCAGGACAATTGGGTTAAAGTAAGAACTTAAACACTTACAGAGATTTTTTAAAAACTGCAGAGGGAAGGGAATCTGAAAGGTCTGGAACCTCGCGACAATAGCACTGGAGGAAAAAGTACAGAAAAACAATACATCCACAATTCTGGGGGAAAATAATTTTCAACCTAGAGTTTTATGCCCAAATAGGCAATCAAGTGTGAGAAAGAATAAAGCAGGTTGTGGGCATGCAAGCACACACCTATATACACCTTTCCAATGAAGATACTGCAGGATGTGTTTCAGGAAAATGAGGGCGCAAATAAAAAATGAGAATGACGTGGGGTCCAGGACACAGGGTATCTGTTACAGCAGAGCAGTGAAGGAAAGTCCCTGACTTGCTTCAGGGTAAGAGACAAGCAGTCTGGAAGCAGAGCAAGAGAACAGAGAATTACTCAAGACAGTAGGAGCAAATAATCATTTGAGGTATTGCAATACTTGAAATTATTGATATGTATTTGACAGATGTATTGGAATGTTTAGAAAAAAAGTGAGTGTGCAATAAATAGAAATCTAAGCAAATTAAAATGAATAAAAACAAAAACAGGATAATTATTAGCTCCAGGAAAAATAAAGTTATAAAGAGAAAAAAAAACAATCGTAGCCAATCACAAATTTCTGTAGGAAATAATGTTTACACATTTATGGTAAAACATAAAATACTACCAATCTAACTACTTGGCAGTCAGGGGCGAGAGGGGAAGGGGAACAAGAAACCTCATAGGAAGCCAAAGCCTCCCACAAGTAAGTGTGTAAGTGGCTGTGTGAATTATTTAGCAATACGGAAATAAATATAGAAAAAACAGTGAAAAAAGTTTGATGTGGTTACCTCTGCTAAGTGGGATTATGATTGAGAGCCAAGGTTTTCTGAAGGAGCCTTTTAATCCCACTACAACTTTGTGAAAATGTTGTTTTGATAAATATAAACTCTCATTAAAATAGTGTTTATAGGAACTGTAGGGCTTCATTTTCTAGGACAATGTGCCACAAGCTTAAGTGGCAGACGTTTGCTGTCTCATGGTCTCAGGATCCAGGTGTCGGCAGGGCCGGCCCCTCTGAGGCCACGAGGGAAGGACCTGTGCAGACCCTGGCTGGCTTGTGGACACACCCTGTCACCTGGTCTTGGTCCCCTCTGTGCAGGCCTGTGTGCAAATGCGAGGGCTACAGCCCAGGGGTGTGGTGAGGCGGGACTGCCTGGGGCTCAGTGTGGGGAGCTGGTGCAGGGCCTCCTGGCTGCAGGACTGCGAGTGTGTGTGACGTGGCTGTCTTAGCCTGGCTTTTGTGCAGATTTTCTTTTGCCCTTTGTCTTGGCCTTTGTTTTTGTCTTTGTTTGGCCTTTGTTTTGTCTTTGTTTCACTCTTTGTTCAAACTTTCTTTGGCTTTTGTTTGGTCTTTCTTTAGCCTTTTGTTTGAACTTTGTGTGGCCTTTTTGTGGTCTTTGTGTAGCTTTTGTTTTAAGTGCATCTTGGCTGAGAACCTATCAAAAACACCTTGTGTAATGAAGAACCCGGATATATGATCTCTCCCTATATATTCTGCATGTACTGAGGAGACCTCCATTGCCACCCAGAGTCCTGCACAGGCGTGGGACCTGTTCCGAACGGCTGCTACCCAAGGTAAGGAAGGGTTCCCACAGATTTTCCTCTTACTTCTGCTGTACTTCATCTCAGTGGCCAGTGCCCATTCCTTTGTGTCCCAGCGGACACCTGCTGAACTAGCAGCTGAGGTTGGGAGGATGCAAAGTGATGGACAGAACGAGAGCAGGGGACATTCAGGCTGTTCTGCCAAGGTGGGGGCCCTTCCTGGGCTCAAGTCTGGGAGCCGCTGGCCTGGGGAAGGGGCCGAACCCTGACTCGGTTCTCCGAGGGGTCGAGTGCACGCTCCTGGGACTGAGCCAGTGGTGGTGTTGGCATCTCCTTTTTCTTTTCCATCTTTTCATATTTGTCATGATTTGAAAACGAGTTTTTCTTCTTATCTGGGAACAACTTCTTTCCTCATGCAGCCGGGCTTATGGGTGGAGGATACTAATAGGACAAAAAACCCGAATCTTGTTGGAATTTTGCCCCCTGGAGACTAGCAACCTCAGATGGAAAGATGTTCATGCTTTGTCTTGTCCACAATCCCTTAGAAATCAGAGTTTTTCAGTGTTTTGGTTTTTGGAAAAAAGGAAGGAAAATATTATGTGTTAGGAGAATAAAGTAATGAACTTGGCTAGAATACTGGGAGGAAAATGGGGGAAAAAAGTTTTAGTGTTTTGTGAATAACACAGGGAGGCAGAAAACAGACTCCTGTCAGGTCTGTTGCTGGACTGGTTAATGTCTATTTAGAAAAGCAGGACAATGCCTTACTAAGTGGATTTTAAAAATTGTTTCAGATTTACAGAAAAACTGCAAGCAGTACAAAAATACCAGACATTCCCAGGTCACCCAGATGCTGACATCTTACCACATTTGCTCTATCATTCCTTCTCCAAACACACATATACATATTATATTTTCCTGAGCCATTAATTTGCAGACATGATCAAAATCAGAAAGTTAACAATGAGGAGACACCATTATCTCATCTGCAGACATCTAGATATCATGAGCCATTGAGGAGTCAGTTTGGGACCGAGAACTCCCCCTGTCCATCTGGTCTCCTTCAGTCTGGAGCAGTACTGACACCATCCTGGTCTTTCATGACCTTGAGAAGCTTGAGGAGTGTAGGCCTCTTATTTGGTTAAATGTCCCTTAGGTTGGATTGGTCCAGTGTTTTCTCATGATTAGGTTCAGATTATGCAGTTTTTGCATGAATGCACTTGCATTTTAGGTCATATCCACATTCACACTTGAATCCGATTGTACAAACTTTTAATCTGAGGTCCTATCTAGTGGTCACAGGGGTTTTAAGTGAATACCTAAAATTTTACAAGAAAATCCAAAAATTGAAAATCCAGATCTTTTAAGTTAGTTCCCAGGTAGTCACCCAAAGTGTGTGAGTGCCGGTCTTTAATCATGAATGGCAGTTACAGTGACATGTCCATGAACTTGATGGGTGTATACCGAAGTATTTGATGTGGATTCCTCGTGAGCACCAGCTTTACGTCTGCTGCTCTGAGTATTAATTTCCTAAGTGTGATAATTCCTTCCTGAGAAAAGCCATTTGCTGAAGACAGATACAGTTCTATGAAGAGCTCTCCTGAGTGGCCATTCCAGGTTTGCTGGTGACTGTTCGCATGTTGATTGGGTGCTGAGTGAAGAAAGAATTTCCATTTTGTTTGTTTGTAAAGTGGGAAAACTTCTGTTTAGAGGTGGCAGCCAGTTTTATCATTCCAGGGTGGAGACTGATTTCTCAGAGACCTTCCTTTTGGGGGGCAAAGCTACTGAGGTAGATTCTTTAGATTCGTAAATATAAAGCAACCATTATTTTGTTTTTCCTCAGAGAAAACTCTGAAGCTGCCCCACATCTGAATGTGAGGCAGATGACTGACTGGTTACATGATCTGTTCATTCAAGGGAAAATATTGTGGCTTTCCCAGGACTGTTCCTTGGATGAGGTGGAAAAGGTTTGTTTTCCTATATATGGAATTAGAGTAGATGTTTAGGTTCTGCATATGGTGCTATGTAAAGTAGCGGAGCTTTTGGGAAAATGTACCATTAGCTATTAGGATTGCCTTATCAGGGCCATAGAAGCCACCCTGGAGTCTGAGAAAGCATTTTCTACTTAAAGGATTACGTGTTCCTATGAAGGGCGACCTGGGGTGGAAAATGAGAGCCTCCTTTTCTCCCTCAGTCAGAAGGACTGGGGGCCAGAACATGCAAGGCTTGGAAGGTCAGGAAGGCCTGTGGGTGGGAGCTGAGTTGGTTCCCACACCTGGAAGTTCGCTGGGCTGGCCAGGCTCCGAGGATTACGTTCCACTGTGTGATCTCTTCTATCAGCTGTGTAGGCCTTGCTGGGTCTGCTACTTTGTTACCCCTAAAGCACTAGGTAAAAACCTGATGTTAGCTGTGCTCTGAGTGGTTAAGGGACCAATGTGTTTAAAATGAACCCAGGATTTTGATTTTATTCAGGACTGGTGAGGCCAATAGGTCAGGGGATGACTGCCATCGAAAAGATAGTTTGTTACTGGCGGCTCCTGAGAAGAGGGGGCATGTCAGGCCCCACAGAGTCCCACGCGGAGCCAGAGGTCAGGCGCTAGAAGGGTGAGGACAGTGTGCGGAGAGCCTCTGCTGTGCTGTTTGTGGGGAGGAATGCACAAGGTGGGATAGACAGGCAGGCAGTAGGATGGGCTAGCCGGTGACTTCAGGGGGCTCTGGGGTGGAGGGGCCATCCAGAGGTCTCTGCTACCCAGCCCTCGGTGATGAGGACACCAGAATATTGGCTCAATCTGTGAGAACTCGATAAAGAATCCCCTTTTTCTAGGTTCAGGCTCTGCAGTGGTTAGTGTGCATACGAGAGGCACACTCCGGGGGGTCCTTTGCTGCCTCGGGGAGTTGGCTAGCCCCAGAAGGGACAGTCTGTCCAGGATCCAACTGAGTGGCAAGGCCCCAAATGCCGGAGCATCAAGAACACAGAAAATAAGAAAAATATAATTAATGTACAGTTAGTATCTAGTTTGGAATGAACAGGCCTGGGGAAGGAGGGCAGCATTTGGATCTGGAGCCCTGGGAATACGGACAGGCTCATGGAATGTGTGTCTATGTCTTATGGGAGTCCAAAAATTAATTATGAAGATAGAGGAATGGATTTTCAGTGATCCACGGCAGTTGGTTTATTAGTTTCATATTGCTGTGTAAAAATTACCACAGACTTAGTGGTAATTACCATTTATTATCTTGCTCTTCTGAAAATCAGACATCCAGTGGGCTTGGCACTCGGCTTAGGGTCAGTCCCTCCCAAGTCTGAAGTCAAGGTGTACTGGCTGCGAGGCTCTGGGGAGCATCTGCACCCACCCCCATTCAGGGTGCTGGCAGAATCCATCTCCTCTGGTGTAGGACTCAAGTCTCTGGCCCCACCATCTCTGAGCCAGCACCATGGTCTGGGCTGTCCTTATGCTGGGAATCTCACTGGCCTCTTCTATGTCTCGTTTCTCTGATTTCCAGCTGGAGAAAATTCTTGGCTTTTAAGAGCTCATGTGATTAGATTGGGCCCACCCAAATAATCTGAAATTATGTCCTTATTTTAAGGTCTATAATCTTAACTACATCTGCAAAGTTCCTTTTAATGCCATATAATACTGCAAATTCATGGTTTTCAGCAACTGGGATTTGGAAATTGAGTGGCAAGGCCATTTTGTCTACCACAGGAGCATTTATGATAAATGTAAAATATCAAGCACTTGGATAAAGTGGTATTTGCCAGATTTCTCCATTATAAAATTACTATTTTTTATTTTTAGTTAATAAATATTTATTGGGAGGGATATTTTGAGACTATGCAAATACCCAGTTTCTCCTTAAACATTCACCTGCTAATTTGAGCATTCATTAGTGACTGTTGCCTGCAGAAATTATTACTGTAGTATTCTAGTAGTGATTTTTCTATTTCCCTCATTGTTTCTACATTTACTAATTGGAATTATTCTTTAAGGAAAGATGTCTCTTCTACCCTATTTCCTCATTTCTTTAGTTATTTATTTATATCCTTTTGGATCCAATGATATTTATTTATTCTTTGGTTTATAACCCAATGCAATTGTTGTCTTCCTGCTCAAATGGCCTTGGCCATTGGAAATACTTTCTGGTTGGCTCCTGGGGCCTTTCAACACATCCTCATCCTTTATGAGCACTTTCTTACTTTCTGTCACTACAGTTTGCTCCAAGGTCAACTTGCATTTTCTCTGCTTTAGCCTAAAATCAACCACTTTTTCAGGGAGTCATGGTTCCTTTTATTGGACAATGGTATTTAGAAACCAAGATCTGGGCCCTAGGTATATTCTTCATGACTGGCATGTCATCTCTTCTAAGTCCTCTAGGTGGACAGATCTAGGAAATACATGTATGTACACTAATCTGTAGAGGCTCACACCTGTATTCACCTCAGTGTCTCTGACTCCAATCCAGTACCTCCAGCCCCACGCCTGTGTTTCTCTTTTCCTTATTTGTAATTTCATTCTGAAAGAAAAAAAAACACTATTCTCAGCATCTACAATGTATTTACTCATTTGCTCAATCCTAATATACATACATAGTTTTAGAGTTGAAAACTCTATGTATTTTTACTGTGAAAAACAAACTTACCAGCACACATGTACCCTTTGTGTGTAGTTATTTTTGTCTTTAGCTTCATGGATCCAGTTAAAGTGCTCTTACCCAAAGTCACTTAGGTTCTCTCTTCCCCTCCCGTCCCTTCAGGGTGGTCATGCCATCGACTTGTAAGCCAGTCACATTCGTGTGACACAGTCTGCATTCCATCTTGGGTGTCCTCCCCTTTCCCACATCCGGATGGATTTTTTGTTCATTTTAAGCATGTTTTCTTCTTCTTTTTCAGTGCCTCATCTTGTCACCCATTCTGTTTATCTTTTCTTTACTTTCTTTAACATCAGCGATGATCACCCTTGGTTCTGCTTCTGTTGATCATTTTTTCCTCTTGATTTCAGTCTCCTTATCCTATTTCTTTGTATGTCTGGTCATTTTACTATATGCTGAACATGGTAGACAATAGACTGTAGAGGTGGTGGGCTCTGTTTAGTTACGGAGAATCACCTCAATCCTGCCAGGGCTTGGCTGTAGACCGCATGAGGGCGGAGCTGTTCTGTCTTTGCCTTTACTCCTAGGGTAAGATTCTTGCTGAGTCTCCTCTGAAAGCCTGGGGTGTTCACCAAGTTCTCACAGTGTTTCTCCAGTGAAGGTGTGAGCTCTACTCAGTTATCAGGCTCTGAGCAACTGTTTTTTCTTGGATTTCCCACAGTCTCACCCTGAAATTGCACAGCTTTGGAACTGGCCAAGTATCTGAGAGATTATGTGTATCTTCTCAGGAGTTCCCCACTATTGCTACTCTGCCTGCCACCCCCTTGCAGGTCCTGCAGTCTTAGCAACCCCTGCCTGATCTCTGTTTCTTCGTCTCTCTGCTTGAGCTCTTTTTCCCTGTATAACACTTTGAAAAGTATCTTCAGGGAGAAAACCAGGATTAGTGCAGGGTTCACCACTCTTTCTTTCTCTCAAGGATAATAGCCCTGCAATGTTTGCCACTCAGTGTCTGCAAACAAATGCTTTGTACATTCTGTTCAGCTTTTATAGTTGTTTTCAGTGGAAGTGTAAGCTCTGCATTTGCTACTACACCAGTTTTTTTCTTAAGTAAGAAAGCTTGCATTTTAACTCTGTCAAGCAGGTGGAAGGAGAGGAGCACGCTCATCTGATTTGACAGAGAAATGCTATAAAGGTTTGTATAGTTAATTATACAGAGTAATCAATGGCATCATTATTACTGAAACTAAATTAGCAACTGAAACAACCAATCAGAATTAAAGGCTTCTTTTGGAGATTATTTTTGTATCTAGACTCTTCATAATCTTATAAGACTCCTTTTTTCAAACGACACTTCCATGATCTGATACGTATTGAAAAAGAATGGGGCAAATAGTAATGAATAGCCACATGAATCTCCATACTGCCTGGAAAAACAAGGCTGATATTCTGAAGAAGTTGTCAAGTCAATACCTTGCCAAATTTGATTGCTTTATTGAGTTCATAATGCAAAAACCACATCCCTCTCCCTGACCTGCAGGGGAGGACATCCCTTCATCTCCTTTCTCGACATGTTTTACTGAATTGTGAAGACTTGCATTTTTAGAGCCAGACTCTGAAATTTCTTCATTTCAGGAGTTTCATTTGTAAGTGTAATAAGCAAAAATCAGGTTTGTAGAACTCATATTTACTAGGAGAAATGACTAAAGATTTTTTGCTTAATGACAGTGAATTAACTGGACATAGGGCTTTTTTCCCTTTATAATGGTAAGATGGGCTGTAAGAGGCTTGCAGGTGAGTTTGTGATTGTATCCTCCCCCTGTGCCCAGCTGGCAGATAGATCCAAACAGCATAACCCTTCTTGGGACTGAAGCTCTGTGTATAATTTACTTGAATTAACAACCACCTAAGTGACCAAACCATTCAACTAACCAGAACGCCTTCTACTGCTTCACTTTCAGGAAAAAAAGAAGCAGATGATACCAAGACAAGCTCATAACAGAGATCTAATCAGCAGATGTGTACGGATGAAAGCACAGGTACAAACGAACCTCTTGTGCTCTTTGGATTGGCATCTAAATGATTATAGAATGATTGCTGGTATTCAGAATGTCAAAGTAGGATGTAGAATCAGCAAAAGGCTGAGCAATCCAACTTTCAATAAGCGTTCAAACACTTCTAAAAACGATTCCAGGTGTTTCACAGTATTCTAGGTTGGGGGAATGGAAATAGGAGAAAACTTTTCTCTGCCTCAGAAGGATTATGACCCCAGCCACCCTTTGTCCACTTTTGGCAAATGGAGTGGAACAGCCATTCCGTGAGAAAGATACTTCCTCCCCCTGTGTCCTTAGGAGACGCCTTCCATCTCTTATTGTCTTCCCCGAATCCGACAGTCTTCTGAGAACAAGGCTTCAACTGTCAGCCTGTCAACTGGGGGCCATTTTGCATGCCAAGCGGCTCCAGATTTAAGAGTGGGGTCTGCATCTCCCCCACTGCCACTCCCAGGCCGCTGCCCCTTCCGTCTCTAGTTAATCTGCACTTGGAAGCTCAGGCGCCGGTTCTCGTCAGTCATCCGTCCTTCTTCACTGGTGACTGTGGACTCCAACGTAGGTGACTCTCCTGTCCCTGTGGATGGACTATCTGCAACTCCAGTGAACTGTTCTCTCTGCCTCATCCATCCACTGTCGTGCTGTGGAACTGGGCAACTACTTGAAGCTACTCCATTTCTGAATCAAAAGGGCAAACATGGAGTATTTCAGACACAGCCTTCCTTTCTCTCAACTTGCTTTCTTATGGCTACAGTTTAGCTAGTAGCACACCTGTTCTTCCCCCAGGCACCTCCAGTTGACTTCCCCTCCATCTCCCCACCTATTTATGAATCCATTTACCTACCCATTCATTGGTCACAATTCTCTACCTTCTGTTTTCTGCCTATTACTGATAGAGTCTAGGATCCATCGTTTCAAATATTTTCCCGCAAATCCAAACCCTAGACGAACCATTTATCTTCTCCACATCTGCACCCAGACTACTGAGAACAACTGGAGAAAAACACAACAGGGCAGATTGGTACCCGTGAAAATAAATGGTCAGGGACCCCAACTAGGCCATCAATACTAGCTGGCAGCTTGGCCTACAAATTTCTGCAAAATCCCCTTTAAACGCATTCTATCCTCAAATCTCCAACTCTCTTATTCTCAAATAACTCTGCCTTCCATTTCCCTGGAGAAATGGAAGCTATTAGATGAGAACTTCTACAGCCAACAACCATTTATCCTCTTCCAAGAAAGGCCGACCCTCCTACATGTGCTCTGCATTCTGTGTCCTCGGGTTTCCCTTTAGGACACTAAATATTTTCTCTTCCTTTATTTCATTTCGATCTCCTTCCCTCTCCAAGACCCTTCCCACAGCACTATGTATGTTCTTGCCTGTCTCATCATAACAAAAACAAATCACCCCTCTCCCCAAAACCCTCTGGAAACCCTCTCCGCCCACCATCACTCTCTCCCCACTTATCCTCACATCTCTGGCCTGAGTTGTCTACAGTTTCTCTCTCCTCGGCCCCTATTCACCCCACAAATCCTCTCGCCCAATTTCTGTTTCAACCAGTCCATGGAACAATTCTTGCCAATGTCACCAGTTATTGCCATATCCCTTAGTCTAGCGTGTTCACTCTTAAGGGCCTCATGTCACACAGCCTGTCAGAATCATTCCACTAAGCTGGCCACTCGCTCTTCTGAAAGTCTTCTTCCTTTTAGCTTCTATGACACCACATGGTACAGGCTCCCTCCTGCCTCTCAAAGCTTTCCTCTTTGCCAGTCACTCCTCCCCTAACCTGTAAATATGGGAGTGCCCCAGGTCACAGCCACACCCTCTTCCCACGCCACCTGCTGTCATCAAGGCACTCCATTCATCCCAGGCTTCAGTGGCTGTCTGTATTCCGAAGACTGCAACTTCTCTCTCCTGCCCACACTTCCCTCTGAAGCGTCCACTTGGCCTCTCCATCTAGATGCCCTGCAAATACCTCAACTCAAGTGCATCTAAAACTGAGCTCTTCCCCCAGATGTTCTCCAGCCAGTGCTCCCATCCCCACCTAGTTGCTCAAACTGTCTGCCCTGGAGTCACCCTTGCTTCCTCCTCCTGCTTATTGGATTGGATGAGTGATTCCAATGTAATATGGCGACTATCAAGATGGAGGCACACGAGCTGCAAAATGGAGCAAAGATAAGTCGCATTTCACCCAACTGAAGAAATCTGCCAGTGTAACTGCTGTTGAATGACACAGACTATGGCCTTGGGCACAAAATGCAGAAAAAGGCGTGGCCAGCAAGCCAGGGTTCGTTTCAGCTTATCTCTGCCTGGTCTCTGTCCCCCACGGACTGACGTCCTTGGGGAACCCAAGGCAGCTTAGCAGCTCGGCCTCCCCTCAGCTGTCAGTGGAGCAGCAAAGAGCCTGTTGGGTAATCTAGGTTCTCACCTTAGGCCCCGATACGGCCATAGACCAAATTAACATTTAGATTTTCCGATTAGACAATGCAAATCTGGAAGATTGTTTACCGTCTTGGTCATTCAGGAAGGAATTTCAAGAGAGAAGATTGGTTTAACCTACTTACATATACATTCAAAATCCCACCATTTTCATAGAGTAGGAGTAACATGCAAGCCATATTTCCTTCCTCACAAACACCACAATAAGAAAGACGAATAATTATGAAATGTAGTACACCTTTAAAAAAAGGATACTTTCTACGGAGACCACTTTGCACTAAAACCTTAATTCTCAGTAGCCCTGCTGAGACTCTGACAAGCAGCCTGGGTCCCACATAACCCAGGCACAGAGCACGTGGGTTTTTAAGGCACATTTAGTCGCGGTCACTGGGAGTCGCTCCTTCATTGAGTGGAGTGCCCAGCAGAACCCTCAAAGAGTTCAAGCTGAGACACACAGCCAGGCCGTTGTGATGTGGTATGACATGTCCACCACATACAGTATATGTTCAGTTAGAGGCAGAGGAGGGGCAGCTCTGCTGATGAGGTGAGACTTCAGCTGGGTTGCTGAGGATGAACTGGAGTTCTCCACACCACCCCAGGGAAGGTGCACTTCAGGAAAAGGGAACAGGGCATTCAAAGGCTCATATGAGATCATAGTGGAAGTTTCTCACCTACAGCACTGATGGGTGGTGGCAGGAGGTAATGGGCAAGGTGGAAAGGGTACAAATTGTGAAGAGTCTTCTGTGCCAGATAAACTATGGAGCAAAGACCTAGCTCTGTAAGTGGGAGAGCCTCTGAAGTTTGGGGTTAGGGGGTGGATACATGAGACAAACACATGCCTTTGGTTCCTTTTCATGGACCTCTTGCCCCTCACTGAAGAAAGCTGTGAAATTATTCATCCACATGCAATTCTAGTATAAGTTCATGTACCCATATGATAAAAACATATGTTGTACAATTTCAGATGTAGGAAAATGATGATGCCATGGTGTGAAAATTAACTTTAAAAATTACTGTACTTCTTACATGCTTTTCTGGCTCCACTGTAATAAGAAAGGTGTTTACTCCTAAAACGCTTGCTAAATATATTATCTATGTGGTAATGTTGCTGAGCAGCTGCGTCTGGGGAGGTCTCTCCCTGCACATTAGGTGAAGCATTAGGAGAAACCTCAGTTTGGATGGGAGAGGGTTCTTGACTCTGAATGGGAAAGAGTTCTCAAGCAGGTTGGAGAAGTGTAGGTAAGGAAGGATTTCATTAAAATGGGAGTAGCAGTGAATGGCAGCAGCTGTGTGGGCAGCAGACAGCAAGGAAAAGCAGAAGGAGGAAAGGGAAGTTCTGTGAACTCCTACTCCACATAGAAGTTGAGGTCCCTTGCCAGCTCCAAAAGCCAGGGTCACCTGGCATCCAGTGTCTGCTTGAATCTGCATGCTGTGGGAACTAACTTCCTACCACCCCAGGATTGGGGGGAGCCACAGAGCACTGGATGGAGTAAGATTATGTTCTGAGAACTTCCCAGAGGCAGAGAAAGGAGATTTTTGGGAGATTTGAAGAGCATGATTGTATAGCTGCAGTCCTGTCTGGGTCACTCAGGCAATGGGAACTTACAAGCCCAAATCAGAGCTCTTAGCAGCCCCTCCCTACTTGTCTAGAGTAGAACAGAGGCAGAGTGAAGACTTGTGCTTAAAACTGGAAAATAGAATGAAATAGCAAAGTGACAAAGACACTTAACCATTGGAAGAGTGCAGAGACTAAATGCCATTAAGTTGAGCAGTGAAAAGGCTTTATTTGAAAAGTACACACTCGAAGAAAGGGTAGTGTGGGCAACCCCAGAGAGGAGGCACACTTAGGGCTTAGGATTCTGTCTTTTAAGGCTTTCAAGAATGGGGCAAAAGGAGGGGGCGGGGGTGTTGTTGGGCATAGCCTTGACTTGTGGTCTCATGATGTCTTTCTTAGGTGAGAGACATTATGTCTCCACCCACAGTCAGTCCTCTAGATAATTCTGTAAGATAACACAGGAATTTTTATTGATTCAGTTCCTCCCAAGGTAGTAGTTTCCAGTCAAGCACTGGTGTATCAGTTAGGATGGCTTGCCCTGCCTTAAGATAGATGGTTGGCTGATTACCAAAGAATGTGTTAGGAATCTTACCTCCTAACTCCCTAGTTTTAAAATGGAATCTTAGCCTTAAGATGGAGTTCCTTCTGTTCTTATTATACTGTTTATATCTTCGCATTTTCCATCGTAGGCAGGGAAAGTCTATCACGATGCTTGTCCCCTGTTCCTGCCCTGCTTCACTAAGGACACCAATCTTGGGCCATACTTGTTCCTTTGCCTAGAATAGCTGGGCTTAGGTAGAGTTTGTTGAGACTGAAAGGGCTTTTTCACAGGTCTGGGAGGTAATGCTGTGTGGGCTGTGAGGTTCCCTAGGCCACTTTAATTTGTCCTTGTTGCCTGGAACCAAGCAAAGCAGCGCTAGATGGGATGTCACCTCCAAGACAGTCAAGGCCCTCTTAGGCAGCTGTTGCTTACAGCCTTGGCAGGTCTCCAGATCAGTACTGCATTTTGGTGAGATGCTGCCCTTGGAAAAGCACCCTGGTTTAGAGTAGGTATCTGTATGCAGTCCCATTTCCTGAATTGGTTTCCCAAGAAGAATCTCCTCTTCAACACTCACTGTATTAGTCTGTACACTTTTTGTTGCCTAGGAGATAGATGGAGGGACAGGTGAGGAGGTGGATTGATGCAGCCTTAGGAAAAGTTTGAAGTAGTTAGACCAGTTCCCCTCCTCCAGGTACTTTGCTGTATAAATCGACACTCAGGAAAGCCTCAGCCCCCTCCTGAGGGAGGATCCAAGGACAGTGGATGTGGCCTGACTTTTCTGCGCTGATACTATTTGCATAGAAGAGGGCCTGGGGCTGAGCAGCCTCTGGAAGGATGTGGGCGGTGAAGGCATGCGGGTGCCTGGGGTGGAGCCTTTGATCCCCCAGTTTTTATCCTAGAAAAAACGAAGCCCCTGTGTGTACTCCTCACTTGCAGGAGGCTGCACTAAGACCCGCTGAGAACATTTGGATGAAATGTTCTAAGATTTCACTAGCAGTGAGCTGCTACTATAGACATTTTGGTAGCTAGCCTTTTAGAATGTTAAGAACCTTCCTTCTCCACTATGCTAAGAGTATTTATTGTGAATGGGCACTGAATTTTATTGAATGCTCTCTTAGCATTTATTACTGATCATATCCTCTCCCGCCAACTGCCAAATCTGTTAATATGAAAAGCATGCTTATAGACTTGCCAAATCTAAAGCATTTTGAGATTTTTATATGTAGCTTGTATTATGAAACATTTTACCTAACAGATTGGCAAAAATCCGAGGGTTCAATAACCTACTTTATTGCCAAGGAGATCAGAAAATTATCATCACACACTGCTCGTAGAGCGATAATTGGTACAAAGTCCATGAACAGTGAGTCGGAAAAAAATCTACGAAAATCTACAAAGTTGCAAATGTGTGGATTCTTTGACCCAGTGACCCACTTTGAGAGATTTGTCCTCAGATATTTGCACATGTCTGAGATGATGGGTACACAACTTTATTCAGTACAGCATCCTTTGGAATGAGATTGGATGGGAAATTCAAACTGCTCTCTCACAGACACTAGTTAAGTAATTTACGATGCTGCCTCATGACAGGCTCTCAGGTGATGAGAAGAAACTCTGTGTGGAAAGATGTAGTAAGTGAAAAGGTAAGGTGTACTTATGCCTCTATGTAAAAATAGACGCAAGAAGAACATATACCCACAAAAACACAGTGATAACTAGTATCTACTGAAGGTTTTCTGTGCACTAAAGAAGTCTGGAAGGCAGGGGAATAGAATGGAAAGCAGTGCCTGCGTTCCATGAGGGAGACACAGTAAACAAAGAATAAACACACAATGGGCTTCTTGATAATGGATAGATATTGTCAAAGGTGTACCTACACACAGTCGCTATTTTATCTCCTATTTATTTCTTCAATGTTTTTCATTCAAAAGTATGTTTTTGAGATAGGGTTTCTGGCCCCTGTGCAGAGATCTAGTTAATTCTTTTAAATCACCGCTCAGTTCTTTTGCATGAATCCATCACACTTTATCCATTTCTCCACCCAGCATGTGACTTACGTTTGTGTCTGTTTATTTTTCAAATGAAGCTGCAGTCAGCATTGTTGTATCTGCCTGTCTGTGTACCTGCGCTGCAGTTTCTTTAAGACACGCTCAGGAGTGTGGTTCCAGAGCCTTCAGGCGCCCAGCTTGACTGGATGTGGCCGGCCTACCCGCCCCCGTACCTCTTCTGACTTCCTGCCCACCAGCTCCTGTGTGCCATGTCCCCTGCACTTGATGGGGCCTATTTGACTTCCAGTAGTGCCATGTTGTACCTAACTATTGTTTAGAATGGGTGTCTTTGTATCTTTCTGAGAATTGATGAGTTTGAATGTATTTTTATATGTTAATGTGTCATCTACTGCTTCTTCTTCTGTAAGTCACCTGTGTACATCATTTGCCCATTTTCTACTGGATTGTCTTTACTGATCTAGGAGTTCTTTCAAGATTCCAGAGAGTAATTGTATGTTGTGTGTGTGTTTTATTCTCCCAGTGCCGCTTATCTCTTGACCATGTTTTTCGTCCTTTTGATGCACAATCATTTTTAATCCTGACAGAGCAAATTATATCATCTGGGAAGTTAATTATGTCAACATCATTGTTGACAAACCCACCTCCTCCCCGCTGATTTGAATGCCATCTCTGTCATATACCAAGTTCCCCTGTATGGATGGATTTCTTCTGGATTCTATTTTGTCCCCCACTGGCCTTGTTGTCTATTTCTGGGCCAATGCCAACTACCTAAATTTCTCTAAACCATATGTTTTGATATCTGGTCTGAAAAGTCTGTTATTCTTTTCAGAATTTTCTTAGTTTCCTGGTCCTTTGCTCTTTTTTTTCCTTTGCTTTTTCATCAGATCAGACTGTTATGTTCCACAGAGGCTCTTTGGTGATTTTAGTAAGACGTGCATGAAATCTACTCATTAATTTTGGAAAAGACTGATATAGATCTTTTCCATCTTCAAACAATTTTCCTTCTATTGATTCGTATGTTCTTTCATACTTCACTGCAGTTCTGAAACTTTTCCCCACAAGGATTTCCATATTTTAATTTTGCTTTGTTTCTTATTATCTTAGGATTCTTGCTGTTGTGACTGCCTTTTTCCCCAGCTATTCATTTCCACTCCTGCATTCCCTGGGTGTCTCACCTTTCCCCTTGGCTGTAAATCTTATCTGTATATTCTTAAATGTGTCTTATTTGTATGTTCCTCAAACTGGATACACCTGAAACTGGAACCCTTGATTCTTGCCTTCCTCCACCCGCCATAAGCCTGCTGCCTTAGGAAGATGATTCGTCATCTAACCTAATTTCTCCTGGAAAAACCCTATGAGTGCTCTTTCCCTCCTGCATTCAGTCTCTCTGCAGGTCCTGCTGGTGTTGGGCCTCCTTTCCTGCTCACTCTTTCGCTCAGCATCTTTAGGCATATGCCATTGGCTCCCGGCCCCCTCGTGTCATCAACAGCACGGGATCCTCCGAGCATCTCAGATTTAACATGTTTGGCACACGGCAGGTGCTCAGTGCCTCTCAGTCAACTGCACCCTTTTCCCCTCCCCTGCAGCCTTCCCCACTTCTGTAAGCTGCTGCCCTGGGCTCTGTTCAATCCGTAAACCTGGGGGCCGTCCCCGCCCAGCCAACCCCACATCCAATCCATCCTTAAGTCCTCATGTTCTGCCTCCGAGGTCCATCTCTGCGGCCACTTCCCTAGTTGAAGTCCCTGTCCTCTGTCATGGTTCTCCTTGCTTCCACACCTGCCTCCTTCCCTCCAGTCCACATCACATGAAGCCTGGGTGATCTTCAGAGAACATAAATGGGAAGGCTTCTCTTTCTGGTCCAGACCCTCCCATGCTCCCTGTTCCTCAGCATCCCCAAGTGCTGTGTGGTCTGGCCGAGTCTCCCCCTCAGCTCCACCGTACCCCCTCTCTTCTCGAGCACATTGAGTCTCAGGGATGACAGTCTGTAGCTCCCTCCCCTGCCGGGCGTGGTGGAGGGTCACCGCAACCCACTTACCTCAGGCCTCTCCTTCAGGGTCCTTCCTCAGTCCCTCCGTCTAAGTCTGTCTCCTTGTTAAAATCTGTCCCCGTGCCCAGCTCCTTCCCTTCAGAGCCCCGATCACACCCCATAATAATCATGCTCAGGGCATCAGTTAGAGTCCCTTCCCTGTACCCTGCAGCACAGTGGAGACTTCCTTTGTCCTTTCACACTGGCACTTAGTAAGGGCCCCCAAAATGTCTGAACAAATGGCTGAGTGTTAGCACTGTGTTGGCTGCATTCACTGTCCATCTTTTCCTGTGTTCATTCCTTACACACGTAGCCCGGTGTCACCTGGCCTCACTAACCAGTGGGCTCCCCTGTGGTCACAGTCTCAGTAGCTCCCACCGACAGCTCAGAGGGCCCTCACCAGCCTGGAAATTAGCCCCAGGACTGGGGAAGTCTCTAGAGCACCAGTGTCTCCTGGACTGGAGGCAAGGTCTGAGGGTGTGGTTCTCCCCCTGCAACCCCCCACACTCGCCCAGGCCACCAGCTCCTGCTTGGTCCCTGGCTCCTGTCCAGGACCCCCGACCCGCAGGCTCCTGCCCACCTCTGGCCCCAGCCTGGCCCCTGGGC
Source organism: Smutsia gigantea (assembly GCA_032199065.1). Lineage (NCBI taxonomy): Eukaryota > Metazoa > Chordata > Mammalia > Pholidota > Manidae > Smutsia > Smutsia gigantea. The sequence continues at coordinate 27,572 of JAVSCE010016175.1, forward strand.
TCATGCCCAGCCCCTGGCTCCTACTGGGCGCTGTGCCCCCATGAACCCAGTTCCTACCCAGACCCCCAGCTCCTGCCTGGGACCCCCGCACCCCTTTCTTGTCCAGCCCCCTGTCTCCTGCCCAGGGCCCAGCCATCCCCAGGTTCCTGCCGAGCCCCCTGGCTCCTGCCTGACCCCAGGCTCCTGCCTGGGAGCCTCCCCACGCCCCCCAGCTCCTAAGCCCCCCTGGCTCCTGCCCAGGCCCCCAGCTGAGGGTGCTCCTCCAGAGGTATGTGAGTGCACCTGGGGGCTGGGCCACATGGGCTGGCAGGCCGGCTACCTGGAGCTGTGACCCTGCAGTGACCTAGCTTCCTGCTGTTTTCACGTGAAGACAAAGAACACTTCATGAGCATCTTTTAAAATGGCTGCCAAATGTCCAAGAGGTCTTCAGATGGTTCCCTAACATTTCCATGATCAATCGGTTATAAGAATGTTAATAATTAAATAGAAAGCTGTACTGCTTCCACTGTATTTTCACAAAAATGCAACAATTCCCTTGCCCCTCTTCCCTCTTTTAATAAGGCAGCCTGCTTTAAGAATGTATAAAGCAATGAATGCATCTGCCCTCCTCCCTGCAGCGCATACCCACATCCAGCCTGACTTCCATGGTGCCATGCACATGTCAGTCACTGCTCGAATTGTCCTTCCTCCCCGAACACTGCACGGGACTAAGGGCCTCGTGCTACTTCATCAGACAATCACCCCGTGTCCCAGCTGCCTTTCAAGAAGAGATGGTAGGAAGGACAGAAGAAAATCCATTTTACATTCAGGGTTCCTGCAGCCTCCTTAGGGAACGGTGAAGCTGTGCTTAAGGGCACCAGTGACACTGGTGGTTACCTAGGTGGTAGTGCCATCTCCAGAACGTGTGATTCAAGTGGGTGTGTTGATTAAAGCTTGCTAACTAATTTGTGTGAATTAGGAGAAAGTGTAGTGTGTCTTTTTAAGTCTCTTTAAGATTTTTTTCCCAACAGCCCAGTTTTATAACTTTTAAGGTCAGATAAAAAGGCCCCTCCTTGTGTCACCTTTTCCACTGAACAGACACTGTTGCCGGAGTGAGTCCCCGAGGGGCCTCAGGAGAGACTGGGGGGACAAGCAGGCACAGGCAGAGGGCTCAGCAGCCCCCAGACGCAGGCTTTGATCACTCCCTCATTTTAATCGAGTATTACAGAACACCTACCGGCTCTGCATCAGGCAGTAAACAGGGCTTTGAGGATGGAAAAGTCAAGGGGACAGTGAAACAGTGGGCGACACAGAGGTTTCCAAGTGCTCTCCAGGCACACAAGGCCAGGGCACTAACGGGGACTGATCATCTCCCCGTGGGGAAAGGGGAGGCTCTGCAAAGTCCCCTGGAGAAGGGCTTTGGCTTTGGGCAGAGCCCTGCGGCACTGGAGGCCTCTGCTGTGTGACTGTTGGGTGGGAGGCAGCAGAGGAAGGAGCCCTATGGGACAAGGGCTTGAAATAATCCTGCCTCTTGGGGGCCAGGGACAGCTGGGTTGGGCAGGCTGCACTCACCAGGGGAGAGCCCCTTCCTGGATAAAAGCCTTATTATTAAGGAAAAGACATCTTGCCTTTGGATGTCTGCCTGCATCTCATGGGCCAGAGCGTGGTCACATGGGGAGTTGTACATATTTAACTAGGTTCTTTCTCAACTTAATTTTATTTGATACTTTGAAAGACCCTCCTAATTAAGCATATTGTTATTCACCTCTTTATGGACTAAAAGGTTTGCATCCCCCAACTGTTCAAATCTGATCTCCACTGTGAAGGTGTCAGGAGGCGGCCCTGGGGAGGTGCTTAGGTTGTGAGGCTGGACTCCTAATGAATGGGCTTGTGCCGCTCCAAGGACTCCAGAGCTCCCTCTTTCCACTACGTGAGGACACAGGAAGAAGCTGCTTGGACGAGGAGCCGAATCTGCTGGCACCTTGAACTTGGACTTCCTGGCCTCCAGAATCTGAGACATAAATGCCTGTTGTTGATTAGCCCCCAGCTTATGCTGTTCTGTCATCATAGCCTGAATGGACTGAGGCACCCTCTTTTGGGTGAGGAAACCAGGCCTATTAATTTGGAATCATATTTGGTTGCTCATGACTGAAATTAAGAGTGGTTCAAACAAGGTGGGAGGCCGTCCCTGGTGCACAAGGTGCTCAGTGTTGCAGGGCCCAGGCCTGGAAGAGCGGCTTCAGCCAGCAGGGACTCAGGCAACACCACTTTGGGCTTAACCAGGTGGCTTCATCTGCAAGGCTGAATGTGGCTCAAGGGGGCCACTGCACCCAAGAGTAGATGCCCAGTTTGTGCACATTTTTATTTTCACTAGGTAATGCCACACTGTTACTGGAAATCACAAGCTTTTCAAGCACTCAAGGAGCATTTAAAAAGACTGACCAAGACCTGGGCCACAAAGTGAATTTCAACACGCGAGTGGCTATCACCAGACACACCATGTTCTTTGACTAGAATGTGTTAAAATCAGAAGTCCTTGTAACAAATAACTCCATGTGCTTGGGTATTTCACAACCAATTTTTCAAAATAATTGATGAACCAAAGAAGTAAATGCTGTATTTCTGCTACCACCTGGATGTTTGTCTGAGCCATCCCCTTTACTCCCTCACCTTAGGTTCGTGGACATATTTGGGCTCTATCAATGTGTTTTTTTGACCATTAACATGTGCGTGCATCCTTGTCTGTATCCCCAGTTGTGGGTAAGTTTTCTGAGGACTGGACTGAGCATGTGCTCACAGCTGAGCACGGTATAGGCACATCATAATGGTATGATAAATGCTGAATTCTGTGGTTGACAGACTCCATTCATCACTTAGTATTTATTGCACCCTGACGAACTTTGATGTTAATTGAAAGTTTTGGATAAAGTAGGTGAGCCTGTCAGAGAAACTGAGAAGGAAGGGTGGAGATGAAGTTGGGAATCCAGGAGAAAGTGTTGTAAGCAAGAAAGGGAGGAGTTTAGACGGAGAAAGGCATCAAATAAAACAAGGGTGTAGCAGGAGGGAGGACTTTGGAGAACCATTTTTCTTTGGGAGGAAAGGAACAGAAGCCAGACCCGAGTGTACTGGGGAGGAACAGATGTCGAAATGGAGAAAAAGAGTATGGACAAATGTGTAAGAACTGTGGCTATAGAAAGGAGTTATAGGAAGGAAAACAGATGTGAAAGTGGGGGCCAAAGAGGATTCTCCTTTATTATGAGATATGCAAGAGTATGTTTAAAAGATGATAGAGGGGAATACAAACTCATAAATACAGGGAATGGACTTGTGGTTGTCATATAAAGGGTGCGGGGAGATGGGTGAGATGGGTGAAGGGGATCAAGAGGGACAAACTTGTTCATTGTTAAGTTCGTCCCAGGGATGGAAGTACAGCATAGGGGATATAGCAAATAGTATTGTAACTTCTTAGTATGGTGACAGCTGGTAACTACACTCACTGTGCTGGGTGTCGGCTCCCCTCTGCCTCTGACCCGCAGATTTGGAGGGAACGGAATGCTGAAGATCTGAAAGGTCAGCAGGGAACTCAAGGCGTCACAGCACAAGAGTAATGCCGAAAAGGCACTCCTCATATTTGTTGAGCAAATGAACTTAAACATCTAAAGAATTCTGAGTAGGGAGTTCAACACATGACCAACACACAATCATTATGTGACCTTGAGTGTAGCCCTAGGGCGTGACGCTGCTCAAGGATACCGAAACCATGTGAGGGCGCTCACGAGTTGTAGGAACTGTTTTGGCTCTAATCATTTTTTGATCACGCATCAAGAGTTGTAGGCAAAACAATCAAGTCATATGTATTCGTACATTTGATTTCCATATTAATTGATTTATGTATTAATCCCATTAATCCCACAGGTGGGCATTTAGTAATGCATCTACTTGTTGAGTCACTATGTTGTACACCCAAAACCAACATAATATTGTATATCAAATATATTTCAATAAAAAAAGATGATGGAGTGGGGAAGACCTTCCTAGCCAAAATATACAACCCCAAACAGTGAGACACTTAATTACATAAAAATTATTTTTGCATGATAAAAGCAGGTGAAACACTGGGAAAGAACAATCGCATTACACGCAATAGGTGTAACACATAATTCGGGGGATATGAATGGAGGGGAAAAACACACATAATTCCGGCTATACACACCGAGGGGAAATACTGTATTTTCTTTTCATGATTCAACTTGCTCTTCAGCCTGCATTTGCATTCGTAGCAGCAGACAGCCACATCAAAACACAAAAATTAAAACATGCCCTCAGAGTAACTTAGTTGTTTTTAATATATTCGTCCTTAAAACCCAGACCATTGGTTCTGTTTTCAAAGAATCCAGCTCTTCTCCATGCTGTCCCGAACTTTGCACATGCTTCTTGCGGTCGGGTTGCCATCTCTGTTCCACAATTACTTGCTGCACAGCCGTGTGTCCAGCTTGACCTTGACCTTGCTGAAAGCAGGGACATTCTCAGTGTGTAGCATACATGCATCACCCATATATACTTGCTTTTTGATTAATAGCCATTTAAGTCCCGGTGTGCTCAGGGCTGGGAGTGCTAGGGTATTTCTGCATTTGTCACATTCCCAGAAAGGATGTTGGGAGTAATTCAGTTTTTACTCCTCTTTTGGAACTTTCTTAATACTGACATCTGTCTTTGGTCCCTTCTCAGTCTCCTTATCTCTACTTCTTTCCCCTTCTTTTTAACTGAGGTATACAGTAAAATGCACAAAAGCCAAGCGCATAGCTCAGCAAGCTTTTACCTGAGTAATCATCTCTCCCATCAGGATCCAGGACATTTTCCACCCTGCAGACTCCCCCAGCCCCTTCTTAGACCCCACCCTCTCCAAACACAGCTATGTTCTGCTTTCTAGCACTGGAAAGACAAGTTTTGCACAAATTGAATCACTGACTGATACCGTGTTTGTGGGGTCAAGTATGTTGATGCAGCAGGATTTTGTTCTTTTTCATCATTGAATAGGATTTCTTTTGTATGACTAGTGATTGTTTTTTAATAACAAATTATTCTTTGTTATTTAGAGAAAAGACCTTCCCTAAATCTAGGTTATTTTGCCACGGCTGTGTTTGGTTTTGTAATCTTTTTTCTATCCTAAGTAGAAATGGACCCACTAAAATATGAGTCCATTTTCAGGAAACATGATTAAAAGCCTCACAAATACAAATCATTCACCCTTAATCTAGTCCCTTTCCATAGTGCCGGGCAGGAGGTGCATGTGCACCTTGGACGGCCGTTAGCTGGAGCGGTGACAGTGCCCTGGGCGCGCCGCGCTCACCCCCGCCTCTCCGCCCGCAGTGAGATGAGTCAGAAGGCGCGCAAGGAGAGCCGCCGGCTCTCCAAGAACCAGAGGCTTTCCGAGCACTTCAGCATCCGCTGCTGCCCGCCCTTCACCTTCCTCAACTCCACGCGCGAGATCGTGGATCGCAAGTACAGCATCTGCAAGAGCGGCTGCTTCTACCAGAAGAAGGAGGAAGACTGGATCTGCTGCGCCTGCCAGAGGACTAGGTGGGGGCCTGCGGCTCCGCGCCCCGCCCCCAGCCTCCCCGCGCCCCTCCCCCGCTCCCGCCCCAAGGGGTCTGCGCGCCCCTCCCCCTACAGCCCCGTTAGGCTCTGCCTTCTGAGGGTGGGGGGAGCAGGGCAGCTTTCGGGCTCCTCGCTCGGTGATGCTGGGTCGTTAGGCCCCGCCATCTGGGGGTACCGGAGGGAGTCTGGAAGGCTGGAGGCGGGGAGCAGGGCCGGCCTTCCCCAGCCCCCAGCCCCCCCTCCTACTCAGCTCGGTGATGTTGGGCCGGGCGCGCACTGCTCACCAGCTCCGCGAGAGGGTCTGCACGCCCTCCCGGGTCTGTGATGCTTGGCGCCCCCACCTCCCCGCTGTGGTCACCTCCGCGCCGCCTCCTCCCCTCTGCGGAGGCCGGGCCAGGGCGGCGGCTCCCCCCGCCCCCAAGTCCGCCGGGTTGGCGCTGCGGACGGAAGGTGCCGGAAGGAGGCTTCCGACCCCCAGACTCCAGCGCCCTGGCTCCGGGGCAGCCCGGCCCAGCCTCCAACTTCTTTTGCCCCCGTCCCCGCCCCAGCACCAGCCGCCGGGCGAGGTCCCCTCCGAGGCCCAAGGTCCAGCCAGCTGCGCCCCCAGCCGTGGTCAGAGCGCCAGCCAAGCCGCGGTCCCCTCCGAGGCCCGAGCGCCAGCCGCGCCCTCGCCCGGAGCGCCGCCCGCCTGCCAAGCAGCGCACTCCCCCGAAGCCCGCGCCGCCGCCGCGCAGCAGCCCCCCGAAAGGGCCGGCCGCCGGCCGCGGGGGGGTCCCCGGCAGAGGGTTCAGGCTCTGGTAGCACCTGCGCCCCTGTCCCCGCCCGCAGGTTAGTACCGCTCCGGGCTGCCCGCGCGGGCGCCGCCTGGCGCTCTTCCAGCCTTACCAAGCCCGTGCTCCCAGCGCCCCGACCGGTGCCCCCCCCTCCACTTTCCCCACCGTGAAATACTCGGGTGGCCGCTCTTGTCCCCATGGCGCTGGGCAGTGCCGTTGCTTCGTTTGCCCAGTGGGACTGGAAGTGCTGAACTTAACAATTCGGCCTGTTGAACACAGTAACAGATTTCACACGTGAGGCCTACTAATCCCGGGGCTCGGAGATAGAAAAGGACAGATCCAGCCAGTTCATCCTTCTGGCCAACACGCTGTATCCATGTTTGGCCCAGCAGATGAACCTTCATTCCTTCCCTCATTCATTCATTCAACAAACTTGACCGCCTAACTACAGAGTTCCTTATACCTTGGGAAGGGTAATGTGGCCAGAGAAAGCCAGGATGTTGGATTCACCAGGACCAAGCAGGAGGGGTACCCTGATCCTGTTGTCACGGGCATGTCCCCAGGCCTGTGTGGCCTGCAGCAGGGCTCTGCCTGGGGCTCACAGAGCAGGTCAGGCTAGGATAAGTAGAAGATAAAAGGAGGGTGCCCCGTGTAGGCAGAACAGGTGGGCCAGAGAGCCAAATACTTATTGGCTCCATCTTCAGCAGGTCAGATGCTTTTTAATAGATTATTCTTTAGAGCAGTTTTAGGCTCACAGCAAAATTGAGCAGAAGGCACAGAGAGCTCCCTGCACCCCCGGCCCAGCCCCCACACACGGCAGGCCAACTTTATAGGATTTTCACTGCTTGGAGGAGAACCTGTTTTACAACTTAATAGTGGGTATTAATCGTGCCTGAAGCTCTCATATCCTCTCTGATCCCGGGCACCTGGGCAGCCGTGGCTGTCACACGATGTTTACAGGTTTGGTGTGCAGAGGAGTCAACGAGGAGCCTGGAAAGACACCCCCAGAACCTAATTCCTTGGGTAATGCTCATGCTGAGGTCCACAGATGGGTGTTCTGGACAGGCACTCCCCTCCCCACACCCCTGGCACAGTGACATGGTGGTATACAGACCACACTTTGAGAAACACTGACTTAATTCATCCATAAATAAATGATCCACACTCTCTGGGATATGTAGCGAGGAAATGTAGAAGGCGTCACCTCTATGGTACTAAAATGAAAACATCAAAATACATTCAAGGTCAGTGAGGTGAGTTGGTGAAGGAGGTACCTGGCTGTCAGTCACTGGAACTTTAATAGGAAGTGTGTGCCAGGTTACCCATCATTAATTCACAGCCTCCTAAGGGGCCTGAGACAGGTAAGTTTTGATACCAGAAGTGGCTGGGAAATGTGCAGAGCAGAGGAAATGAGCTGTGTATGAGGTGTACCATCATGATGTGTATGCGTGGTTGGGAATTCTAGCAGGACTTGAAAAGTAGACTTGACAAGACAATGAAAGGAAATTTCATCTTAGCCACATATTTGCCTTGACCCAGCCTTGCTGGTTTTGTTCACTTAAACTCAGGCGACATCCTAGTGTTGGTATGTTTTGACTCCGTGAGTTAACTGTTCTCAGCTGGCACCAGAGGGAGCACCTCTACAGGCTGTCATGGCCTGCCCAGCCATTGTCATTTACCTGCGATGGGGACCCGAAAGGCTCCGTTCATGATGTCCCCCAAATCACAGGTGCACCACCTGAGTGTTTCCTGAAATACTCGGTTCTCCTTCCCAGGTGCCCCGTGGTCTGAAGGTAATGCATGGCGCATTCGCTTCCCCTCGTGTGTTCCTTCTACTGATGTGGACTGACTTCCCAAATCAAAGGGGTGGGAGGGAGATTAATGGGGAAAATTCACTCTTAAGCAGAGCACTTGAAGAAAGGGTCAAAAAAGGTTTTCTGCAGCAGCTTTGCATTCTGGAGAGGTGCCATTCCTCGGGTCTGACCTTTAGAGGTTAAACAAATTTTGACAAAGGCCATTTGGGTCTTTAGTAACTCCCTTGGGTGGATTTTCTCAAAGATCAAAGAATATTTAAAACCAAGGATCCAACTGGTGTGATTTCTTGCATCCTGGTGACATGGTAACATTCTCGTATTTGATGGCATCTCCTTTAGTCTGTTGTACTCTCTCAGTTCTTCAAGATTTAGGGTGTTGTGGAAGTGGCTAGGAATTAGTGACAGCCTTGCCATTAGGTTAATGCTGTTTCCTGGGCTGAGCCTCTCTGGGGCCTGAGGGCTCTGCATTTGGAAATGGGGGCCTGTGATTTTCTGAAAACCCCTGTGGCTGGGGCTGATGTGTGGCCAGTCGCACATATCTGGGTAGAGCGGCTCATACCTCCACAGCGTGACCGGTACCAAGCTGAGCCCTGCACACCGGAAGCCTGGGGGACTGGTCTGTGTCCATGTGTATTTTGAAAGTCCATGGGCACTGCACTGAGCCATTCTCTGGGAGGTCAAGGGAAAGGATGTGCACCCGTGGTCCTGCTGCTCAGATGGTATTTCTGTGGCCCATCTGTTGGCAATGCTCCTGTTCTCTCCAGGAAATCCTGAGCCTAGCTGCTTCCATCCTTAGCCCATATCCAGGTCCCACCTGCCGGATCCCTCTCCTCCAGCCTCTTATTTATTCCCTTGTCTCACTTCAGCAGATGATAAAATCAAAGCCCAGCAAAGAAGACTGACTGTTAGGAGGTAAATGTCCTTAGTGGCCTCATGTCCTCCACAGAATTTGTTCTTCCAAAGATAGAGAATGCTCTAGCTTTGAGTCTCAAAGTCAGGCAAGCTGAATTTGGTGTTTTACTGGCTACCTACACTCCAGTCTAGGCACGACAGCGCATTGCTTCTAAAGTTTAGAACAAGCACACCACCTGAATGACTTGTGTACTGACTACATTAGTAATAGAGTAGAAACGACGCTATGGTTCCCTTGTAATTGTAGAAGATTCATATTTATATATTGTTTTGGTTTGCTTAGAATTATCAGGAAGATTCCCTTATAAACACTTGTATACTTGACCAGCTAGAATTGATTTCAGAAGGGCGCTGACCCATGAGCAATTACTATGAGGGGTCTGAGAACATAACAGAACCAGGTTTGGGAGCCAGCTGCTGAGGTTCAGGCTGTTAGACAGAGGTGGCTTGCCTGCTTTTCAGGACTGGAGACCTTTCTATGGCATGACTTGTCTTCTTTTTGTCCTACCTGATGCCAAGAGGTACATCTCCTTCCAGAAAACCATGGAACATCCTCTCTCATTGCATAGGATTTGTAAACTAGCCCTTCCAGCCCCTATTCTGAGCCTCTGTTTCTCCAAGCTACAAGTACTTGACTGTGTAGGCATGTCTCAGAACTTTCTTACATTGTAGAAAAATTTTATCCAGGCAGATACTATGCTTAATTTCATTCCAATGGTTATGCCCTAGCAGTCTATTTTTGTCAGCCAGACAAAATCAGAAATTTATCTGTTATTTCCCAGGTAACAGCAGAGTTAGGAAAGGGCCTGTGCACTTTGATATCAGAGCAGGCTGTTGCCCTCCTACCTCTCAGATTGTGTTATTGCTTTGATGAATTTGGATTACTGAGCCCTTGAATCTGCTCTGCTTGAGTCATAAATTCCTTCCCACAAGGGAGCAGGCGCCTCTGCAGAGCAACACTTGACACCAGAGACCTCTAAATCCCGTGGGCTTGTGTGTCCTCCCAGCCTGACAGCTGCTGCCCCACCCAGGTTCACAGTCCTTGCCACTCAGTCAAGTACTCCTGCTCAAACAGCTTTTTCCTGTTGGCACCATCCTCCTGCTACACTCATCCCATGGGGCCCTCATCTAGAGCAAGTTCATGAACCTAGGACTTCTCAGCCTGGTCACAGATACAGGGAGCTGCTGTGCATAGCTGGGAAAGCCTCTTTCCCTAAGGGCTTGTGCCCCACAAATGGTATAGGTTTTATATTTGTATTATTATCCATTTTGAGTTAATTGTTTGTAAATGCTGAGAGGTATGGATTGAGGTTCAGTTTTTTGCATATGGATGTTCAATTTTCCAGTACCATTTGTTGGAAAGATTCTCCAATGAATCACTTTTGTAATTTTGTCAAAAATCAGTTGACCATAATGTGTGAGTTTGCTTCTGGACTTTCCATCTGTTCTAAGTTATGTCTCTTTCCTTTCACCAACCTGATTATTCTAGCTTATAGTATTGAAAGTAGCTTAGTGTGAATTCTCCACTTAGTCTTTGCTTTTGAACTTGATATTAGATCTTCTACTTCCTCTGCTTTCCCACAACATTTTAGCGTCAGTCTCTACACTATATCCAGGTAGGATTGAATGGGATTGTGCTGTTTATAAATCAACTGGGAGAGGACTATTAACAACACTGAACCATGAACATGGTATACCTCTCCTTTCATTTGGTGTTTTTGGTAATGCAGTTTTCAGCCTGCAGACCTTGCACGTATTTCGTTTGCTTTATACTTAAGCATTTCATACTTTTAGGTACTATTAAAAATAGTTTTTTTTCCATTTCAATTTTCAGTTGTTCATTGCCAGTATTTAAGTATAACTGATTTTTGTGTATTGGTCATGTAGCCTATGTTCTTGTTAATCTCACTTTAAGCTTTTTTGAGGGGGTAGACTCTTGGATTTTCTACATTGACAATCATGTTATCTGTGAATAGTGATAGTTTAATTTTTTCCTTTTCAATCTGTGTGCTTAGCTTTTGTATAAGTGCTATTTCACTTAGAATATTTTCTTTTTCTAGAAATATTCTGGACAAGATTAAGTCCTTGACAAATTGGCTTTCTGGGTCATTAAAAGGGTTAGAGCATAAAGGCCTGAGCCCAGCCAGATAAGGTGCTTGGGTTGGGTTGTACGTTCATACCCATCATTTCTTCACATCCTCTTTTCAAGATATGGTTCTCATGGTTCATTGATTGACATGCTCTACCATCAAATTCAAGAATGGGCATGAATGTGCTTTGGATTTAAAGAATCAAAGAAGTTCTAATTTCTGCTAGAATTATTATCATGGTAATGCCCAAGATCACCAGGTACCAATGCCACCTCAATGCTTATGAGAAATGGTTAGCATAGCTGTCAGGACTTTGCATGACAGACTCAGTTCCAATCCACATTCAGGGCCAAGCTCCTCTTGGAGAGAGGTAACACTCTGAGCAACAGCCATGTGATGGTGGTCCATGGTGGGCCTCTTCCTTCTCCGGCCCTACATGGGCCTGAGCTGTTTGTCTTCTGCTCTGATATGTGGACAGTCTTGATAATTTTCATCCTTCAAAGCTGTGCTGCAAGATGACGAGGACATTTTATACAGGGCTTGATTTTTGCATCACAGTGACTTGTATTCGGTTGGTCGGTTGGGATGCAGGCAGGGAACTTCTCTCCTGTGTCTGCAGAATCATCTTTGTGTCAGTGTAATGAGCTTTGGCATAGCTCTCTGCCTTAAGAGCCTGCACCCTTCATGCTGAGCAGATGGTCACCTCTCTCTGAACTCAGCTATTCCCTCCGCTGCTCCATTTCAGACCTCTAGTGTTCATTTCTCTCGCTGAATCTTACATACATATTCCCTGGGCCTGACTCAGGGCTTGGCTGATGTTATTGACTGAACGAGACCTGTAAGCATACCTAGCAGGCAGTCTGGCACAAAGAAAGGTCCAGGACTCTGGCATTAGGTTTGAGTCTGAGTTCTGCTGCTGGTCCAAGTGACTTATTCTCTCAAAACCAGATTTTCCCATGTGTAAAACGTAGAATTATCTACTTCCTTAGTTATCACTATACAGGCCTTTGCTCATCATCTTATAGTACTAGGTAAGTGGATGGTATTAGGACTGCTCCTATGGGCACATGCATCACTTAATCCTAGCTAGCAGATCCTCCTCACTCAGTTGCTTCCTGGCTGAACTGGAGTTCAGGGGCTGCTGCTATACCCAATCCCCTTGGTATCGTGCCATTGCCAGGGGAGTGCCACTTAGACAGTTAGGTGCTCATATCACCCAAGATGCCACACTGGTTGGTTGCAGTGGTACCTGCCAGGGCAGTGCCCTGGGTCTGTGGGCTTCCATGCTAGCGTCAGTCCCAGGGTATATATGAAGCAGGATCGAGGGGAGTCTAATATGAATAGGCTGTCCCATGTCTAGAGGGCATCAAGGCAATCCAGAAGACATAAAGAGATGCTCCTCCCCAATATCAAGGGGTGTGTTCCAAACTTCCAGGCTACGATTCACTCTGCATGTTTCAGTAAAGTGTTTCTTTTTTTTTTGTATTGAATTATAGTTTACACACAGTATTATATTGGTTTCAGGTGTTCCACACAATGATTTGACAATTTTATACATTAAGAAATACTCTCCACAATAAGTGGGGTTACCAGCTGTCACCATACAAAGTTACTACATTATTATTGGCTGTATTCCCTGTGCTTTACTTCCATCCAGCAACTAATTTATCTTAGTGTTCATCCCCTGACCCACTCCCCTAAAATATTTGTTTATTTTTCCTGGTATCTTCAATCATGTCTGAAAGGCTCCAGCACTGTTAGCTTGATATATGGGGTTTTGGAAAATGCTGAATATGAATTTTCTTTCTAATTTTTAACCCCTCAAATTATGGGAAAAACCCCATAAGCTGACTCTAGTATATTCCTAATGCATGCATCTTGGTCTTTTGTTTTGTTTTGTTTTCTTGTTGTTTTACATTGAGAACTTTGGTTCTGAAATTTGATGTTCTGAAACTTTTCCTACCTGGCCTCATTTCAAAAGTGGCCTCATGGGGCATTATGATTAGCACACATTAACATTGGGGGGTGCGGGGGAAGGCAGTATAGCAAAAGAAGACAAGTAGTGACTCTATAGCATCTTACTATGCTGAGGGCCAGTGACTGTAATGGGGTATGTGGTGGGGACTTGATGATGGGGGAAGTCTAGTAACCACAATGTTGCTCATGTGATTGTATATTAATGATACCCCCCAAAAAAGTGGTCACATGGAGTTCTGCTGTCTAAATAAATTGCAGCTTATATAATACAATCCCTCAACTGGAGAATAAGCTTCCAAGCAGTAGGTGTCTGGGGCCATGTATTTATGATGTCTTTACTGAGTTGTATTTATTCCTTTCTTGAACACAGTCTGTTCCCCATCAAAATAGGGACACATCAATATGCTCACAATTTTATAATGTGAGTGCATATATCCTGTGTGTAAACGTGTGTACGTTCACATCTTTACGTTTTATGGGCCGCAAAACTAGATTTTTCTAGGAGTGGAGTGGTGGTACTTTGATTTCCTTTGTGCTTTTCTGTGTTTCAAAATTCTCTGCTTGACTGAACAGATAAGCAATAGTTATTGTACATAAAAGTAGAACTTTTAAAGAATATCTTTCCTAGGCTTAAGCCAGGAAAAAAAATGTTATCCTATTATTTTGGTCAGATACTACCAGAATTGAGAACTTAAGGAGGAATTCTAAGGCTGGACTTCCCTCCAAGATGGTCTACAAATTCACAGTTCTATTAAGTGAGCCTGGAGAGAGTAGCCATGTAGCAACATGGATTTTTATGTTTCTCTTTGTAAACCAGATTGAAAAGGAGGACCAAGCCGACCACCCCCCGGAAGAAGTGACAGGAGCCTCCCGCGAATGGGCGGCCTCAGCCCCCACACTCCCTGCCTCTCCACCCACGTGCCCTGGGGCAGGTTCTCCGCTGTGACTGTGACACGGGTGACACCGCGATGCCCAGGGTCTCCTTGCCAGGTGCCCGGCGGCCTGCCTGGAGGTGAGGGGCCTGGTGGGTGTCCTGCTGCAGCCTGGGTCCCAGCGGGGCCCCCAGGCTCCGGAGCTCAGTGCACGTTGTTCCTGCTGCAGCACCTTCTCCTCAGCATGTGCCCAGGCCACCAGGGTTTTGGATCAGGGTGGCTCAAGGGCCAGCCCATGTGTGCCCTCCAGCCTCCAGCCCCTCCATCCCGACTTCTGATCCTGACCATCCTCTTTGTGGTGGATCCTCTGCCTGACTCCTCTCTCCTGTGCCGTGTGCTTCTGCTGGCCTCTCTGATCTGCTCCTGGCACTGGCCCACAGTCAGAGGCACCACGGACTCTGGAAAGGATCCAGGCTCTTTCTGAGTAAGATATTAGAGATGCAAATAAACCAGAAATGCAGCGAAATTCCCATGGGGGTAGGAGTCATCCACATGCCACAGAGGAGCAGCATGTGCTGTCAGAGCTGGGGGAAAGGCATAAGGAGGTAGCTCCCTCCAGGGTGCCAGCCCGCTCCAGCCTTAGCCTCCCAGGGCTTGCGAAGGGACGGAGCAAACCCTTCAGGGCACTGCCTTCAGGCCCCTCCAACCCGCCTGGGCCCAGCTCCAGAATTCATCGCTTCAGGCAGACGCCTCCCCCAGCTCTGCTGAGGGGCCCACAGACTGGGCTGTGGCTGCTGCTATGAGGGGCTCTCTGTGGGGCTGGAGGCGCTGCCCCCAACCCAGCTACACAGGCAGCTGGCCCCACGGCACTTCCCAGAACCAGGGCCATGGGAACCCGCAGCCCACCCAGCTCCACCCTGCTTCCACCGCACCGCCTGCACACATACACATGCTGGGGGCTGTCCCCTTTAAACGGAGGACCCTCAGATCACCCTGCATTCCTGTGGACTGGTGTGTGCATGTGGGCATGCATGTGCACATGTGCATATGTGTGTTGGGGCATTTAGCTTTGGAAGAACATCTTTCTGGCCCGTTTCTCTCCCCAGCACAAATCCTGGAATGCCCTTCCAAAGCCCATGTCAGCTCTGTGCCCTCCCAGGACGCTGACCAGCAGAACTGACCGGGAGGGAAGGTGGTGTTGTAGGACACCCCCTGCTGGGCCTGACCCTGACTCAGGTTCTGTGTGCACCTGGCCTGGGCCTTACAGGAGCCTGTCCTGGGCCACTTTCCCATGGATTCAGTGCTTGGGGAGGAAGCAGGGATGGAGTGGAGAGTAGGGCTCCAGGGTGTCCAGTGCAGAAGCCATCCAAGCTGGCTTTTGGCCCAGAAGTGCTGATTTGTTTACTGGCTCCTGGGGCTGGGATTGAAGGGGTGAAGCAACAGATAACCCCCCATGTCCCCTCCTCCAGCCCTACTCTACCTAGGAGAGGAGGTGGGGCCAGGCCCCAGCCCCCAGGGCAATGCGCTTACTGTGACACCCAAAGGCCTTTCCTACCCAGAAGGACCAGACTTTCTTGCCTTCTTTCTGTTCTGTCTTTTCCCATGTGCCAACAAAATTCACATCTGCAGTGTTTGTGCCCATCCTGGGGCGCTGTTCTTGCTCTTCCTTCTGCTGGGGATGCTCTGCCCAAGACCTTTTGCTCTGGTGACTTCAGCTCAAGTATCATCTCAGACAGAGACGATACTTCCCTTGGAAATGAGGCATGGTTTCCATGGTTACTGCCTTGTCCTCACACTAGTGTGTTTGTCTTCTATGGCCCCTTGGGTATCTGTTCATTTATTTACTTGTCCATTGCTTGGCCCTGCCACTCCTTCAACTAAGCTTGGCCGTGCGGAGAAGCCCAGGAAAGGGCAGTAGGCTGGGTGCCCGCAAATGTGGGAGGCCAGGAGATGGTTGGTGGAGTCAGGACTGAGGCGCTGGGCGCTGGAATCCAGGGTGCAGGCGAGGTCCTCAGGCCCAGGGCGTGGCTCCTTTCCACTGGAATAGAGGTGGAGGAGGGAGAGCGCAGATTCCGGGTCAGTGGCAGGAGCTTGAGGCAGTTGCTGCTCTGGCTTTGATTTACCCTGGAAGTGGGAGGTGAGGTGTTCTGTGCACAATGGGGGTGGGGTGCTGAGGTCACAGGTAAGAGGATTGTAAAGAAACCACTTCATCTCAGGTCTTTGAAATCTTCTAAAAAATAAACCCTCTTTCTCCAGATGAATATAGTCAATTAAGTAACAATTCAAGGCAATATTTTGCCACTGCGTCATTGCCTAAAACTTCATATTTAGATGTCAGTCCCAGATCTAAACTTGAGACACATATGGTCTCAGAGGGAAGGTGACAGAGTTGGAGAAAGAAAGGCTTAGTCTAATCTTTCCAAGGCATAATCACGTGGAGACTTTTGCTGTAGGAAACTGCAGAAATGCTGACAGATGACAGCGAGATGTGCAAGGCTGTGGAACAGTAATTTGCTGGACGTCTGTCTGGGCTGCTGTTCTGACATCAGAGAAATGCGGAGATTCGGGTCTGGAAGGGTCCTGGGAAGGCTTCTTGCCTGACGCCATAGACATGTCTCAGCCCCACTAATAAAACCATTAAGAGGTACTTACTATTTTTGTTTAAGTGAAATGAAGTGTTCTTAATGGAAAAGATGGTTCTGTTGACCTAACAGTAGGATGTACTACTAGAGTTGTAATCTGGAGAGATTTTGCATACTCGCTCTTCTTGTTTGTAACACAGGAACACACTTGCAGGAATGTTGGTTAAGGATAGTAACAAAAGTAACTTTTTTATTGAGCACGAACTGTGGTGCTGATGTTTGTAATGGTGTTACAAACCCAGTGTTTTGTGTTTGTACATGGGAGATGTTGGTCCTGGCCCCCACGGCCACTGAAACCATGCCCTTGACCTTACTGTTGTCACGGTGCAACCTAGAAATTTCAGATCTGAGCACAGCAGAGCCCTGGGCACTTGGAGGATGCCCCCTTATGAGAGAGGGAAGTAGAGCCACCAGGGCTCCTGGCAGCTGTGAGGGCCTATGTTGACTTCTGATTCTACACAGGAGATGGAAGCTCACCAGGAAGGAAGGGTGGGAAAGAGGGCCTGGGTCCATATTTGGAAGCAGCTGTTGGAGGTGGGAGTCCTTCCTGTGGTACGTTCATGACAGATATTTCTAGTAAAGAAAGGAAGTTATTTGCATTAGCATTAGCCAAACCAGCTCTTGATGCAGAAAGTAAGAGATTTTGGGGCCATTCTTTATAATGAAGCCACACTAGGGATGATACTAGAGGAAGATATTTTATCAGATATTGAAAATGGTCCTTTGGCCCAGGTGGTGATCCATGCACAGCCCCGTATGACCTCCAGGTAAATCTATTTGATTAGTGATGAAATGGAGATATTCCTGTTGGGTTCATCATAAATGTGGGTGGGGTAGTCTGCCATTCAGAGGGTGTGAGACCCAGCAGAGGATCTGCCAACTTTATATCAACTAAATCATGTTTGCATACAGATCAGAGGGTAAAGTTTTTCCTGACACCTCGTATGTCCCTCCACCTGGCTACAAGCCCATTCACAACTACCTTTTGTATCACCAAAAACGTGGGTTGTGCAGTAGGGAGCAGAGTGACGCCAGCACTCAACAGTTGTGTCCCATGGGAACCAGCTTGGCCTTCAGAGCCTCTAATGGATGGGAGACGTTTAGCTGATCTCCCTGGATTTGGTTTTATTTCTCATATCTCTGAAGCACAGCAGTCTGGGTTTGCTGTCAGCCATTTCTGTCTCAGGAAGGCAACATCTCTTTTCTCTAAAGGAAGAAAATCTTGGTGCATCAAGAAGAAAATGCCTGGTGTCCTGGACAATTTTTTTTTCTGCATGGAGATCCAACAGATTTTTACATAATCTGTTTTCACTGTAATTCACTCTCCATTTCTTAAATTTCCTGTGAGCACCCCCTTCTGTGGCTGACAGCTTCTGCTCTTACTCTTCTGTCTTGTAAGCTTTCTGAGTCAGACCCTTTAACAGCCTTACTTTTCTGCTGATGGAGATTGGTAAGGACCACCTGCCAGCTGCAAGGTTCTGCATTTATTTCCAGCTAGAGCTTTGGCTGCAAGCAGTAAAAAAAAAGATCATTTTCCAACGTTTTACTCCCAGCTGATGCCTTGCTAACACCTCGTTATTCAGCTTGGAATGTAAATGATGTCTGTTTTCTTCAGCTCTTGGTAATGTGCATTTTGGTGCCATCTGACTTTTCATCTTCTTATTACTATGGTAGTCTGCCAGCCGACTCATTATTTTTGGAATGATCCTGTCCATTTCCTTGCCCATGATTTTTCTCTGATGCAAAGATCAAGATGAAGTGGGTTCAGCTGCCTTGCATATGTCTTCAGCACTTCAGTCCATTATTTTCCTAAGCTTCCTTCTGGGACTTGAGATCTCATCTGGTTTGCTCACAGAACTCTTAGGTAGGGGTGGGAGGCTGGAGCAGCCTGAGCCAATGGAGACCACAGCCTTCTGTTTGTTTTCTGCCCCTCCAACAGCTGCACCTTCCTCTTCTTCCAGCTCCTGCCTTCCTCCCATCTCTTTGGCTCACTCATCTCCTTTTCTATAACTTAAATTCACAAAATAGCTAAGTTTTAGATTTCTTCACATCGTGTCCACTGCCCTCCCAGATCTTGTTCCCAGGTGTTAACTGAGATCCTGCCCAACCAACACCACTTTGATTCGTGCAGGTCCCTATTGCCAGGTGACGAAGAGCAGCCCCAGATGGGTTGCTGACCCACAGCAGCGGCATTCTGGCTCCAGGTGTCCCCAGTCCTGGTTTTCTTCTCTTTCCCAAGAAGACGCTGCCAGGGTGCCATCACGCCTTGCAGATAAGCTCACCTGAGTGGGAATGGTTACACCGTTGCTGAATCTACTGCCTAAACTTTCTTTCACCTGGTTTTAATTCGCTGTTACCTCATTGTCGCAGGTCTCCAAAAGCCCTCAGCCAAATATTTGAACCCAGATTCTCATGTGATACCTTCCTTTTCTTCTCGTACAAGTTTTCCTTCGCTCAGCTCTCTGGAGTCCAAAAGAGGAGCTGGGAGCATTTGGCACCAAATGTGTGTGTGTGTGTGTGTGTGTGTGTGAGAGAGAGAGAGACAGACAGACAGACAGACAGACAGACAGAGAAGGAGGGACTCTACCCTCCTGTGGCTTCTTTCCTTCTGCTGCGCATGTGCCCTGGGAGGAGTGGCTTACACCTCCACCCCTGTGGTCCCCTTGCTCAGACATGCTGCTGGGGGCCCAGGGCTGCTGACAGATACCCCACGATGCTCTGTCCACATATGGAAAGAGGTGTGGCTGGCATGTCTTTCCAACTTCTAATTTCCATTCTCTTCTGACCTGTGACACCCAAGCTGTGAAAATGAAAATCCTTAGTGCATTTATCACCCAACAAAGCTTTATAACGCTGCTTCTTGAGGCAGCTCTATTTTCTGAACCTTTTAGATCCCTGTTGGGATGTAATTGATTCAGAACAAGGCTTTATGGTGGCTTTCTCATGCAGTTCTGAAATTCTGTGACTTGAATGGAATATGTTGTCTTTGGTTTGAATAAAGAGAACACAAATGTAGGGCACAAGGACACGCAGATCCACACGGTCTGGCTTGGGGTGGGAGTGTACGCAAGCTGAGATGCTCTATTTTCTGAGTGGAAAGCTTTGATTCATGGCGCCTGATTCACCCACTGACGGGCAGTACTTTCACCTCATGCCTTCGTCTCCCGTCTTTCCACTCTCCTTGCCTCACTGCCCTCTACCACTCCTGCACCTCCAGTCAGTTAAAAATGAACTCTGCTAGAGCCTCTCTCTTTCTCTCTCCTTTCCTCTGAAAGTTTCCTCTTGACACTTTCAGATGTGAGGGACCAAACAAAGAGGCCACATCCGCAGTGCAGAGAGGGTGCCGCCCAGGGCGTCCAGAGCTCTCCCTGTCTTTCCTTGTTTATATAGCTATTCTTTGGACCAGTCATATGACCAGAGGGCAGGCGGTTCTGGGATCTGCCCAGCTTCATATGCCTACCCATCCCTTTGGCCAAGAAGCAGAGTCCATTTCTGAGGAGGTGTGTGAGGCCAACCGAGGATGCACAGACTACAAGTCCTGGGAGAACAGTGTGGATTCTAGTGTGACAGGTTTTTTTCCCCCAACAGCATTTGGAAGATATTATTCTATTGTCTTCTGACTTCTATAATTGCCAATGAGAAATCTGCCCTCAGTCTGCTTGCTCTTCCATTGTAAGTAAATTTTATATTCCCTCTGTTGTTTTTAAGATTTTCTTTTTATCTTTGGTGTTCTGAAGTTTTACTATGATGTCACTAAGAGTGGATTTATTTTTATGTATTTTGCTCAGGACTCAAGTTTCTTCAACCTGAAGATGTATCTTTCTTCAGGGATGTGCAAAAAAAAAAAAGATATCATTGAACAACCATCATAATGGCAAAAATTAAAAATTACCAAGTGTTGGCGGGGATGTGGGAAAAATTCTCATAAGCTACTGATGAGAAGTTATAACTATTACAACACCTGTGGAGTGAAATCTCAGGATACTGGTAAAGTGGGATATTATATAAGCTATGATCAAGCAAGTATGATTCTAGGCACCCTTCCTAGAGAGAACTTTCATTCATAGAAAAAGGAGATACATTTAAATCTGTTCAGTGAAGCACGATTTGCCATTAAAAAAAAAAGAGACAGAGATAGAAAGATATTAATCAAAATATCCACCAATGGGAGAATGAATAAACCAATACTGGTATATTCACAAATAAAACCCTAAACAGCAGTTAAAAACCAATGACTATGATATGCTTCATCAGGTAGATAAATTTGGAAAACAAAATGTGGAATATAAAAAGCAAATAGCAGATGGTAATTGTGACACGATGCCCCATGCCTGAAATTTAACAACCCATGATACGATAATTTCCCAATGAGCAGAAACCATAAAATCTCACACTGTCTCAGTGATGCAATAGAATAAAAAATGACAACAGCAGAAAGACTATCCAAGAAATGTCTATCCTCTTCCACATCCAAAAGATTTGAAATAATTCCTGTTTTGAAGAAATAACAGAAAAGCTGTATAGAAATGGTCAACAATATTGGCCAGACACAGACATTTGTGGGGAGATAAGTGGGAGTCTAATGAAAAGCCAGGGGTCTCTCCAAAGTTCTTAGCCTTAGAAAACAAAAACACTTGTTCTAAGTCCATTTTTGGTCTGGGTTACTGTGGCTTCTGCTGGTTTCTGACACGGAGAAAAGGGACAGAGTTGATACACCCTCCCTCACACTCCTTTGTAATAGGCAGGAAGACACAGCAGAAGGTGATAGAATGTCGTAGAATGCGGACGGATGTAAAATGGGCAGTATGAGGGAGAGGGGAGCTCGGAGGAGAGGTGGGCAAGGCCATGGGGGCAGTCTTGTGCTGGGAGCAGGGGCCAGGCAGGCTCATGGCCTTGAAGGGGCACAGCCAGACCTGGTTGGGGCTAAAAGACAAATGAGAAGGTGGGCAGTGCCAGAGAAAGTCCTGCTCGAGGCATGGGGCTTGGGGGAGCGGGAGGCCAGAGAGCAGGGAGGGCGCTGGTCAGGCGAGAGGCAGCTGGATGCTGCACCCCACGGCCGGAGGGGTCAAGCCAGATGCTGTCCCGGGGCAGCCCCGGGGGCGAGGCTGGCATCCTGGCTTCCTCGTGGAGGGGAAGCCACTTCTCTGTGGCAGTCACAGTACAAAGGCAAGGAAACCGAGCTGCACAGAGCCGTCAGGCAGCAACGTTTCTCCTGCCTAAATTCAGGTGCTAAAAGAGCAACAAAATGACAACCTCCGAAGTGAATGGTTTCCAGCGATGAGATAGCTGAGGCCGTTTTATTCCCAGGAATAACCCCGGGGCCGCCACGGCCACGACAGACCACTAGGAAGAACAAATGAGGGCCAGACCCACCTGACCTCACAAGGAAACTTAACAGCCCTGCAGCCCGTTTTAGGTTTTGGCAAAGCCAAAGCCCTACTCAGAGCTCACAGGGCTCTACCCGGCCCCGTATCACCCAGAAGACGTGGAATTACTCCAGAATGCAGAATCGGGGAGGGGAGAGCACAGTGTGTGTTTTTTTCATATAAAAAAATTGGATATTAGCACGGAAATGTTAATAACTAGAAATTACTGAATTGTCCGTGTTTGTTGTGAAAATAAAACCCTCTTGGGATGGGTAAAAGATATCTAGAAATTACTTGAAACTCTGGATAACTAAATGGGTATTGTAACTAAAATGTGTTGTAACCCAGTTGTATTTTTTGTTTTGTAAGGATTGGTCCTGGGGAGCACTAGGCAGTGAATATGGCAAAACGTACACAAAGCTCCCAGCGCTGCTCTAGGTAAACTTCTCGTGTGAGAATTCTCAAACACGGCGTTCGGCATGCAACTGTGATCATTCTGTGTGTTAATTGGTTATAGGTTCTGACCTTTTTTTTTGAGAAGGCTGAGGTGTGTACCCAGACTTGTCCCGGTAGATGCTAACAACTGGCTCTCTGGGTGGGAGGTCATGATTTACAGCGTTGGCCCATTTCCATGGTGTGAACACATGCACTGTGGCAGATCGAGTGTGGGATTGGCGAGAAGTGTGCGTAGTTGGCTTGCCTGAGGCCACACTCTGTACCCATGGGCCTGGGTGAAATTACAGTCTTTACTAAACATTCTGTTCCATAAATATATAAGGCACCAGGGAAAGAAAAAACATTAAGGGAAAATAAATTCAAGTCGGAGAGCTCAAAGAGAAAACTGATAGAGGAGATTGGTTTTTAAATGCTGAGAAGTGGTATTTGTCTATATTGTGCATTTTACTGTTTTTTTCTTAAGCAAACAAGGACTCTGTGTGTCACACTCAGTGCTCTGAACTCAGTTTCTTTGGTGTCCCCTACATGGTGGCCAGACCTTCTTTCCTTTCAGATATTGGTGCTAAGGTAATACTTACCAAAGAATCAATTCCTGCCCACCAGGGAGCCAGTTTCAGGGCAGCCGAGCTGTGTCCAGACAGAAGGAAAAATGTGGCACCTTCAGAATTTTGGGGAGGCAATGCTGACATTGAGACCCATTGGTTTGGTATGAAAATAGAGAGCTTTTAAAAAACTAACATTAATGAAAACAAGAATAATTTAGTTGTTCAAAGAGTGAGAAAATAGATTAATAAACTTTTCTACTAGAGTCGGGCAAGAAGAACTTATTAAAATAGAGGTGAATTGAAAATATCTGTAAGAATCCATTTTTTAAATTAAGGTATTATTGATATACACTCTTATGAAGGTTTCACATGAAAAAAACAATGTGGTTACTACATTTACCCATATTATCATGTCCCCACACATACCCCAATGCAGTCACTGTCCATCCGTGTAGATGCCACAGATTCGCTGTTTGCATGGACTTGTCTTTTAAAGAAGGCTTTATCCGCTTTGTTCCCTCAGTGATTTATGCTCTTGGATATTTTTGCTGCCATTCTGCCAAATTCCAGCCAGAATGTGGAATGAGCTTATTTGTAGAACTAGTGCCTGTGGATTCTAAAACTGTTCTCCAGTGAAAGGAAAATGCCCTCAGAGGACAGCTGATTCCATCTTTCTGGCAGGGAGAAAAATCAGCATTCGTCTGGATGTTGAAAGCAAGCATTAGGGTATCAGAGAGCCATAAATCTGTAATGATGCAAGAGAAACTTCACTTTTGGGGTTTTTTTTTTTGGCTTCTGAAGTTGTTTATTGACAAGGTCATATATTGAACAAAACACAAATTATGTGAGGCCCACATTATACTTTTACAATCGACAGTTTGAAAATGCAGGGTGCTGTTTCTCTGTAAGGAGATGAACCTGAAGCAGGACCCAGTCAGACGGGGGCATCCTAGACGTCACCCAAATTCCAGAGAGCTCCGTGAAGTGTGGTTTATTTGATGGAAGAGGGTGCAAGCAGGGTAGAGGGATCCAGCTTCAGGCGATGCTGGGACTGGCCTTCAGAGCTGTCCCTCTAATCTTCCCGGCATAAGTCACAACCTTCGCTGAGTGTCGCCGGCAGTGGTGGTACAGCGCATGGAGGTGTCCTCGGAGCTGCGCTGAATCTTACCAGCGAGCCAGCATATGTGCCCTGGTGCAAGTCATACCAGGCTGCTCCTGGCCATCTACCCGACAGTGGGCCACGTTCCACCATGAAAGGCAGGGGTTCTCCGTCCTATGTCTGTATCGGTTTTGTTACCGTGTGGCTGGAGGCCTCCGATGGGAAATCAGAACCAGCTTCTCTATCCACAATAGGCACCACCCATCTCACCTCAAGGGAGAAGACCCCACAGAGGCCAGAAAGCGTTAAGGGGACTCTGAGGAACAGGAAATTTTGAGTGGGCAATATCAGACTGAAAAAACATGCTGGGGAAGGCGTTTCAAAGCTACTTAAAAAGTAAAAGGAGAAAAGGGAAAATGTGCCACAGAAACGCAAGCTCTAAGTGAACTTCTATTCCTAAGGTGTTAAAGTTGAGGGAGCACAGGGATATGTGAGGAAACAGAAAGCCGAAAGCAAGGGTGACTTTGTTCATGAATATGTATGGAAACATGCATGCGTGAAACACAAAAAACAGAGCAGAGAAACAGGGCACCGTAATGTCTGCAGATGTCCCTGAGATGTGAATGCACGATCAACAGGGGAGGAGGGTCATCGTGCCGCCAGTCACTCAGACCTGGCGGGTTTGCTGTGTCTGCATCCTGGGCGTGCAGGTCCAACTTGAATCAGTAGCAGAGATCGTCACTGCTCTGAGTAAACCGCCCTGTCCCTCACGTTGGGGAGGAAGACTGTTCCTCTGCCTTCCAGGTCCCTTCGGTTGGTCTAGGAATCAAACTGACCAGACAGATAACCAGAAGACAAAACCTGAGTTTAATTAGTGTCCATGGGGGCCCAGCAGTGAAACTGAGACCCGAAGAAATCGACACAGCAGGCAGTTTTTGCACATTTGAGACAGGCAATAGATTTGTGAGGAACTGATGGGACAAAGAAAACAGGTTTGGGAGCCTCAGTTCAAAGGGAATTCTGAGCAGCATTTGGGCCGAGGTAGCTAATGAATAAAGGCGCAAAGTGTGCTTATGAGGCCGCCTTGGCCCCTAATTCTCCATCTGTGGTGTGGCCAGGACTCAGAAAAACTTAGGGGTGTTTTGAGGAGTTCAAATTCCTTTCTTCAGAAGCTGGGGACTTGAAGTTGATTCCAGGCCTGGGCAGGAATGCTGTCTCAGGCTGCTGAGCCGCTGTTGCGATGATGTCCCCCGTACAGACCCGCCCGTGGCGCCCCTCTGTCCTGCTCCCCGTGGTTTGCTTCCTTCTTCAGACCGGGTGGTTTTCTCTCAGGTGGCTTTGCAATGCTGCCCTGCTTCCTCCTGGGCCTTGCCATCCCCGTCTGAACAGTGTGGAGCTCAGCCCGGCCTCTCCTGGGGTCCTAGGCAGTGGCTTCTTGACAGAGAATGTGGGCCACCTTCTACCTCTGGGTCACCTTCTGTCTCTGGCCAGGCTCCTCTAGTCCACTTCTGATGCCTGTCAGCCCCCACGCCACCCCCAGGCCCAAGTCGTCTCCCTCACCGTATGGTCAGTCTCCTTCTGTCCTCTTAAATACCAGAAAGCATTTGGACTGAATTAATTCTTCAGTAACAACAGTGTTACACAGAAATTCTTGCAAGAGCAGGTGAAGTTTTGGAGTCAGAAATGTCCCCATGCGGAGGGATCCTCTGAGTCTAAGACAGTGAAGGCTGTGAACGGCTCCTTAGAGTCACAGACCTGGTACAGGTACAGACGTTTGACTTTAGAGGGTCCAACATGCCTAAATGACAAGCGACAAACCCAGTCCCAGAATGGGTACACAAATGGCCTTGGGTCTCAGAGAAGCCTCACTCCCAGACCATGTTGAAGACACTTTCTATCCTTAAGAACAATGTAGCAACTTATATCATTGGGGAGCCCATTGAGGACAGGTTTGAGAGGGAGAGACTGCAGGAAAAACACAGAGGCTGTCCTTAAAGTACCGGAAAGAGGCCAGTGCCGAAAGAGCTCACCCATGCAGCTGGCACAAGAGCCACCGCCCCATCCTGCACGTCTGGAGACATCCCCTGCTGAGTATAGGATATGGCACTGGGTACGGCCCTGCAGGGGCACGGATGGGGCCTCCCAGGGCTTCTGCATGAATGGGGTGGAAGAGGCATCTGGGGTGGGTCGGAGATAAGGCCACTTTCTTAGAACTAGGATTTCCTTGCAAAGTGTGGAATAGATGATGCTGTACCTAAAAACTCAGCCATGGTAGCTTCCCCACGAGGATCCAGCACAGAGTGGAGCTACTGAGCACCCAGTGCTAAAGGATGTGCATCTGAGGGCCAAGAGCTATGACAGCGGCCGGGGGAACCGTGATGGGCCGCAAGAGGGCACCTGGGGCAGAGACGGGCACTGGGAGCAGGGGCTCGGGGCTGGCCCACTGCTCGTTCACAGGCACTTTATAGCTGAGCCAACTCACCCCTCTGGACACTGTCCTGTTAAATCACAACCAACAGGGCCTCCGAGTGGTTTTGTAGCAAACTGAATGGTTCCTATGCACAGCCCAGCCACTTACCCATCAGCAGAGGATGGTTTACGGAGCTATGCCCTATTAGGTATTTCCTAAGACAACATGCTATTGTATTTAGTCATAATGCAGCTCTTTAAGACAGCATTTTAGATGAGAAAAAATAATAAAGTTCAGAGACTCACCAGAAGTCACATGGCTGATACTTAGAGCATCTGAGACGCTGACATGCAAGCCCCACTCCTCAGCCCTCCTTCCCTGGCCAGTCTCAATGCACTCACTCTGCCTGGGCCCCCCTCAGGGCTGGTAGGCCTTCGGAGTGCTTCCCTCAGGGGTGGGGAGGTCCCTGTCACTGCCCTCCCCCAATGTGTGTGACCAGGACACTCCATGCTGTCTGGCCTGTGCTGGCCATTGGTGGTGAGTCACAGGGTTGCAGAGTAGTGGAAAGACCCAGCTCCCCCACACTTCAGATCCAGGTGGGGCTAGGCTGCAGCTTCAGATGGGAACCTCTGCATTGAGCAGAACCCTGGTTCTCCACCCTTTCTGGCCAGGCTCCTGGCTTGTGCCAGATCCTGATTCCCCCCAGGATCATCCTTCTCACTCATCTTAATCAAAATAGCCATCGTTAACTGAGTGCTTACTATGTGCCTGACTAAGCCCTTTGAGTACATCTAATTTTCACAACAAATCTTAGAGCTGTGTAGCTTCATTATATGAGCTTTATAGAAGAGGTAAATCAGCCCAGAGACATTAATACGTTGTCCAAGATTCCATGATCAGTAAGGTCTGCAGCTGGGAATTGGAAGATTCCTTGACTTGCACTTCTGGCCTTCCTGACGGCCTGCCTCTCTGGGGCTCCTGGTGTGGCCAACCTACCTGAGCCCAGACATTGACCACAGCTCTCCTTCCTGATCTCAACACAACGGCTCACCAGCAGCGGGCGCCCCTCACTCTCCAGGTCCAGACCTGTGTTTTTGAACTGATGATGTCCTTCAGCTGGACACTTGCCGCCCCAGAAGTTTCTGGAGGCTCACTGCCCAAGTGTTCTGGGCTTACTCCTTTGGAAAATGAACTGACCGCCTGTTCCAGCTGAGATCTCCAGTGCTGGGAGCCAGGTCTCACTTGGGTCCAACACTAGGCATGCCTGAACACCTGAGAGCTGACTGGGTGGACATCTGTCTAGGCCGCTTTGGTAAAGGCTGCACTGGGCTGATGGACAAATGCACCCACAGCTGATTAATGGCTTGAAGACAATCAAAATGTGTGCCTTGGATCAGGTGACAGTCCTGGCAGGTGTGTGTGTTGGCTGAACGTGTCTCTTCCATCTAGTAATTTAAGGACCTAGGGTGACAGAGGCTCTGCCATGTCCTCTCAGTCAAGTAGAAGGAAGGAGTTGCAGAGAATGCCCCAGGAGGGCTTTCATGGACCACAGCCGGAAGTAGCGCTTCTGTTCACATCCCATTGGCAGAAATTTGAACAGAGGGCCTTCAACTGCAGGGGAGTCTGGGAAACACATCTAGTTGTGCGGCCAAGAAGAAGAACAACATTTTGGTGAACAATAAACGGCTCTTGCCACTGTCCACTGCTGGTAAATAATAGTCAGCGCATTCATATTTTAACATCTTCTTCACTTTGCTCTACTTCATTTTCTTGGGCTCAACATTTATATACTTAGAGTTTTCTACTCTTTTGAGGGTGTTTATTCTTTACACCTTCCATGGAAGGTTGCAGAAAAGAAATTAAGTAAGTGATTAATAATACAAAGTATGTGATAGACAATGACAGGGTATATAGTTCTTCTGCCTTTCTGTACATAGGTGAAGGAGAAAATGGGAAGATAGCAGGTTGTTTTGGTTTTGAGGAAGGGCCTACATTGAGGTAACATTTGCCAAGATTTTACAGGTCTTAGGTTGCACCCTGGACATTGTCCGTTCCTGTGTAGGAATTTGTGTAATTGTAATATGGGTAACCTGATCTCCTTCCTGTGAGTAGGCACATTATAGATATAGTTGACTGAAAAATGTAGGCATCCAAGCTTATCTGGAATTCTAGTTATGGATTTTTTTTTGTGAAGACAGAGGAAATAAAAATCTTTCTATTTATAAGTGTCTTGTCTCGTTAAATGCTGGATCTTCCTCATTTATCTTTAAATGTTATTCATCACTAATTAAATAATTAATGTATTTCATTCTATCTTCAGATTTGAATAAAGATTCCTTGAATTGCACTAATAAAACTTACCAAATTAATTATTGGAAATTCATATAGTGGAGTAAAATACAATACTTGAAAAATGAATTAAACTTTGTTGGTTGTTACTGAATAATCTCCAAGAAAATGAGACCCAGGGAAACTGCGAGTGTGTGGAAGCCTGGTTTAAAGAGCAAGTCCTGGTTTACATTCACAGCTATGCTCATTTTCAGGTGAGGGGAAATGGTAAGACTGGTAGATGTGGATCATTTTTGGTCCCTGGCCCAAAGATACAGCCAACTCTTTTGTGAAAGCCATGTAATTGGGTTTCCATTCCCGAACTTCTGGGAAAGAAAGGATAAAGGTAAATCTTGTTGAAGAAAAATATACCTGGAATTCTAATACAAACTTGGTGTGAGACAATAATCTTCTCTATATTATAAGTGAGCAACAAATGAGGGGAAAGTCTATTAAATGTTATTTTAAAATCATGCATAGTGACTACAAGCAGTAATACTGCCTTGCATACTTGAGATTTGCTAAGATAGTAGATCTTAAATGTTCTCACCAAAAGAAAATAAAAAGATAACTGTTAGGTGATGGACAATGTAAATGTTTATCAAGTCAACACATTGTATACTTTAAATATGTCAATTATACTTTGATAAATCTGGGAAAAAAATCCTTAATAAATTCCATAATGAAAAAAGAATGAAGGTAATACCAATGACAAAATGCAGGAAGACCTTCATGGAAACAAAAAATGCCACCACCAACACATTTCTCGCAAACAATTTTTTGGCCAAAGAATAACTATAAACCAAAAGTTTGGTATTTTGAGAAAACATGAAAACATTACATAACGGACAGAGGTGAAGTTCTATTGAGATGAACTGTCTTAAATTCTTACATCAATAAAAAGACAGAGAATGAAAGTAGATGGAATAAGCACCCTATTCAAATGTTTAAAAATTTACAGCAAATAATCCAAAGGAGAGCAGAGGAAGGGAGAGATGAATATGAAAAGAGAAAACCTCAGTGTCTTCCTGGATGGTCCACAGAAAGGGTCCCAGCCCAAAGTGTATTGCAAGCTTGTATCAAACTGAAGAAAAATCCCAAGACAATTCAAGACAATTCATACTACCACTTGGCAGCTTGCTGGATTGTGAAGAGACTGTATTAGTTACCGACGTTTATCCGATTTGTTCCCTGCTTTGCTAGAGCATGGATGACACTGTGAGCTGAGACAGGAATTCACTAAAAATCAAGGAACCTGGAAATGCCTTTCCTAAAGTATTTTTCAAGTGTTGGCCCTTCAGCTCACTCAATTATAAACAGAGTGGTTCTGTGATTGAATGCTTTTGGGCAAAAAACTATGTGTGATGGCTTATTTTTTATGTCAACTTGACTGGCCCTGGGGTGCCCAGATTAAACATGACTTATGGGTGCTTCTGGCATTCGAGTTGGCGGACTCAGTAAAGCAGAGGGCATCCCCACTGTGGGTGGGGATCATCCAGCTTGTTGAGAGCCTCGCTGTCGAGCTGGAACATCTCATCTCCTCCTGCCCTCAGACTGGGATGTACATGATCTGCTGCCCTGGATTTCAGCACTCTGGACAGGGACGAAATCACACCATGGGCTTCCCTGGGTCTCCAGCTTCCAGACCGCAGATTGTAGGACCTCTCGGCCTCCATAAACGTGTGAGCCAGTTCTTCATAATTAGTCTCCTTTTATATGCATTTATCTTACTGGTTCTGTTTCCCTGGAGAATCCTGACTAATACACCGTGCAGTGTATTCTATTTATGAGGACTAACAGTGTTCCGCATAATAGAACGAGGAGGATTCTACCATTTTAAGCAAACAGGTTTCCACAGTGTTTGTCAAACTGATTCATCACAGAATCCTTGTTACCCAGAACATCTCTTAATACCCCATGAAACACATGCTGGGATGTGCTGTCTCACAGTTTACTTATTTTGTAGGGGTTGATTCAAAAGATGAAAAATGTTGCTTTAAAAATACTGGTGTATTTGTTCAGTGGTCAACTTTCTAGAGGTGTTTGTAACAGTTTATCTTAACTACCTCACATAACCTGAAAAGGCTACTTTGTGAATTCTTTTCTCCAAGAAGGAGAGGTCTTTCTGCCAAATTCTGTCTGCATGTACTTATGTCATCTGGAAGACAGTGAAATCTGCTGACACATGCTCATCACTGTAACATCTGTAGCTAAAATGTGACTTAGAAGGGGGAAGGATCAGAGACAAAAAAAGCTGTTAGTAAATGCACATTGGGGATGCATCAAAGAGTCTCTAAGTAAAGGTAGGTTTACTTACATGTCGTAAACAAACTCACAGAAGACAAATACTAAGTTTTTTAGGGACTTTTTCTATTATAAAGTAGGATTTCTGAGAGCAACTGCCCAAAGCCATAGGCATCATCTCCAAGAGCATTCAGATCTGGTAAGCCAGCAAAAGCATGGGACACACACCTGGGGAGGAGACAGACCCCTGTCCTGCTCCTGGCCTTTGGAACACGTGCAGTGTTTCCCTATTTCAGAGATGCTGCTTAGCCTTTTCAGTCCTTGGGTGTCTTGTAAATGCAGGGATGACAGAGGAGTTGCTCTCCAGGGTCCTGAGATAGCATAGGATGGCTCTAGTCCTGACCCCTGATTATTTGGTCATGTCTGAGAATGATACACCAACATGAAACCACTCATATGCTTCCTATGGGCTGTGAAGTTGTCCTGTGACTCATAAATGGTGGGTAACTGTCAGGTTGGGGTGCAGACTGTGTGGGCTTTGGAACCAAACAGTTGAGGCATTGGTCCCAGCACTATTATTTCATCTGTGAGGCCTTGAGCACATAGCTTCTCTGAGCCTTAGTTTCCTCATCTGTATAATGAAAAATACTATCACTCAAGAAGGTGGTAGAGAGGATTAGAAGTAATGAATGTAAAGGACTTAGCACGGGTCCTGGCATCTCGTAGGTGCCGAACAGGTGATAACCAGACAGTAAAATTATTATGATTTATCCATCCATTTACATACATACTTGATGTTTACAGAGCACCTGCTCTGCACAAGGGCTGACTTCTAGAAAGTTTTACTTCACATGTTTTTACTGTTATTATTATTTTTCACTACATTTTACTATGTAAATAATTTAACTATTTCACCAAGACTCCAAATCACACTGGATCCCAATCACTCTTTTGTACAGTGGTGGAATATATTAGAGGCCCATTGGATGGAGAAAAGTCACTTGTTCTAAACAGAAATGCCAAACCTATGCTTGGGATTATTTATATCCTGTTCTAGGCTATTGGGCCAGGTCAGCCAGAAAACAGCCACTGGGAACACACTTCCCATTGAAAATCATCCATAGCCCATGGGGTTGGAGAACTAGCTGAAGATGCTGCCCTCCTGGTTTGTGGCAGAGGATGACTTGGTGATACTGTGGTTATTATGGGAAAGGCACAATGTAGAGGTCAGCAGCCATCTGTGGGACCAGGTTATGTAGCTGCGAGTCTGGAAGTTGAGCTGAGGATGTTTGCTCTGCTCTCAGAATTGCTATGAGGATCAATCCCAAAGTAAGAGCAAACGTGAAGGTAAAATGCAACACCTCTAGAGCTCATCCTGCTTTTATCGAGTATTTTATATTTTACTTTTATGTGGTACTTTTAGAAATCAGTGATCACGGATCTCACTTTTCCTGTTCTTCCCTGTCAGCATGACTTGACGACTGATCAGTCAAGACCATTCGTGATGGTAGGCGGACTGATGCTTCAAGGAGAGCTACCCCACACTGCATAACAGTGATTGTTTTAAAGCACCTTGAAATTGACTTTATTAGAATTCCCCAGAGAAGCAGAACTAACAGGATATATGAATATATACGAATGGCTCACACAATTATAGAAGCTGAGCAGTCCTGAGATCCGCAACTGCAGCAGGGGAGCCGGGAGAGCTGATGGTGTGGTTCTAGTCGAGTCTGAGGGCCTCAGAACCAAGACAGCCAACATTGTTAAGATTCAGTCTGAAAGCTGGCAGGCTCAAGACCCAAGAGCCGATGTTTCAGTCCAACTCCAAAGGCAGGAACACTGATGTCCTAGCTCCTGCAGTCAGATGGGAGTTCTTTCTTACAGGGAGGAGGGTCAGCCCTTTGTCCTATCCAGGCCTTCACCTGATTGGATGAGACCCACCCACACTAGGGAGGACAATTCACTTTTCTCAGTCTGCTGATTCAATGTTAATCTCACCCCCAAACACCCAAAATAATGTTTAACCAAACATCTGGGCATCCTGTGACAGTCAAGTTGACACATAAAATTAACTATCATATTGAGAAAATTTTGTTTTCACTTATGTGGATATGATTTTCAGAGGTGGGGATGTCATGTTTTCTAGAACCTGAAATGGGATGCAAATGCAAACAATGACTCATTAAACAATAATTAAAAAGTCCCTAGTTTTAAAAGATCAGGGGTATTCCATTTTCCTAAGAATTCACTGTCCAGTAAATAGCCATTAGAGGGAGCTCCGGTTGCAGCTTAAAACAATATTATTCTCCATGAATTAATAATGCTACCTGGAAACTCCAAGTTTCTGTGTTCTAATAGACATGCAGAGAATATTTATTTAGGAAAAAGAAATGAAAAAATGATAAGTAGCCTTTAACAACACCATTTTGTATATGGGAAGTCAGTGAGGCTTCATGGGGAACACGAGCCACCATGAGACAGAGAGGAAGTGGGGGTTGGGGGCTGGGCTTGAGGTCCCGCCGAATGCCGAAGCAGCGCGCGCCTCCAGGCAGGTGCTGCCCGCTCTTCTGGCCCGTTCCCTCTCCTGAATGGTGAAGAAGAGGATGGAGATTAGTGTTTATCACACATGGGTGTCTATGGAGGGCAGAACTCTAGGAGAATTAAAAAAAATTTTTTTTTGAAAGACAACCTTCCAGAAATGTTATGTTCTTACAAGCAGATGGTCTTGGAAGGACTCTGTTCACCATATCCTCAGTCATGGGGACGATACACCCATACTCAAAGACAGCCTCTGCCCGCAGCTTCTGAGCTGTGTTGACAGTTATGTTGGTAGCAGGTGACCCCTGTGTGGAAGTGACAGTGTTGAACTTACAATGTGTCATAAGCCTTTCTGGATGGCTGTGGTTGTTGGTGTTAAAATGACAAGGGCTGACTTATAATTACCTTTGTACTCACGTTACCAAGACACGTTTTCTCTTCAGCAGAGATAATATGCATTGTCAGAGAAGAAGGCTTTGGAGTCATGAGTCATTTTGCAAACTGAGATTCTGATTTGACATAAAAACCACTGCAGAAGAGGAAGGTGCTGACTACTTTCATTTTGTGTCTTTCACTCCTTGGCTGATGAGAAGAGAACAGTATGACATAGCTAATGCCTCTGTGCAAGTGAAACAAGCCCCACACAATAAGGAGTTTTGTGGTGGTTTGAAAAGAGGTGGGGGAATCGAGTCCTCACACACCAAGTGGTGGATAAGCCAAACACAGAAGACCTAGATCACAGCAGCAGAAACACACTTGTGGAAGGTAAAAGCTGAGCACAGAGCTTCTTTTTTGCTGTCAAAACAGTTTAACAGCAGTAGCTGTGAATATTTTCAGTACATCCTCATTATTTTGTTGATTGATTCTTTATCTTTATGATAATGGATCATTGTTAAATGGAAAAATACTAATGACTCAACTTGCTCAAAAAAAAAAGTGGGCCGAGTCAAAAAGACCAGGCAGGCTCACAAACAAATTTTTTTTATTATTATTAAACCCACATCAATGTTTAGTTTAGCAAAACAGCATCATCCCCCACATTAAACTTGTTAACGTGAATGAAAGCAGTCTTGCAGTGTTGCTTCTGGACTATTATCAGAAAAGGCATCAGGTCAAGAAGAGGGTGATAATCAGGTCTTTACTTGCCCCTTGAGTCTCCTTGCTGCCTGTCAGGAGCTCACTGGGCCTCGGGGAGTCACCACTCCCGTTCCTGCACGGTCCTGGAACCTGGCTGGAGGGGAGGAAAAGAGACGGGCTCAGTAGGAAAGCTCTCCAAAGTGGTTAATCCATTTGCAGGTCACTGGGCATGGACTGTGTTGTGCTAACTTGGCAGGCTGGTCTTTCCTGCTACAGCACATGATTCCACACACAGCGGCTGGAGGCCCTTTGCTGGCAGATAAGCTCTGAGCTGCTTTTGCTTGCCTGGCCCTAAGTCAGCGAAGTCTGGACTCATAAAAAGACGCTAAGAAGAGGACATGCAGCCAGGTGCTAAGCAAGCCTTGGAATTAGATAAAGAGACTTGCATGCCACACTCTTAAGTGTGGTGATGGTTTGGGACCAAAAGGGAGAGGACAAGTGCAGCGGACACGGTTTCCTGGGACTTCCCATGGGCGGTGTCATTCACATCTTAGGGGAAGGGGAGTCTCTCTCACTGCCTTTGTTCTTTGCCATCCTTATCCTCGTTGAGAACCCTCAACCTGAACTTTTGCTGAGAGAAGCAATCAATCTTACGAAGAACGTTTTTATTTATTTCATAGAACTGGCTCTGCCCCTCCCAGACAGCAGCTGAGATTAGGTCTTCCTGCCCCTCCAAGGGACTGCAGCAAGGTGGGACGGGGTCCTGAGGGGGAGCAGGTGGTAGTGAGAGAAGCAGGAGGATCTACAGCCATCTGAGATGGATTCTGGATGGATTCAATGGGGCCACAGGACCCCAGTGCAGAGTGCCTTGCTCCTACCCGAGACTCTGGGAGCTTTCACGGGATATTGAAACTTTGGAGGAGACAGGGCTGAGAAGGGGTCCCAGACGCAGCCCTGTTTCTCTTCCTGTGAGAAGTAGCACATTAGAAATGTCCCATCCGGTTTTCCCTTTTACCTTCTTTTCTTCCTCCAGGAATCCACGTACCCACCCACTTGGCTGCCCGCCCATGGCCAAGGCTAAAGTGGCCAAACCACTGGATGAAGGGGCACATGGTCAGGAAATGCAGACTGAAGTGGGAATTCACATCTGCCACACACTCAACTCTGACCCGAAACAGTCATGTTTTCTTCCCCGGAGCAAAGGGAACTGTGGATCAGTAACAGGTGGAAAATCGGGCAAGATTTTCACCCCAGGAGCCCCATGGGGAAGGAGTACTGTGAAATGAGGTATTAGACAGTCAGTGAATTAACCAAGATCCCAAACAGGGAGAATTATTTAATAGCTTCTAATAGTCTAAAAGATAACGGCTTTATTTTGCCAAAGACCCTGCCCGACCATGCATGA
Source organism: Smutsia gigantea (assembly GCA_032199065.1). Lineage (NCBI taxonomy): Eukaryota > Metazoa > Chordata > Mammalia > Pholidota > Manidae > Smutsia > Smutsia gigantea. The sequence continues at coordinate 63,697 of JAVSCE010016175.1, forward strand.
GAAAGAACCCTCCATAAAGCCCAAAGAGTGTTTTCCAGTATTGTTTACATATTGGTTGTTACAAACCCACAGAGTATACTGAGGACAGTAAGGCTACTACGATATTCATTTTATAGCAGAAATCCACAAAAGGTACAGTGCTCTGCACAGACTCAGCAAGGGTTAGTCTTGGGACAGGCTGCCGCCCGGTTCTCTCGCAGCCCTGCAGCAAGTGAGGAAATCTAACAGCAGATGGAGAGTTCTGACCGCTCCATCAAGGCCCCGACCAGTCTGCTCCAATCCAGCTTCCCCAATGTTGCAAAGGTAATCCTTTGAAATTGCCAGTGTGGCTAAGTTTATTGCCTACACAACAAACAGAGAAGCCAGCAGAAACAAACAAGCAAACAAAGGGAGTTTCCAGCGGCCACAGTCACCGCCTTGCCCCTCTGCCTGCCCACCTGGGCCTCCACACACCTCTGCAGCCCCGTCCACGGCCCAGCACCCGCACAAACGCCTCAGTGCTCTTCCGTGACCTTGCTCTCTCTGCCCCCTCCTCGTGCTGTGTCTACACCCCCAGCCCCTTCATCTCCTGGCACACCTTCTGGCCCAGAGCAAACGTCAGCTCTACTGGAAGCCTCCTGCACCCTTTCTAGGCAGAATTAATCTCTCCCTTCCCTGGGTTTCCGCAAGCCTCTGTGGTCCCTTTGTGCACTGTTACCATATTAGGACCGACTCTTGTGCCTGAGGGCAGAGACCCTCCATCCTGCCTGTCTGTGGGCCGTGAATCCTCAGTGGATGGTGCCATCCATTCCTGTCTGTATGCTGATGGTTCCTGAGTCTATCTGCTGAACCCAGATTCCTTTTCTAATTTCTAGACCTAGTTGCTTGACAAATGTTTTTCGTCTAATGTCCCACAGGGACTTTAAGCTCCCACGACCCGAAGCGCTCCTCCTCCAGGGGTCAGCTCTGGCGGCACCACAGTGCTCAAGGCAGAAATGGGGGTTCCCTTGGCTCCACCTCCTCTTACCACCGCCTCCCCTGTCCAAAAGGTGAGCAGGGCCCTGTGAGCGCCACTCAGGCCCGGGGGGGCTGTCACGTGATGCTCTCCCTTCTCCTGCTTCATTTCCCCGCCTTCATGGAGACTCAAGTCCCCAGGAGCCAGGCCCAGGATGATACTGATGCAGGGGAAAGAGCTCTGGCCATGAGGGCCACGGAAGACCTCCTCAGGCCTCCCCAATTCTGGGTTTTCCCCTCCAGCCCAGAGAGCTCATCACCTGCCCGTACCTCGGGTATTCTCCCTGCAAACTGCCACCTAGGATGCTAGGAGAAGAGCGTTGTACAAACTGGAGGGTGAGAAAAGCTATTCTGTGCTCACCCGTAGTTCCTGTGGGACATCAGATGAAAAGATATTTGTCAAGCAATGAGGTCTAGAAATTGGAAAAGGAAGCTGGGTTCAGAAGATAGATTCACCCATAGTGACCTCACCAATCTTCTAGGACTAGGCAGAGGGACCTTTCCTGCTGGCTGGTGGCCACCTGATGCTCAGAGTGTCCTCTGCACCCCAGCCCAGCCATGGCCTCACCGTGCCCAGCCCCCAGAGCCGCCCTCATGGCTCCCAGAGCACGCAGCCGAGGACGGGGCGCTGTGCAGAACTCCCAGGTCTGGTGTGGGCGTTTGGAGACAGTAGCTATTTTTGGATGACAGCTCACTGGGAGCCTGTGTATCCTGGCCTCTCAAATGTCATGTCTTCATCACTGCTGCCAGTGTCTCAGGGTATCATCACCTCTTGCCTCAGTTGCCAGAACCATATCCCTCGGCGTTCCTGCTTTCGCACCTGCCCCTGGCGTGTAGGAGCTGCTCGGCAATTGTGGATAGAGGAGGGAACTGAGGGTGTGACTCACCTCCCCATCTCCCCCTCCCTGGCCCACTGACCCAGGAAAGGATGCTGGGCTGCTTCTCCCTGGCCACCGCCCCACGTGCACACACCACTTTGCACATGTTGCCCGTCGGTTGGGTCAGCTGAGCCTCACACTCCCCCACAAGGCAGACACCCTTGAGAATCCCCTTTTGGCAACTGAGTCTCTTTTTCACAGACAGAGACGCTGAGTAATTTTCCCAGGGCTCCCGAGGTAGTGAGCCAGTGTGGGCTGCAAGCCAGTGTGGCCCAGGCTTGGGCTGCAGGCGTGAATCCTTGCTCAGTGGGGCTTCTGGCTCTTCAGAGTGGCTCCCAGGGCAGGAGGCCAAGCAGGGGCCAGCCGGATCCCCTAGATGCCTGCAGACCCACCGTCTTCCCCTTGCCTCGTGTGCCCAGTCCTCTGAAGCCTGGGGCAGAAACTGCTATCACCCCATGTCATGGGAGCTCACTTGGATGCACCTTCTAGGTCAGCCCTGCAGCTGAGGGAGGTGGGCGAGGATGGCGGCCTCCAGACCCTCTCCTTGTCCCTTCAGATTTGCTCCCACAAGCAGAAGACTCACCACCTGTTGGAGCACATTTATCCTCCCCTCTGCATCTTCCTTGATGTCAGGAGCCCTTTTACCAATCATGGGTGCCAAGTCATGGGGTGCCGGTATTGGGGTGCCATATCCTGGGGTGCTGCTGTAATCTTATGTCTAACAGGAGCTTGCTCAGAGCAGATGTTCTGCATCCTCGCCATGCAGTATTTTTGTCAAGGTGCAGCCGTGCCCTGTGATGCAGCCCCCAGTCTCCTGGCCCCCCAGTCTGACTGACAGCCCCGCTCCATGCATCCAGAGCTTTCCACCCCAGAGCCTGGTTCTCCAATGCTCCAAACTGATGAGTGGCAGGGGTGTGATCATCTGAGCCAGGCCACTCCCTGTGCTTGCTCTCTGTCCCCACCTGTGGAGACATGCCTCTGCTGTGGATGTGTTCCAGGCCTCTGGTGACAGGCTGTGTCGAGGGGCCACGAAGTCCTCCCCAAAGGGCCTTCTTCCTTCACAGGCCCTCAGTCTCTATTTGGACTTAATTCATCAGCACCCTGAGAATGGCTCTCCTCTCAGGCAGGCCCCACACCAATAAAGCTTATGAACAGACTGAAGCTGAAAATAAAAGAAATAACCAGATTACAGTTTACAAGGACCATCTCAAGATGAAGCATTTGAGAAGTCCAAATCAGTAGCACATGCCCTTTCCCTGGAGCAGTTACCTGAACCCTAAACCGTAATCAGGGCCCCAGCTCTGGTTTGCAAAGAGAAATCTCTACAGTGGGGAGATTCTGAAGCCCAGCGATCCATATCTGCTGGCTGCAGGCAGCTCTGTGCAGGAAGCTGGGCCCAAGGGCTGACTGGTAAGGGCAGAAGCAGAACACATGGAGTTAAGTGGGAATATTCAGTGCCATCAGGACGTTGCAGCGGCAGGCTTTCCTCTTGTGGCGGCTGGACGGCCCAGAACGGCATCGGAGCATGTGTCTGCTCCCATCCTCAAAGTGGAGATGTCTGCACTGCTGTGACCCTGAAGCTCCAGGTCTACTAGTGTGAAGCTTAGCTTCTCATCGCCCCAGGGTCCACCTGCTCCCTCCTGTTCTGCATGTCTGATGCAGGCCCTCTTCTGGGGGAGATGGTTTCTTTAGAAGCCACCACATTCAAACTGGTCAGAGTGAGCACCTGCCAGAAATCTGTGCTGACTCCTCAAGGTAAGTTTTCTCCATGTCATCACCCACCGAGTTTACAGTCTGGCTGTTCAGGGAAAGTCTTATCTCTCCCATCCCCAATGCTCACCTGGACTCCAGACTTCTTAGAAAGCCATGAGCCTCAGCAGTCCCTCTCTGTGTCCTGTGCTGTTTCCCAGAAGTTTCCAGCTCCCAAGGGGTACATAAGGCTCTCAAGGGATAAAAGCACGGCCTGCAGACAGACAGCGCTTGGATGTCTGATTGTGACAGAAGACACACAGCAGGAGAGGAAAGTTGTTTTATTTTCTTAGAAAAAGCAGAGCTGGTACCTGGAGTAACTAAGGAGCCTATTGGCCCTCATTTGACGCTGTCCACCTACCTCATGGTGAAATTTTTCACTCTGGTGAAAAATCGAGTACCTGGCAATTAGTTCCTATTGAATTCTGGTTTTAGTGCAATTGAGAGTTTCCAAATTTGGGGGTATTCATAGGTCAGGAAAGTCTCTGCCCAGTGTTTCTAATTTGATTTAACCCTAAGGAGAATTCCTGGTTTCTCTCTCACTTTACATGCATTTCGGTAAGAGCTCTGATTGCCTGAGATTCAACTAAAATAGGGGGAAGTGACTTCATGTTGGAAGCCCTCTGCATGTCAGTATTCATGCTGGCATCTTTCTAGAGTCTGTTGACTGTAAAATCAATTTCTTAAGTCAGAAATAGGTCAAGGTTAAGAGCTTTAAAAATTTCAAGACTCAATGTATGCCATGGGAAATCAAGACTGAAACTATTAAATGTCAGTATTTTGGGGACAGTGTTCTTAACAGAGAAACAGAATAGTTTTCAAAGAAATCTGTGCTTTTGGACATCTGTTTTGGTTCTTCCCCAGAAGTTGAATGAGCTTGGAGTTGCTCAGAGCAAGTAGGAGGTCCATTCAAGGGGGTTTAGACAACTGGTTTTACTTCTCTTTGAATGTTGTTTGACTTAACAGTAAAAATGTGGGTGACAATGTTAGGAGTCAAGACATAAAATGCGTGAAGCTGTCAGCAAATTTAATTTCCTCCCTTTGGCATCTTTATCTTCTTTTATTTGTTGTCACTTTGTGTGTGTTTTTCCCCTTCACAATAGCATACACAGCAGTAATAGAATTCCTTTCAGGTTCCCAGACCCGATTCCAGTGAGCGCGTGACCACACACACAATACCAAGCAATTCTTGAACCCCAGCAGGGTTCAAGACACTCAACTCAATTCTGACACTATCTGCCTGGAGACAGCACCAGATTCCCCAGGTTAAGGGCACCCATCCTATGAGACTGCCCTCCACCCACCACTCCAGACACTGGTGGCAAGCGCCAGGCAGTTCCCTGTGCTTCTGACCCAATGGCTACAGATTGGAGGTTCTCACGACCTCCCCCCTTCAGTTCCATTAATGTGGTAGAGTGACTCACAGAAGCCAGGAAAACACTTACATTTACCAGTTTAATGAAGGACACCCTAAAGGATACTAGTTAATAGACGGATGAAGAGATACAAAGGACAGGGTCCCAAATATGGGAGCTTCTGTCCTGGGGTCTGGCTTACTGGCCCGTGGAAGTGCTCCGGCTCCCCGACCATGGGGCTCTCAGAGCCACAGGGTCCAAGAGAGCAATAAGCTCTTCTCAGGGGGGTTGTGAGGCTTCATCGCATAGTCATGATTGACTAGATTATTGGCCATCGGCTGATTCAGCCCTGCCCTTGGGTGGGGATCCAAAAGTCTCTCATTGTCATAACAAGACACCCATTTCACCTTTAAGACTGTGGCTTTTTAGGAACTGTGGATGAAGATCAGATATACTTGGGAAATATATATTTGGTCACCTGAATGACTTCCAGATGTGTGGGTTAGAAACTTATAAGTGAATTGCTTTGTACTTATACAGTTCTTGTACCTGTGGCCCTTGATGCATAAAGGAGAACACTATGCTGTGGTCATGCTCGGTTTCCATGATGTAGCTGTCCTTACATTGTTTTCTGTTGTAAGAACGACATGCCCCAGGAACCTGGAGGCAGCTAGACGGCAAGTCAGGAAGCAGGCAGTTAATGATTATGTAGTATGATTTTCCTTTTGAACACTACTGTTATTAATGCTTAATGATCAATAAATATGAGAGGTGCTCTCTCAGCATCACTCTTGCGCTGTTACGCCTTGAGTCCCTGGCTGGTCCTTTCAGGTCTTCGATAACTCATCACGTCGCCTCCCTTATCCGCGGGTCAGAGCAAGGCAGGGTCTGACAAGATGTATTTCTTATGACTCATTATATCACACTTTGGATCTTTGCTCTTCATCTCCACCACATCTCATCTTCCTTACATGGTGCACTTTGGATTAATTTGGAGTCTACCTTTAATCCCCCAAATAAGGAAAGTTACTTATTTTGAGGATATCTTAACAGCAACACCACTATCATGTGTTGACGTTTATCAGGTATTTTCTGGTTTGGTAAAAAGGCGGTTGGTCTTATAAACTCTGGCATCAGAACAGCCACGTTGCTTAGCCGGCATGCAAATCAGTGAGACCACAGCGTCTGTGCTTCTGAATCATGAAGTGGCCCCGTGCTATTCACCAAATTTGCAGTGTTACTCTTTATCTACTTTCATATATGTTTCTTATCTGTGCTCTCATTTAATTTTCCTTACAGACTGCTTTGGGAAATTGTTTGATACCTTTCTACAGTTGAGGAAACTGAGGCCCACACACACACATGTGCAGTGTTCATGTCTTGCCTGAAATTGTACAAAAATAAAAATAGTAGTAATAGTAAAACCAAAACCCAAGCTCTCTAGCACCAGCTAGGTTTTTTTCTCCCAAGAGGTGCTGTGTCATTTGCAGTAAATATTGGCACACAATCCTGCATGAATCTCATTAATATTAATATTCTCAACACCCATTAATCTGTTTTCAGGTGCTCCAAGGTAACAATCTGCTCATATGCACTATTTTCTTTTAGGTACTTTATCATCCATAATATCTAGTCAATAACTATTTCATTATAAATGGATTAGTGAGCATACTGAAATTATTACTACTTACAGTTACTACTCTCTGGAATCCTTTACTCTTGGTCCTTTATTAAGAACTTCAAAACTCCTAACATAATGTCAGTTAAATCAGATTATTAAAGATGGTTTCTGAGGCCTTATAATAACCCTAGGTTGCAAATGTATGTTATTTATAAGCCCTTGAATTCTACTGTACATTAGCAGTAAGATATGCTTATAAATATGTCATTATCACAGCCTTGAAATCAAGGATTACCAGTCAATTTACCCTACATAAGTTCATAAATAATATTACCCTCTAACTCAAACATAAAGTGACTTAAAAATTTACTGGCAGATGCATAAAAATGCCCTTGCATGAATTTTGTTATCTTCCAAGGGAGAAAAACACTACAAGAATAAGAAGCAAACTCATAAATTCCTGTCTCTTGTCTATCTTCAGACAAGCATGTAAAGTATTCCCAATAGACAAAGAATGTAATTTAGTTCACGCCTCCTCAGTATCTGCTTGTTCTTCTGTCCGGCAGCAATCAAAAGAGAACACATTAAAAGCCTACAGCCTAAAATATTTTCAATGGACTGCTGCTATGTTTCCCTACTAATTCGTCTAAAAAGACAAAATCTTCCTGCAAAGTAACAATTTGTGGGAATCAGAAAGATAGGTGGCCTTGGTTAATATTTCCCGGTGACAAAATGTCAGTAATTATATAAATAAATGTGTTCACAGTAAGAAAAATCGAAGTAAAAACATATATGAAGTTATAGTTCAGTCTGAACATTTAGAGTCCATAAAATTAATTTTTTTTGTGTGATATTGTAATACATTTTAAAATTAGACTTTAATTTTTTTGGTTTCTTATTGTTGTTGACAATCTTTCCTATTTAAAAATCTACTTCTTCTGAAATCAATAAAACTACTCAAGCTTTCTTTTGGCTAGCACAAAAAATGGCATATCTTTCTCCATCCTTTTATTTTTAACCTATGTATGTCTTTATATTTAATGTGGGTTTTCTTTAGACAACACACAGTTAAGTCTTGCTTTTTTATTCACTCTGATAATCTCTGCCTTTGAAATGGTATATTTAGACCATTCACATTTAAAGTAATTATTGATATGGTTGGATTAAGATCTTCCAGCTGGCCAGCTGTCTTTTATTTGTTCCATTTGTTTTTTATTTCTTTTTTCCTCTTTTTCTGGGTTGAATTGAATATTTTTATGATTCCACTATATCTTTTCTACCGACTTATTGTTATACCTCTTTATAAATGTTTTTGGTGGTTGTTCTAGGGTTTATAAAATACATTTAAAAATATGAACCTAGTTTCAAAAATATCATACCACTTTGCATGTAGTATAAGACCCTTAAAATAGTATATTCCAGTCCTCCACCCACCCTGCTATGGTCTGAATGTTTGTGTTCTCCCCAGATTCCTATGTTGGAACCCAAATTCCCAAGGTGATGGTATTTGGAGGTGGGGCCTTTGGGAGGTGCCTAGGTCATGAGGATGGAGCCTCCTGAATGGGATTAGTGCCCTTATAACCCCATAGAGCTCCCCAGCCCCATCCATCATGTGAGGATATAATGAGAAGTCTGCAATCTGGAATAGGCCCCCTCACCTGTCCACCATGGTGCCCTGATGTCAGACTTCCAGCTTCAGAATAGTGAGAAATAGTTTCTTCTGTTTTTAAGCTACCCAGCCTGTGATACTGTGTTACAGCAGCAGGAACAGACTAAGATACATCCCTTGTGCCATTTGTCATATATTTTACTTTCATGTATGCTATAAACACCCAATACATTGTTATAATTTTTGCTTTAAACAGATAAGAGAAGCAATTAAAAATAAATATTTTTTATTTTAGCTTTGCTTATCCATTTCTAGTGCTCTTCAATTCTTTGTGTGCACACTAGTTTCTGGCTGTATCAGATTTCTTCTGTCTGAAAAACTTTCTTGAACATTTCCTGTCATGTCAATCTACTGATGATGAATTTCTTCAGTGTTTGTCTGAGAAAGTCTTTATTTCTTCTTCACTTTTGAGGGGTATAATGCAATGGCAGTTTTTTCTCTCATGACCTTAAAAAAGTCAAGGTTATGTGGTTTCTGATGTGAATTGGCAGTAATTATTAGTTCCTTTATAGGCAACTTGTCTTTTCTTCTTTGCCTTCAAGATTTCGTCTTTGCCTTTGGTTTTCCGCAGGCTGACTGTGATATGCTGAGGTGTGTTTTCATTTTTTTCATTTTCCTTTTGTATATAGATTTATCCTGCTTAGTGATCTCTGAGATTCTTGAGTCTGTGGTTTGGTATCTGTCATTAATTTTGGAAAATTCTCATCCATTATTTCTTCAAATATTTTTTCTGTTCTATTTTCTCTCTTTTCCTTTATTATGCCAGTTATGTTTACATTACACTGTTTGATAGTAACTGCAGCTCTCAAACACTCTCCTCTGTTTTTTACTTTTCAACTTTGTATTCTTTGCCTCTCCACTCAGGTGATTTTTACTCACCTTTTTAAAAGCTCACTGATAATATCTTCTGTTGTGTCAGTTTTCTGATGAGCCCATCCAGGACACTTTTCATTTCCATCACTGGGCTTTTTATTTCTAGCCTTTCCATTTGATTCTTTCATATAGTTTCCACATCTCTGTTAGAGTTACCTATCTGATTTTGCATGCTATCTTTGTCATTAGAGCCTTTGACATACTGCTCATAGTTATTTTAAATTTCCTGTCTGATAATGCTAACATCGGTGCCATAACTGAATACTGTTGTAATCAGTGCTTTGTCTCTTTAGACTGCTTTTTCTCACCTCTTTATGTGCTTCATGATTTTTACTGAAAACTAGACAAGATGTATAGGACAGCAGATACCGAAGCAAATATGTGTTATGCTTAGAGAGGAACATGCCTTCTTTCTGCTAGGTCTTTAGGAATCTGTGTTGATTAATGAGGAGTTAGCTATGTCTGAGGTCTGCTCCCTACTTAGCTTTGGGTCTTTCCTCACGCTGCTCCTAAGAGAAAATCGGTCTCTTCACTTCTTCCATTTGTGTTCCACTGTTTATTTTTACTCAGCACTGGTCAGCATGGTGATGGGAAGAGGAGGGGCACTTGCCCTTGTTCTGATTAAGCCTCAGTTTTGGCTCTGTGAACCCGGATTTCTGTGGTGTGGCCTTCACAGGTGGTCCTGCCTCTCCTCCAGATGGAATGATGTGCCCAGCACATATTGCTGTTCCTCTCTGGGGTCAGGCTGTGTTCATTTTCCTGTTCCCCTCCACCAGCTGCAGGCGGGTGTCCATCAGCGCCCTCAGGCTACAGCTCTGTTGCCCCTTCCCCTGCAGTCCATGGCTTCCTTAGGGGAGACAGGATGTGGGCCAGAATGAGTTTTGGCGGTGACCGCTGCTCAACCCATCTGTAGATCAAGACTTTTGTTTCATAGAGGAGATGGAGGAAATGGAGTGGACGGGGTTTTGGCCCAAGGAGAGAGCTTTCTCAGAATTCATCTAGATCATCCCTAGAGTGCTTGGTAGTGTTCCTGGAGAAAAAGCTTGCAAGAAGGTCTGAAGTCCCATGTCTGTGTGCCCTAGGGGCTTCACACTCTCACATTAGCCCACACTTAACCATTAACAACAGGTTAAAAATTTCTAGCTGAATCTTTTTACCAGATTTATGGCAGTTGGCTGTCTGTCCCAAGTAAACAAATGCTGACTTCTGTTTCTCCAAGGAGATGCTTATCTCTCTCCATATTTCATCTTGGTTGTTTCCCCATGATGGGTTCAGGAAAATTTGTTAATGTGAAGTTTATCCAGCTTTTTTTTGTTGTTATTATTGTTGTAAGGTGGGAGCAATGCTCTTTCCATCTTTCTCTATCTTGAAGCCAAAAGTCTGTGTCATTGTAATTTAATAAATATTTTATAATTGGTAAAATTTCCTTAGGAAAATGAATACTCACTAACTGCCCAATTTCCATGATAGTGTAAAACACGTGCCTTCCAGTAAAATGAGGCCGCCTTTGATTGATGAGCAGCTGTCCAGTGGATGAATCCCTTTTAAGTGGAGGGCTGGTGAGGACGTGGTCAGGCAGGAGTATGGCTCATCTAGAGAAAGGCAGTGGTGGGGGAGTAGAATGTTGGTGTGGACTGGAAGAAATCTGGAAGGCAGAGATGAGAAGCTCTGTTGAGCAGCTTGGTTAATGGAGACTGGAGGGGTGGTAGGTCTGGACTCTTAGTTTGAGATGCTTATGAAAACACTGGTGGTCATATTCTCTGAGAAAGGAACTGAAAAGGGAATACAACATTACTTAAAGGAAAAAAATTCTTGTTGTTGAAAGGACAAAACATTTTAAGGGATAACAACAGTGGATTCAGGAGTCTAGGCCAGGCCTAAGAGTTGTGAAAATACTTGAAAGTCTCATGAGTTATTATAGAAGTTTTAGTCACACCAAATTTTCTTTGGGTGCGAATCTTTTAAAATGTCTTAGACTCAAGGAATTAGTTTAGTGAAATGTAACTTGAACAGCTCAGAAGGTTAGAATGAGTTGTACTGAGCTTAACAATAATCTCTTGATGGTCTGTGCTTACATCACTTCTGAGAAATCATTTAATATCTTTATAGTAAACAAATTTTACAGCCTTGGGTGAGAGTATATGCTAAAAGAACTAAGAAGAATTTTTTCTTAAAAAAGAACTCTGGTTAATCACACTAAATGCAACTGAGCAGCATGGTTTATATCTCTTAAAAATTTGAACAGAATACTATAACAAATACCCATGCACCACCCTTACCCATAGCTTAAAAATAAAATATTACAAATACAGTTGAGGACTCACTCTTCTCTTTCATCCCAGAACTAACCATTTTCCTTTATTTAGTGTTTATTATTCTCAAAAGTGTCTTTATATTTTAACTACCTATGTATCTGTCCCTAAATTATATATTTGTATTTTAATATTTTATATAAATGATATCATATACTATGCATCCTCTTCTATTTCTTGTCTTTCAATATTATACCAGTGAGAATTATCCATCTTAATATCTATAGCAGCAGATCTTTTTTACTGCTAGATACTATTCCATTATATGAACATAACACAATTAGCCAGTCTCCTTTTGGTGGACATTTATATTCTTTTCAACTTTCCTCTTTTTTTTACTATTACAAGCAATTATACATGAAAAAGAGTATTTATTTTTATGGCATGTATCTCAGAATAAAATTGCTTCACTTGCATTCAGAAAATTGTTTTTCAAATGATTTGTATCAGTTTGATCTCCTACTAAGAGATATATAAGTATTTCTGTTGCTTCACATCCTTATATTATCCAATTTTTAAAGTTTGATCACTTGGCAGGTATATGTATGAAGTTATACTTTAAATACCATGAATATAAGTCCTTATGGGGTACACATTTCATAAATATTTTCTTCCAGTCTGTAGTTTGCCTACTCATTTTCCTAATGGTTTATTCTGATAAGGAAAAGTTTAAAATTTTTGAATAAGACTAGTTTATACACTGTTTTATTTTATTGGCTGATTTCTGTATCCTATCTAAGAAACCTTTGCCTACCCTAAGCCACAAAGATATTCTTTTATGTTTTATTCTATTGGATATGTCATTTGCAAATATCTTCTCCCATACAGTAGGCTGCCTTTTCATTTTGTTGATGGTTTTCTTTGCTGTGCAGAAACTTTTTAGTTTCACATAGTCCCATTTTAGAGTTTTATTAAATTAAATTTACCCTTACCATGTGACTCAGCATTTTTGTGCCTAGGTATTTCCTAGGAGAATTGAAAATGTACATCCCCCAAAACACTCACACAAGAATGCTCATAGCAGTTTTGCTTGTACAGACAAAACCTTAAAACAACCCAAATACCCATCAATACGATAATGCATGAACATATTACTCCTTTTAAAAACAGGTTAAACTAGTCTATGGGGACAGAGCATAAGCTGCCTAATGATGGGTGGGAATGACTGGCAGGAAGCCCAGGGAAACCTAGGATGATAGACATGTTCTGAATTAGATGAGGGTGGAAAATGCTTCCAAAAATGGCCCTAACAACCCCTTCTCCTCCATATGCTCTTTTTAGTGTGACCTTGTCACTCACCCACAATGGTTTCTCTTTCCAGTGAATGTGTTCTGATGCTGCAACCTTTCCTGGCCAATCGAATGAAGGAGTGATGCTGTATGACCTTCAAGGCTGGGCCTTCACCGGGCTTCAGGGTCATCTCTTGGACACTCCTTGGCAGCCAGCTGCCCACGCAGCAGGTGAAATAGCCAAGGCCTGCAGCCCTACTGCTGGCGGGTCCCACTGCCAGCCTTCAGGATCTTCCAGCCATCCTGGTCACCAGCTGACACCACGTGAAGCAGAACAACCTACCGTAAATCCACTGAGTCTTGAGAAATAATAAATTGTTCTTAAGTTACTCAGTTTTAGAGCAATTTGTTATTCAGCAGTAAATAACTAAAACTTTTAGCCTATTAATTATGTGGGCATGTACATTGGGCAAAACCTGTAGGATTATATATGTACATCTGAACATTCTACTGTGTTAATGTAATCTAAAAACAAATGTAGAAGCAAAAATAAAACAAAAGTGTATTAGTTAGTCATGAAAAAACCAATGCCAGTCATCATATAAACAGTAAAAATTTAAAGTTGATGCTATGAAAATCAGGAATTAGAAAGGGGTGGGTATGATTCAAAATTGCTTTGAAGATTTTAGCTAATTTGATATATAAGAAATTAAACCAATGCAAATTTTGGGAAAGATGAGAACAAATAGTTTTATAAACCTAGGAAACTCCAAAGATTCCATCTGACAACATGAGAATTAAAAAACATAGTGAGGGACTTCCGGGAAGATAGCGGCGTGAGCAGGGCGGTGGAAATCTCCTCCCCAAACCATATGTATTTATGAAAATACAACAAGTACAACTATTCCTAAAAGAGAGACCAGAAGATACAGGACAGCACATAGCCTGCAGCTACACCCGAGAGGACTCGGCACCCCGCGAGGTGGGTAAGATACGGAGCCGCGACCCGGCGGGACCCGAGCACTCCCCCACCCCAGCGCAACGGCGGGAGGAGAGGAGTCAGAGCCGGGAGGGAGTGGAAGTACACCCACGAAACAACCAGCCCCGGTGATCTGCGCCAGGAGTGCTGACACACAACGTGTGGTGTAGCAGAGATTGAAGAGACAGACGGTGCAGGATCTGAGCGGGGAACGCACCAGGGTCCTTGCAGCCGGCTCCCGGGAAGGAAGAAAAAAAAAGCACGCTTTTTTCCAGCGGTCTTAAAGAGACAAGAGCCCAGCAGAGGAGACGGATCATCCCAGCACACTTAGCCCAGCAGGCTGGGAGTCCTGGGGAGTTTCGGACCCCTTAGCTTGCGACTGGGAAAGGGTGGCCACAATTAAACTTACCACAGAGATCAACAGCCTCCCATTCGTTCCCACCCCCGCCAGAGCTATAAAAGGCCCTGCGGAGCGGCACAGTCACAGCTGTGGAATAGTGGGGCAATAGCGCCACCCAGAGCATTCCCACAGAATCTACGTCCGGTGGGCATTTTGTTTGTTTGTTTGTTTTGTTTTGTATTTTTTTTTGTCTCTTTCTTTTTTTTCTTTCTTTTTTTTTTCTTTTTAAAGTCTTAAAGAGCCCAGCTGACATAAGTGGCACCTACCAGCGACCACTTCTATAGCCATGAAAAGACAGAGGAATATGGTCCAGACAACCCCAGAGAGGGAGCCTAAAGGGATGGAAATGCACAATCTTCCTGAAAAAAAATTTAGAATAAAAGTCATAACCATACTGATGGATCTACAGAGAAATGTGCGAGAGCTGAGGGAGGAAGTGAGGGAAGTCAGGAACGACAATGCAGAAATCAGACAAGCAATCAACAGGCTTAACAGCAGACTGGATGAGATGCAAGAGACTGTTAATGGAATAGAAAACAGAGAACAGGAATACAGAGAAGCTGAGGCAGAGAGAGATAAAAGGATCTCTAGGAATGAAAGAATATTAAGAGAACTGTGTGACCAATCTAAACTGAACAATATTGGCATTATAGGAGTACCAGAGGAAGAAGAGAGAGAAAAAGGGATAGAAAGTGTCTTTGAAAAAATACTTGCTGAAAACGTCCCCATGTTGGGGAAGGAAATAATCTCGCAGTCCACGGAAGCCCACAGATCTCCCAACACAAGGGACCCAAGGAAGACAACACCAAGACACATAATAATTAAAATGGCAAATATCAAAGATAAGGACAGAGTATTAAAGGCAGCTAGAGAGAGAAAAAAGATCACCTACAAAGGAAAACCCATCAGACTATCATCAGACTTCTCAACAGAAACCTTACAGGCCAGAAGAGAATGACATGATATATTTAACTTTATGAAACAGAAGGGCCTCGAACCAAGAATATTGTATCCAGCACGATTATCATTTAAATATGACGGAGGGATTAAACAATTTCCAGACAAGTGAAAGCTGAGAGAATTTGCCTCCCATAAACCACCTATACAGGCCACCTTAAAGGAACTGCTCTAGAGGGAAGCACTCCTAAGGCTAAAAAGATGTCACCAGAGAAAATAAAATCATCGCAAAGAAAGCAGACCATCCAAAACTAACTAAAGGCAAAGAACAAAACCCCTAGTACATAAAGAATGGAGGAGGAAGAATAAGAAGGGAGAGAAATAAAGAAACATGAGATGGTGTTTACAATCGCTTAACAAGAAAGTTAAGTTAGATTGTTAGATAGTAAAGAAGCAACCCTTGAACCTTTGGTAACCACGAATCTAAAGCCAGCAATGGCAATAAGTACATATCTATCAATAACCACCCTAAATGTAAATGGACTGAATGCACCAATCAAAAGACACAGAGTAACTGAATGGATAAAAAAGCAAGACTCATCTATATGCTGCCTACAAGAAACTCACTTCAAACCCAAAGATATACACAGACTAAAAGTAAAGGGATGGAAAAAGATATTTCATGCAAATAACAAGGAGAAAAAAGCAGATGTTGCAATACTTGTATTAGACAAAATAGACTTCAAAACGAAGAAAGTAGCAAGAGATAAAGAAGGACATTACATAATGATAGAGGGGTCAATCCAACAAGAGGATAAAACCATTATAAATATATATGCACCCAATACGGGAGCACTGGCATATGTGAAACAAGTACTAACAGAATTAAAGGAGGAAATAGACAGCAATGCATTCATTTTACGTGACTTCAACACACCACTCACTCCAAAGTACAGATCAACCAGACAGAAAATAAGTAAAGACACAGAGGCACTGAACAACACACTAGAACAGATGGACCTAACAGACATCTACAGAACTCTGCACGCAAAAGCAACAGGATACACATACTGCTCAAGTGCACATGGAACATTTTCCAAATAGACCACATATAAGGCCACAGAAAGAACCTCAGTAAAGTAAAAAATATTGAAATTCTACCAACCAACTTCTCAGATCACAAAGGTATAAAACTAGAAATGAATTTTAGAAAGAAAACAAAAAGGCTCACAAATACATGGAGACTTAACAACATTCTCCTCATCAATCAATGGGTTAACGACCAAATCAAAACAGAAATCAAAGAATATATGGAGACTAATGACAACAACAACACAAAGCCACAACTTCTGTGGGACGCAGCAAAGGCAGTTCTAAGAGGAAAGTATATTGCAATCCAGGCCTATTTAAAGAAGGAAGAACATTCCCAAATAAATAGTCTAAAGACACAATTACTGAAATTGGAAAAAGAAGAACAAATGAGACCCAAAGTCACCAGAAGGAGGGACATAATAAAGATGAGAGAAGAAATAAATAAAATTGAGAAGAATAAAACAATAGAAAACATCAATGAAACCAAGAGCTGGTTCTTTGAAAAAATAAACAAAATAGATAAACCCCTAGCCAGACTCATTAAGAGAAAAAGAGAATCTACACACATAAACACAATCAGAAATGAGAAAGGAAAAATCACGACGGACCCCACAGAAATACAAAGAATCATAAGAGAATATTATGAGAATCTATATGCTAACAAGCTGGAAAACATAGAAGAAATGGACAACTTCTTAGAAAAATACAACCTTCCAAGACTGACAAAGCAAGAAACAGAAAAACTAAACAGACCAATCACCAGCAATGAAATTGAATCGGTAATCAAAAAACTACCCAAGAACAAAACCCCTGGACCAGATGGATTCATCTCTGAATTCTACCAGACATACAGAAAAGAAATAACACCCATTCTCCTTAAAGTTTTCCAAAAAATAGAAGAGGAGGGAATACTTCCAAACTCATTCTATGAAGCCAGCATCACTCTAATACCAAAACGGGCAAAGACCTCACCAAAAAAGAAAATTACAGAGCAATATCCCTGATGGACGTAGATGCAAAAATACTCAACAAAATATTAGCAAACCGAATTCAAAAATACATCAAGAGGATCATACACCATGATCAAGTGGGATTCATCCCAGGGATGCAAGGATGGTACAACATTCGAAAATCCATCAACATCATCCACCACATCAACAAAAAGAAGAACAAAAACCACATGATCATCTCCATAGATGCTGAAACAGCATTTGCCAAAATTCAGCTTCCATTCATGATGAAAACTCTCAACAAAATAGGTATACAGGGCAAGTACCTCAACATCATAAAGGCCATATATGACAAACCCACAGCTAACATTATACTTAACAGCGAGAAGCTGAAAGCTTTTCATCTAAGATCGGGAACAAGACAGGGATGCCCACTCTCTCCACTGTTATTCAACATAGTACTGGAGGTCCTAGCCATGGCAATCAGAGAAAACAAAGAAATACAAGGCATCCAGATTGGTAAAGAAGAAGTCAAATTGTCACTATTTGCAGATGACATGATATTGTACATAAAAAACCCTAAAGACTCCACTCCAAAACTACTAGAACTAATATCTGAATTCAGCAAAGTTGCAGGATACAAAATTAACACACAGAAATCTGTTGCTTTCCTATACACTAACGATGAACTAACAGAAAGAGAAATCAGAAAAACAATTCCATTCACAATTGCATCAAAAAGAATAAAATACCTAGGAATAAACCTAACAAAGGAAGTGAAAGACGTATACTCTGAAAACTACAAGACACTCCTAAGAGAAATTAAAGAGGACACTAACAAATGGAAACTCATCCCATGCTCTTGGCTAGGAAGAATAAATATTGTCAAAATGGCTATACTACCTAAAGCAATCTACAGATTCAATGCAATCCCTATCAAAATAACAACAGCTCTCTTCAATGAACTGGAACAAATAATTCTAAAATTTATATGGAACCACAAAAGACCCCGATAGCCAAAGTAATCCTGAGAAGGAGGGATAAAACAGGGGGAATTACACTCCCTGATTTCAAGCTCTAATACAAAGCCACACTAATCAAGACAATTTGGTACTGGCACAAAAACAGACCCACAGACCAGTGGAACAGAATAGAAAATCCAAACATTAACCCAAACATATACAGTCAATTAATATTTGATAAAGGAGCCTTGGATATACAATGGGAAGATGACAGCCTCTTCAGCAGCTGGTGTTGGAAAAACTGAACAGCTACATGTAAGAGAATGAAACTGGACTACTGTCTAACCCCATACATAAAAGTCAACTCAAAATGGATCAAAGACCTGAATGTAAGTCATGAAACCATAAAACTCTTAGAAAAAAACATAGGCAAAAATTTCTTGGACATAAACATGAGTGACTTCTTTATGAACATATCTCCCCAAGCAAGGGAAGCAAAAGCAAAAATGAACAAATGGGACTATATCAAGCTGAAAAGCTTCTGTACAGCTAAGGACACCATCAGTAGAAGAAAAAGACATCCTACAGTATGGGAGAATATATTCATAAATGACGTATCCAATAAGGGGTTGACATCCAAAATATATAAAGAACTCATGCACCTCACCAAACATAAAGTAAATAGTCCAATTAAGAAATGGGCAGAGGACATAAATAGACACTTCTCCAAAGAAGAAACTCAGATGGCCAACAGGCACATGAAAAGATGTTCCACATCACTAATCATCAGAGAAATGCAGATTAAAACCACAATGAGATATCACCTCACACCAGTGAGGATAGCCAACTTCCAAAAGAGAAACAACAAATGTTGCCGAGGATGTGGAGAAAAGGGAACCCTCCTACACTGCTGGTGGGAATGCAAATTAGTTCCACCATTGTGGAAAGCAGTATAGAGGTTCCTCAAAAAACTCAAAATAGAAATACCATTTGACCCAGGAATTCCACTCCTAGGAATTTACCCTAAGAATGCAGCAGCCCAATTTGAAAAGGACAGATGCACCCCTATGTTTATTGCAGCACTATTTACAATAGCCAAGAAATGGAAGCAACCTAAGTGTCCATCAGTAGATGAATGGATAAAGAAGATGTGATACATACACAAAATGGAATATTATACAGCTATAAGAAGAAAACAAATCCTACCATTTGCAACAACATGGATGGAGCTAGAGAGTATTATGTTTGGTGAAATAAGCCCGGCAGAGAAAGACAAGTACCAAATGATTTCACTGATATGTGGAGTATAAGAACAAAGCAAAAACTGAAGGAACAAAACAGCAGCAGACTCACAGAACCCAAGAATGGACTAATAGTTACCAAAGGGAAAGGGACTGGGGATGATGGGTGGGAAGGGAGGGACAAGGGGGGAAAGGGGCATTACAATTAGCAGATGTAATGTTGGGGGGGCACGTTGAGGTCTGTACAACTCAGAGAAGACAAGTAGTGACTCTATAGCATCTCACTATGCTGATGGACAGTGACTGTAATGGGTTGGTGGGGGGGGACCTGATGAAGGGGGTAGTTTAATCACCATAATATTGCACATGTAATTGTAGATTAATGATACCAAAATAAATTTTAAAAAAAGACTCAGGAATGAATTCCGGTCAGAGATCCAATCACTGAAGAGCACAATGGAGGGTATTAAAAGGAGATTAGATATGGTGGAGGGGACATTAAATGAAATAGAAACAAGAGAAAAGGAATACAAAGAAGCTGAGGCACAGAGAGAAAAAAGGATCTCCAAGAATGAAAGAATATTAAGAGAACTGTGTGACCAAACCAAACGGAACAATATTCGCATTATAGGGGTACCAGAAGAAGAAGAAGAAAGAAAAAGGGATAGAAAGTGTCTGTGAGGAGGTAATTGCTGAAAACTTCCCCAGTTTGGGGAAGGAGATAGTCTCTCAGGCCATGGAGAGGCACAGATCTCCCAGCACAAGGGACCCAAGAAAGACAACACCAAGACATATAGTAACTGAAATGGCAAAGATCAAGGATAAGGACAGACTATTAAAAGCAGCCAGAGAGAGAAATAAGATCACATACAAAGGAAAGCCCATCAGGCTATCATCAGACTTCTCAGCAGAAATCTTATAGGCCAGAAGGGAGTGGCATGATGTATTTGATGCAATGAAGCAGAACAGAAGGGCCTTGAACCAAGATTACTTTATTGGCAAGATTATCATTTAAATTTGATGGAGGGATTAAACAATTTTCAGTTAAGCAAAAGCTGAGGGAATTTACCTCCCACAAACCATCTCTACAGTGTATTTTGGAGGGACTGCTATAGATGGAAGTGTTCCTACAGATTAATAGCTGTCACCAGAGGTAATAAAACCACAGTAAAGAAAATAGAACAGCTAATTACTAAGAAAGTGCAAAATTAAATTAACTATTCCCAAAGTCAATCAAGGGATAGACAAAGAGTACAGACCATGATACCTAATATAAAAGAATGGAGGAGGAAGAAAAAGGAGGGAAAAAAAAGACTGTTAGATTGTATTTAAAATAGCATATTAAGTGGATTAAGTTAGACTCTTAGATACTAAGGAAGTTAACCTTCAACCTTTGTTAACCATGAATCTAAAGCCTGCAATGGCAATAAGTACATACCTATTGATAATCACCCTAAATGTAAATGGACTGAATGCACCAATCAAAAGACACAGAGTTAACAGAATGGATAAAAAAGCAAGACCCATCTATATGCTGCCTACACGAGATGCACTTTAAACCCAAAGACATACACAGACTAAAAGTGAAGGGATGGAAAAAGATATTTCATGCAAAAAACAAGGAGAAAAAAGCAGGAGTTGCAGTACTTGTATCAGTCAAAATAGACTTCAAAACAAAGAAAGTCACAAGAGACAAAGAAGGATATTACATAATGATAAAGGGGTCAGTCCAACAAGAAGATATAACCATTATAAATATCTATGCACCCAACACAGGAGCACCTATGTATGTGAAACAATACTAACAGAATTAAAAGGGGAAATAGAATGCAACACATTCATTCTAGAAGACTTCAACACTCCACTCACTCTGAAAGACAGATTAACCAGACAGAAAATAAGTAAGGACACAGAGGCACTGAACAACACATTAGAACAGATGGACCTAACAGACATCTACAGAACTCTACACCCAAAAGCAGCAGAATACACATTCTTCTCAAGTGCGCATGGAGCATTTTCAAGAACAGATCATATACTAGGCCACAAAAAGAGCCTTGGTAAATTTAAACAGATTGAAATTGTACCAACCAGTTTCTCAGACCACAAAGGTATGAAACTAGAAATAAATTACTCAGAGAAAATGAAAAATCCCACAAACACCTGGAGGCTTCACCACATGCTCCTAAATAATCAATGGATCAATGACCAAATAAAAACAGAGATCAAGCAATATATGGAGACAAATGACAATAATTCAACACCACAAAATCTGTGTGATGCAGCTAAGGCCATGCTAAGAGGAAAGTTTTTGGAATACAGGCCTACCTCAGGAAAGAACAATCCCGTATGAGCAGTCTAAACTCACAGTTAACGAAACTAGAAAAAGAAGAACAAATGAGGCCCAAAGTCAGTAGAAGGAGGGACATAATAAAGATTAGAGCAGAAATAAATAAAATACAGAAGAATACAATAGAAATAATCAATGAAAGCAAGAGCTGGCTGTTTGAGAAAATAAACAAAATAGATAAACCACTAGCCAGACTTATCAAGAAAAAAAGAGAGTCTACACACATAAACAGAATCAGAAATAAGAAAGGAAAAATCACTATGGACACCACAGAAATACAAAGAATTATAAGAGAATGCTATGAAAAATTATATGCTAACAAACTGGATAACCTAGAAGAAATGGACAACTTTCTAGAAAAATACAACCTTCCAAGGCTGACCCAGAAAGAAACAGAAAATCTGAACAGACCAATTACCAGCAATGAAATTGAATTGGTAATCAAAAACCTACCTAAGAACAAAATGCCTGTACCAGATGGTTTCACTGCTGAATTTTATCAAACATTTAGTGAAGACCTAATACCCATCCTCCTTAAAGTTTTCCAAGTAGTAGAAGAAGAGGGAATACTTCCAAACTCATTCTATGTGGCCAGCATCACTCTAATACCAAAACCAGGCAAAGACACCACAAAAAAAGAAAACTACAGACCAATATCCCTGATGAACATAGATTCAAAAATACTCAGCAAAATATTAGCAAACCGAATTCAAAAATACATCAAAAGGATCATCCATCATGATCAAGCAGGATTCATCCCAGGGATGCAAGGATGGTACAACATTCGAAAATCCATCAACATCATCCACCACATCAACAAAAAGAAGAACAAAAACCACATGATCATCTCCATAGATGCGGAAAAAGCATCTGACAAAATTCATCATCCATTCATGATAAAAACTCACAACAAATGGGTATAGACGGCAAGTACCTCAACATAATAAAGGCCATATATGACAAACCCACTGCCAACATTATACTTAACAGCGAGAAGCTGGAAGCTTTTCCTTTAAGATCAGGAACAAGACAAGGATGCCCTCTCTCCCCACTTCTATTCAACATAGGACTGGAGGTCCTAGCCACAGCAATCAGACAACAGAAAGAAATAAAAGGCATCCAGATTGGCAAGGAAGAAGTTAAATTGTCTTTGTTTGCAGATGACATGATATTGTACATAAAAAACCCCAAAGAATCCACTCCAAAACTAGTAGATCTAATATCTGAATTCAGCAAAGTGGCAGGATACAAAATTAATACACAGAAGTCTGTGGCATTCCTATACACTAACAATGAACTAGCAGAGAGAGAGAAATCAGGAAAACA
This sequence comes from Smutsia gigantea, assembly GCA_032199065.1. Classification (NCBI taxonomy): domain Eukaryota; kingdom Metazoa; phylum Chordata; class Mammalia; order Pholidota; family Manidae; genus Smutsia; species Smutsia gigantea. The sequence goes on from JAVSCE010016175.1 coordinate 86,573, forward strand.
ATTCCATTCACAATCGCATCAAAAAGAATAAAATACCTAGGAATAAACCTAACCAAAGAAGTGAAAGACCTATTCTCTGAAAACTACAAGATACTCATGAAAGAAATTAAAGAAGATACCAATAAATGTCAAGACATCCCATGCTCCTGGATAGGAAGAATTAATATTGTCAAAATGGCCATCCTGCCTAAAGCAATCTGCAGATTCAGTGCAATTCCTATCAAAATACCAGCAGCATTCTTCAACGAAGTAGATAAAATCATTCTAAAATTCATATGGAACCAAAAAAGACCCCGAATAGCCAAAGCAATCCTGAGAAGTAAGAATAAAACTGGGGGGATTATGCTCCCCAACTTCAAGCTCTACTACAAAGGCACAGTAATCAAGACTATTTGGTACTGGCACAAAACCAACCCATAGGCCAATGGAACAGACCAGAGAGCCCTGATATAACCCCAACCATATATGGTCAATTAATATATGATAAAGGAGCCATGAACATACAATGGGGAAACGACAGCCTCTTCAACAGCTGGTGTTGGCAAAACTGTACAGCTACATGCAAGAGAATGAAACCCCATACACAAAAGTAAACTCGAAATAGATCAAAGACCTGAATGTAAGTCATGAAACCGTAAAACTCTTAGAAGACAACATAGGCAAAAATCTCCTGAATATAAACATGAGCAACTTCTTCCTGAATGCATTTCCTCGAGCAAGGGAAACAAAAGCAAAAATGAACTGATGGGACTACATCAAACTAAAAAGTTTCTGTATGGCAAAGGACACCATCAACAGAACAAAAATACATCATATGGTATGGGAGAATATGTTTGTGAATGACATATCTGACAAGGGGTTAACATCCAAAATATATAAAGAATTTACACACCTCAACACCCAAAAAGCAAATAACCGATTAAAAAATGGGCAGATGATATGAAGAGACAGTTCTCCAAAGAAGAAATTCAGATGGCCGACAGACACATGAAAAGATGCTCCACATCATTAATCATCAGGGAAATGCAAATTAAAACCACAATGAGATATCACCTCACACCAGTAAGGATGGCCAGCATCGAAAAGACTAAGAACAATAAATGCTGGCAAGGATGTGGAGAAAGGGGAACCCTCCTACACTGCTGGTAGGTAAGCTAGTTCAATCATTGTGGAAAGCAATATGGAGGTTCCTCAAAAAACTAAACATAGAAATACCATTTGACCCTGGCATCCCACTCCTTGGAATTTACCCAAATAATACAACTCAGATTCAAAAAGACATATGCACCCCTATGTTTATCACAGCACTACTTACAATAGCCAAGATATGGAAGTAATGTTAAGTGTCCATCAGTAGATGAATGGATAAAGAAGAGGTGGTACATATACACAATGGAATACTATTCAGCCATAAGAAAGAAACAAATCCTACCATTTGCAACAACATGGATGGAGCTGGAGGATATTATGCTCAGTGAAATAAGCCAGGTGGAGAAAGACAACTGCCAAATGATTTCCCTCATTTGTGGAGTATAACAACACAGCAAAATTGAAGGAACAAAATAACAGCAGACTCAGAGACTCCAAGAAGGGACAAGCAGTTACCAAAGGGGAGGGGTGTGGGAGTGCAGGTGGGGAGGGAGGGAGAAGGGAATTGAGGGGTATTTTGTTTAGCACACGTGGTGTGGGGGGGTCACAGGGAAGACAGTGTAGCACAGAGAAGGCAAACAGTGAATCTGTGGCATCTTACTACACAGATGGACAGTGACTGCATTGGGGTATGAGTGGGGACTTGATAATATGAGTAAATGTAGTAACCACATTGTTTTTTCATGTGAAACCTTCATAAGAGTGTATATCAATAATACCTTAATAAAAAAAAATTCCCGGACCCTTTGTTCCCAGCCCTGGAGTGAGGGCCAGCCTTGTGCCCTGCCTGAGGGTCCTAAGGCTGTGGGGCCATGGCCCTGTCCTCGGGCCCTGAACACCAAACCTGAACCTGTAGGTAGCAAGGGAAAGAACTACTTTGCTGTGTGTCCTCAAGCAGGGTACTTGGCCTCTCATTTTTTAATCAACAAAATGGCGTCAGCACAGCGACTTCCTCTAGGGTCGTTGCGAGGTTGGGCGGCTTGAGTCTGGAAAGCGCGCCTCACGCAGAGTTGCATCCTTGCTCATCTGAAGTGGTGCTTGCCAGCGCTGTCCTTTCCCCTTCTGCAGTCTCTCTGCAGGGCCACCCTGAGACTCAGAGGGGTGCAGGGAGGAAAGCCTTTCTCCCAGGAAAGCTGTCCTGGGCGTCTGCGGTCGGAGCCCTGGGGACACGGGGAGGCAGTCAGCGGGCCCCCTAACTCCGGATGGCGTGGGGTTTAGAAGTGAGGAGCAGATGCCGTCAATGCATGTGCACCTCCAAAAGCACTAAGGCAGACTCCTCCCTGTGAGTGTGGGCCCAGACCTCGGAGACCTTCTACAGGTGCGGTGACTTGGTGGGCCTACGCTGGTCCCAGACTCTGCATTTTACCAGGTGGTGTCAATGCTGCTAGTTCACCAGCAACACCCCAACCCAGTCCTTTCGCCTCAGAGCACGCAGACCCTGCTTCCCCATGCCTGGCAGCTGCCAGCGTCCCTGCGAGCCAGCTCCTCCCACTCCACCCGGCGGCTCACCCCTCAGAGGGACAGTGCCGACGGTGTCCCTTCTCTCACCAGGCGGGGCCAGCCATCCTGACACTGGTCACCTCTGGTTCTTCCTTCACGAAGCTGTGGGTGTGGTGCAGGCAGAGGACCAAGCACCCCAAAGACCACCCCTCCAGCAGCCGCAGCACGACCTCAGCAGGGAGCGCCAGCCCCACTTCACGAGCTGTCCTCGCCACCCTGCTCTGGCAGAGACCGTGCACTTTCACTTGAACTTTATTCTCCAGGTAACCGGGGGTCTGGGTGGGTTCTGAGCTGCAGAGTGACACCACATGGCGTGTACATTTCAGATGGATCATTCTGTCTGTGGTTTGGGAAAATGGAAAGGGTTAGGAGAGGGAGAGATGCGAGAGCTTTTGGGAGGTTGCTTCAGTGATGAGGTAAGAGGTATCTGCAGCTTTCTCTAGAGTGGTGGGGGAAGGGTAAATAGAATGGAGTGGCAGGAGGTGTTGAAGAAGCAGAAATTGATGCTTAAAGGTGGAGGGAGTAAGAAAGAGCAGAGCATCTGTAGTTAGACAAGAAATTGGAAAACAGAGCCAGCCTTGTTCTTCCTATTACAACAGGCAGATTTTGCCAGAGACCAGTCGAAGCTGAAACAAACTGTGTGTGTTATTGGCTTTTTCAGAAACATGGAATCAAGTAGCTGCCAGTTGCAGCCTCTCCAGGGATCATCCTGCTCTCTAGACACAGAGCCCTGAGATCAAGAGGAATCAGTTATGTTTTAAACTTCAAACACACCAAATACTGGTATCACTCAGGTATTCAGTGTCGGTCATCTGCCATCTGGCAAAACATCGCCAGAGATGCCTGGCCTGGTCAGTTAGCTGAAATTAATTGTGAACAAATAGCTTTTAATTAACTTATCCAATTACCAATTGATTAATCAATGATATTTTAACAGAATAACAATTCACCATAAACTCTTGGTAAAAAAAACTAGAGTAAGGCAGCTTCCTAAGCAATTTCCCCACAAGAAGCAGGGCAAGTGCAGGCGAAGCCTTACAGAACGCAATCAAATACTGTATTTTTGTGTTTAAGGGAAATGACATCTGTTCCTATATGAAATAAAGAGACAGGAGAATGTAAAAGCAAGGGCAGAGATGGGTGGATACAAAGCTAAACTTAAAAAAATTCCTTAGATATTTTGCAAATTGCTCTTTTAGTGGAATGGCTTCGGGAAATTAATTTTCAGAGGCTTAGCCTTTTATCGCTTAACTTTTCAAGTCTGTTTCCTCATCTGCAAAATGAAGATTGTAATAATACCTACATTGGAGGGTTATCATAAGGATTACATAAAACAGTATCTTGGAATCACCGAGCACGTAGAAAGTAACCAACAAATAAGTGGTCGCTGACACTACAGCTCAGTAAGTAGTTTCTGAATTAATGATATGAAAACCTGATGGCCAAATAAATCAGTCAGTGAAGAATTGTGGGCTCGCGTGCCTGACATTTCCCTACGTCTTTTATTCACTCCTCAAGCCATTGCTGTAAGGAAGACGGCATTACCCGTGCTCCCAGATGAAGGATGTGAGTTTAAACAAGTAACATGTTCAGATGGCAAAGGGCCCACCCTTTAGAGAAGGATGGACCCCGGGCAGTCTGACATGTGGGTGAAGTCAGGGCTTCGGAGTCAGACAGATCTGGCCTCTGCAGAGTCCAGCACTTACTGACTTTCTCATGTTGTGCAGTTTATTAACTTCTTGAAGCCCTGGTTTCCTTACCCACATGGCTGGTGTAATTGCACCCACCTCAGAGGTGGTGTGAGGCTCCAGGGGGACAATGGGGGCGAGTTGGTTCCATGAGGCCATTAGGCTCTCCTTCCCTACCACACCACATGTGCGCGTCGAGTGTGTCCCCATTAGGGCAACCTTTGTTGCCAACAGTGTGCTCAGCCACATCTTCTGTGCGTGACCATCATAGGCCCTCCCAGCATCTCCAGGGAGGGTTCAGGGCAGGTCGCCCTTCCCCGAGGTCAGGTCCTGGCATGAAAACACAAAGATAATTACTTTGAGTTGGCATCTGCTTTTGTCCCCAGCTGAGTCCCAATAGCATGATCACACACCGTCTACTTGGTCACTTACCCTTCACCGACCAGAGGATGGGGTTAGCTTTCCAGATGCCTTGGAGGAACCACAAAACATTCCAGATCGTTGAATCAGCCCCTCTCCCTCCTGCTCCGCACCCCCACAGCCCTATGACTTACCTCACCAGCCCACCAAACGCATCAGGAATCTTAGGCAATTAGAAGGTCACGACTCATACGGCCAGTGACCCCAAAACGTCAGTAACCACTAAAACAGACATCTGAGATGGAAAGGCCCTCCCCACAGCTAATGCAACGACAGTCCCTAATGCTCACAGTACCTTGCTGTGATTGGTTGTTGAAAATTAAATGTAGGTTAATTTAATCAACATTAATCACAGATTTGAGGGAATCTAGTGGACAGTGTGCATTTGAGCATGAGGAAACATGAACTATAAATCTAGTTTTCTCAGCTAGACCTTTGGCAAATCACTTCACTTCTCCTGGCCTTCGTTTTACCTTATAAACAATACGACACTTTGAGGACACCTGCCAGGCTCAAGGAGAGTGGGTCTGATGAGGCAGTGGACCTGAAAGGGCTTGGGGGAGGAGTGAACACTCTATTCATGCTAAGAAGCACCAGGATTGGCAAAGTTTTCTTACGTTTATAAAAAACAGCAGATCAGACACTGAGGAGGGAATTCAAGCTTATTCATGTAGACAGAGGATTCCACAAGCTCCATGAGGAGGGCTTGTAGAGCCATTTTGGCAGGGCCAGCACAAGCCTTCAGAAAATGGTGATTCTGGAGAAAGCAACTCTAAAGCTCTCTTTCCAGGTAGGGACTCTGTGTAGAAGAATGGCAACTGTCCTGACACCTAGGGATTGTAGCTTAGCACACTATAGAGGGTCACAGCCCATGACATCACTGTACCCAACTCCTTGTGCCTCTATGATTAGTTGTGAGGTAATATAGGGTGCAAAGGAGAAGAGGAGACTTAGAGAACCACCAGCTGACATGCCTGCAGGGGCTGGTGTTTGTAGCTGGACCATCTTGTTAATCAAGCACTATGGGCCCAGAGATCTTTATGCTGCTCCTGGGGGATCCCATCAACCTCCCAGGGCCATCGAAGAATGGAAGCGCCCAACATACTACTCCCAAGGTTATGCCAGAGGTCAAGTGTGTATCTGATTTACACCTGGGATTGTCTGAAAGATGCTGATGCCCTCAAAACTGGTATGAAAGAGCTCCCAGGCATTTGACTACTGGCAGCCATCTAAATTAGAATCTGTTCATACATCTTCCAGAAAACATACAGGCGATTAAAGCAATTAAACGAAACCACATTTAAGCCACGGCACAGTGTAACTAGGAGACAGAGACTACTCACATATCAAATCTATATGTAAGGAGGGAAATAAGTGCTCACACAGCAACTCCAGAGCCAGCTCCAGGTCCCACGCCCAAATGGAGCACACATGGTGACCACACGGGGAAGGGGACAGCAGGAGCCCAGCCGTGACCAGACACAGATAAAGCACCCCAGAAAGAGATGGGCCCACCCTGAGTGGGGAAAAACGAGAGCAGACCTAGAGCACTGGCTGAGGGAGTTCTTGAACTAAGGTTGCTAGGGAGCTCTCCAGACTCCTTAGCCCTGTGCTATCTCTGCTGTAGAAAAAAATAAGCATTTAAAAAATGAACAAAGTGGCAGCCACATCTGTACATAGCTGCCTTAAGAAGAAAATCTTAACAGGGAATAAAACACTTCACCGAATAACATTTTTCTCTACAAACCAGCCATGAAGCAAAGAAAAATCACTATGTGGCATTCCAACCTAAGGTACATATGAATAAACAAGCATTTATGAATATGAAAAATCATCTTGAGTAAGAAATTTTGTAACTTGGAAATGGACAAAAGTCAGGAAATGTGAAATGGAAGTGGACCAAATTCAAGAAGGAAATTGCCAAAAAAAAAAAGGCAAAATCATCTGAGAAATGAGCTAAGTTATAAGGCACATGAAAAAGAATAGATTTGACTAAAAATATGAGGGCTGTGGAGGACAGGGATAAAAACAGTCAAAGAACAAAAGTGAAAGAAAGAGGCAAAATAATCAAAGAGAAAGTAATAGAGATAAAAACAGACGAGAAAGTACAAACATATGTGTGATTACAGCCATGTAAGACTCTTTTGAATTTGGAACACAATTAATATATGAAATTATAATCTAAAACATATTTTCAAAAATAAAAGACCTAAATCTAAATATTGAAAATTGATCCAAAATGGTTATAGTCAAGTTAAATCCTACTAAACTTCAAAAATAACTGAAGTGTTCTCCAGGAGAACATCTTAAAAATAGAAAAAGCAGATAGAAAGGGGAAAATAAAATATTTTAATTGATTGCAACCTGTGTGATAGTTAATAAAAGGAGATAATTTAGAGCTGAACAAACCACTTATTGGAAGTCTGAGTAGAGAAAGGGACATAAGGACATTATAAAAGGCATTCATATAAAGGTATTGATAAGAACAAAAATACAAACTTTTTTAAATACTGAAAGGAATACAGAAAGCAATAGCAGAGAAAACAGACCACAAAGAGTATGACATGCTACAGAAATAAATATAATATCTATGACAGAGTTGAAACAACTCAGTCCTATAAAGGATAAAATGGCTGCAACTCATCTACTGCAAGAGAACAATTTGGGCGTTATCTCACATGACAAAACCGGACTCCACGCTACATAAAACTGCCGTTCCTACAATGAGTCAAGAGGCCTAAAAATCTCAGGATGTGCAAATGGCATGGAAGTAGCTGGCACAAAGGTGGCATTGCTGGGGACAAAGGCTGGTGCCATGAGGGGACAAGCCACGGGGCCACGAGAGGGACACCATGGAGGTGGGTGACTCAGGTCGATGCAGAGACCAAGAGGGAGCCCCTGAGACTGACGGGTTACCCTGATGGCTGGATAGAATTGGTGGTTAACCGTCAACGGCACAGGAGCCAGAGGAGGAGGAAAGCTCGTTTACTCTGAAAGAACACGTGTTTTTGTTTATTTAAGGGAACTCAATGGCAGAATTCCGTAGGTTCTCAAAGAACTTACAGCTGAGTAGAAGAAATAAGGCCTGATAAATGTGGAGGATGGGCATTCTACCAGGAAGGTCAAAACAAAGTGCTCTGGGGTACAGAAAAGGGAAGGAGAAACCCCAGCCAAGGAAAAGAGCCCATAAACCTCCATGGAGGTAACATTTGAGCTGAGACCTAAGGAAATTTTATTTAAGAGAGAAAAAAAAAAAAGAAACCATTGGCTTCCGAATCAGATAGATGATCAGGAGATGCTGTCCCGGTGGACTGAACTGTACAACACATGCTGTTATCCTATGCCAATGGGAGAGTATTGGGATATTACTGTGTCGGTACTAACTGGGTGACACTGTCCACTCTGCTTTGTAGCCTATTTCATACAACAGTGTACTGCAAACGTTCCCTCACCACAGCAACCACAGCATTACATTTTCTTTTACATTGGTGGAGTAGTGTTTCATTGTATTTATTACACTTTCTGGACTTAGTTTGCTTATCTTATTCCATCATCAAGCCATTAAATGTTTTCTATATCCTTAACATCATAAAGTACATCCTTGTTGCTGTATTTTTGTGCATCTCCAATTCTGTAGACACCAGACAAGTTTGCATAATATTGCTGAATTTTGCTCCAAGAAAGCTGTGCCCATTTGCTCTCCCACCAGCTGTGTGTGGAAGATGACAGATGTGGGCCCCTCTGAGCTCTGCCGTTAAACGGAGCTGTGTCACATCCTGCCCAACACATTTGCTTCCCCATAATTGTCGAAGGTTGAAGACTGAATAGATGGCAGATGTGTACCCCATTTAGTAGTTCTTGCTGAAGGTTTCTTGTCCTCTAATTTTCTTGAGGTCAGTTGTGTTTTCTGCCTTTTGGTTCCTTAGGGATGAGTTTTTTCCATTTGCAGTATGCACTCTGTTGACAAAGACGGCTTAATATGCCATTGCAGGCTTTTCCCCGGGCTGATGCCAGTTTGGTTCCAGACTTCATGAATGAGCCCCCGTGTGACTGATTCTTGGCTCTGCCATCTCTGAAGCTTCACCTTCCCCCTTGCCCTTGGGTCATCCCCGTGGCACACCCTTGCCTTCACTGGCTGCCCCACCGGCGGTCAGACTACCTCTGGCCAGACAGCCTCCCTCCCTGACCCTCCGCAGACCTGCTCCCCTGCTCCTCACTCCAGAGGCAGAGACCTCCCTGCTCCCTTGCTATGCTAACCATCTCCAGTCGAGCCCAAACGACTCACTGCCCTCAGTCAATGAGTCACACGCCACAGTGACTCAACCATTCTCCTTTTGTTAATATAATGGAGAATTCTCAGACTCATAGTATTCATTTTCAGAAAGAAAATTCACTGAGATTACTTGATGAACTCATTTTTATTCAGTACAGAGAAAGGTCATGTTAAACTGAAAAACAACTGAAAATCGGAAGTCATCTTACAGGCGACATTGGAGGGAGGGAAATGGACCAGTGCATCTCCCAGTCACTTCCCCCACGTGAGAGCCCGTGACCTCTGGGGCAGGTGACTTACTGAATGGCAATGTGGCCGTGTGGTGTGAAATAACAACACGCTACTAAATGTGATCTGAATCTCTGACACACTTAGAGGAATGACATAGAAAATGAATCATGGCACATTTCTTTAGTTTAGTCAATCTCCGAGACTTGAATTGCTTATGAACAAACTCTTCTTTTATGAGTTCCAAGCACTGATAATCTGTCATAAAACTTTTTCAGGGGCTTCGTATATGAACATAGCATTATGTTAAACATAGGAAGACAAAATCTGGCACCTGCTTTTTAAAAGCTCACGACTAGAAATTCGTGCATATGTTTATCCATTCAGTATCTTCTCAGTGTCTGTCATGTAGTAGGTATGCTGCGGGTACATTAAAATGAATACCCCCCCCACTCTCAAAAATCACAGTATAGGGGTGTTGGCATAGCCCAGCATCTTTCAGACACTCTTTTGGAATTACTTCAATTATTTTTTACAGGCAAGTGAGGGAGATGTCTCCATCCTATTTTAGGAGAGAAAACCAAGATTCAGGCATGTTAAGTCACTTGCTCAAAGTGATGCAGCGGCAGTGCTGGAGCAGGACCTCAGCCCATGCCATGTCAGCATGGTGCAGGCTCTTCAGGATGCCATGGTCCATATCATCTCAAGGAACACTTTAACCTTGCATGTGATAGAGTTCAGTGGTGGAAGCTGCTTGTCTCTGCTGGCTTTGGAATTTATTTCCTTGGAGAAGGAATGAAATCAGGGTTTGATAGTTGAGTAGCCAGACCTGTGGGTATGACTGGATAGCACTTGGGGCAGTCTTGGTCACAGCAGTTAACATGATGTAAGGTGGGTGCAATGGTTAATTCTATGTGTCCACAGGGTGCCCAGACATTTGGTCAGATGTCATTCTGGGTGTTTGTGAAGTTTTTGGATGGTTAACATTTAAGCTGCTAGGCTGAGTAAAGCAGAGTGTCCTGCATAATGCGGGTGGGCTTCACCTGATCAGTGAAAACCTGAATAAGACAAAAGGAAGGAAGGAGGAAGAGAGGGCGGTGCATAGCTTGTGGTCTTTCTCACACTATAAGGAGAGGCTGGCTCCAAGGTTCTCCTCTCTCTCTGTCCTGGCAAGGCAAGGCCAGCCAAGGCTCTCCTTGCCCCATGCCCTCCTTTCCTGGCCATTCCATTACTGCCATCTCCACTCTCCCCATGCTGTTTGGCCCAGGGTCTACTGACCACAGGCCCCGGGGCAGACCTTGAGGGAGGGCAGGACCCTGGGGGTTGCCGCCTTCTCTGCACATTCCCAGCAGCTGTCATCCATGGAGCAGGTGTTTCTAGCAAGCTTGCAGGGGTTATGTGGGCAGCAGACCAGCAGAGCCCGTCCTGGCACTATGTCCCTGGGCCGTGTTGCCACCTCCAGCACATCTGGGCTCAGGCTGTCGAGTCGTGAAGGTGAGGCCTAGCACCTACGTCCTGGGCACCGTCTGGCAGGAGCCCACTACAGCCCCAGAGTGCGGCCTAGAGCACGTCCACAGGGAAAAGGCGAGGGCGCCGGGCTGCGTTCCCCTATTCTTACCCAGGAGAAGAGCCTACACGGTCTGACCCCAAGTCCAGGCCCACAGTCCCTGCCTTGCTGACTAGCCAGGGCTGGTCCTGCTGCCCTCGGGCTGCTTTGCCCACAAACTGCAGCCCAAAGGGCTGACGCAGTGCAGTGGGCGTGGAGGGCACTCACACAAGGCCAGCAGGGCTTGGCTCCGCCCCAAGCCTGGAGGCCTTCACTGGGAAAAGGAAGGAAACACCAGTAAGACCAGATGCCACGCAGTGGTGGCCAGGCAACATCAGAGGGTGTACTGGGGACACCAAGGGCCGGGGAAGAAGAGGCATTTCAGCAGTTCCATCTCACACTTGTCCTTATCCCACTTCAAATCACCTGCTTCTGAAACATTCCTGCTTGTTGATCTTGCCCAGAAACAGTAAAACTGCTCTTTCTTTAATACCTAGAATATACCTGCACATGGTAAAATTAACCTAGTCAAAGATTTGTTCTATCAAGACTATAACTCCTGGGTCATTTCAAATTTTCCAGTGTATTTTTGGAAAAGATCTGTGGAAGTGAGATTTCTGAGTCAAATAATGATAGCATAGCCAAAACAAAGGCTCTAAAGCAGTGTCAGGGTGGTCTCTGGGGTACCACATGCAACTAGGGACTTCAGTGGCTGGAGGCCCAGGGAGGGAGGATGGTGACCCACTCAGGGAGAATGGAGGCCCAGGGAGGGAGGATGGGGACCCACTCAGGGAGAATGGAGGCCCAGGGAGGGAGGATGGGGACCCACTCAGGGAGGATGGAGGACCAGGGAGGGAGGAGGAGGACCCACTCAGAGAGGATGGAGGACCAGAGAGGGAGGACAAGGACCCACTCAGGGAGGATGGAGGCCCAGAGAGGGAGGACAAGGACCCACTCAGGGAGGATGGAGGCCCAGGGAGGGAGGACGGCGACCCACTCAGGGAGGATGGAGGCCCAGGGAGGGAGGACGGGGACCCACTCAGAGAGGATGGAGGCCCAGGGAGGGAGGACGAGGACCCATTCAGAGAGGATGGAGGCCCAGGGAGGGAGGAGGAGGACCCACTCAGAGAGGATGGAGGCCCAGGGAGGGAGGATGGGGACCCACTCAGGGAGGATGGAGGACCAGGGAGGGAGGAGGAGGACCCACTCAGAGAGGATGGAGGACCAGAGAGGGAGGACAAGGACCCACTCAGGGAGGATGGAGGCCCAGAGAGGGAGGACAAGGACCCACTCAGGGAGGATGGAGGCCCAGGGAGGGAGGACGGCGACCCACTCAGGGAGGATGGAGGCCCAGGGAGGGAGGATGGGGACCCACTCAGAGAGGATGGAGGCCCAGGGAGGGAGGACGAGGACCCATTCAGAGAGGATGGAGGCCCAGGGAGGGAGGAGGAGGACCCACTCAGAGAGGATGGAGGCCCAGGGAGGGAGGACAAGGACCCACTCAGGGAGGATGGAGGCCCAGAGAGGGAGGATGGGGACCCACTCAGGGAGGATGGAGGCCCAGGGAGGGATGGAGCAAGGTCACTCCAGAAGGACCCATTTCCACTGGATTGGGAAGAGGGCTTGATACCTTGGCCTGACCTTACTGTGACTCTCTCTCTTCCCCATAATTATCAGGACTGTGTGTATTTATGCAAAGGGGATTGTGAATAGGCAAAATACAGGAACAGAAATTTTACAGAAGAGGATATAACCAAATGTTCAATTAACAAATGAGAAAAATGCTCAATCTCATTCATCCTCAGGGAAATACTGATTAAAACTGCGATATACCTCTATACTCTCTAAACAACAGCTAGAATTAGGAACAAACTGTTGTAGCCATTCTGTAGAAACGGGATGGAACCTCACCCATATCTGGTTCCATGGTCCAGGAGGGTGTGAGTGAGTTTGCAGCTGACATAATGCCGCTTCCTGAGGGGAGCAGGGAAAGGGCAATGGCTTGGTGTTTCCATCATGGTTAATAAAAACCATGGCTGGGCCCAGGGTGGGAGCCCTGTGCGTGGTTTGGACTTCCGCTGGTGCAAAGCAGAGAGCACCCAAGCTTTCCTCTCAGCCTCCCAGGTGGGGTAGGGAAGAGCAGGAATGAAGCTTAAATCGTGTCAGCACCAAACATGGAAAATGAAAATCAGGCTCTTCATTCAACAGGCCACAGCACAGAGTTCTGGTAAGGATGGAAACACCTGGAACTCTCTTGCTCTGCTGACAGGATTTTGGAAAACTCTTTCATACTATCTGTTTCAGCCTCAACTTCCGAATTTAACTTCCTGCTACCTTAGCACCTCAGGTTTGTGTGGCCTTCCTCTAAGATGCGGCTCTGGCTCCATCTCTCACCACATCCTCGCCTCTTGTCCCGACTGCGCCCAATGACCTGACACTCCCTAATGATGTTTCCCAGACCCTTCATCTGACCAGCTTCTCACTTGGAAAATTTCCCTGACCTACTAGCCAGGCCTTGATGTCCACACTATAAGGGTACCCTAGTGCCTGCTAGTACCCCCTTCAGAGTGTGTCTCCTGCAATAATGCAAATGCTTATTTATTTGTCTCCCCCTGTTAGACTGAGAGATCCCAGTGTTTACTCTAGCTTCTCAGTCTTTATCACATAGTGAAAAATCAGTAAATATCCTCTGAATTGTGTTGAGTGGTAAAATAATGTGGAATGGGGGTGTGGGTGCTTTATTCTGTTTTCTTTGCTCTTTTTTTTTCTTTTGTAGAAAACATAAGATGGGACAAGCATTATTTGCTCTTTTCATACCTAGACTATTGAAGTAGAAGATGCCATATGTCACCTAGTTCAAATTCCCACTACTCACTGCATGAGGGAATTCTTTCCTGATAAGTCTGGCCTAGTGAACTGTTCTTGAATATCAACATCTGGGAGGTCAGTATTTGCCCTCACCTTGAGAATATGGATGCACATTTTTCTTAGCAACTAAAAGTTTATATGAAACTATACCAAAATACCATTTTTAAGATGATAAAATTAGGAAAGATTCAGGGCAGGTGAAAATGTATTAAATCTACTGTCCACATGTAAAAGAATAAAGTTGGACCCCTATTTCATACTACATAAAAGAAATAACTTAAAATGGATCCAAGATCTAAATGACAGAGCTAAAGCTATACAATCTTTGGAAGAAACACAGGACAAATAATGATAGTAAGAATAGATAAGCTGGACATCATCAAAATTAAAAACTCCTGTGCTTCAAAGAATACCATCAAGTGAGAAGTCAACCCACACAGTGGGAGAAAATTTTGCAAATCATGTATCTGATAAGGGACTTGTGTCTATAATATACAAGGAACTCTTAAAACTTTACAATGTGAAAAGACAACCCAATTAAAAACTGGCAAACATTTGAATAGACACATCACCAGAAAAGATGTACAAATAGCCAACAAGCACATGGCAGATGCACAATGTTATTTGCTGTTAGGGAAAGGCAAGTCCAAACCACAATGACATATTAATTCATGCTCACTAGAATGGTTGCAATAAAAAATTCAGGTAATAATAAGAGTTGACAAGGATGCAGAGAAATTGCAAGGCTCACCCATCCTTGGTGGCAATGTAAAATGGTGCAGCCACTTTGGAACACAGTCTGGCAGCTCCTCAAAAGGTTAAACATAGAATTAAAATACGACCCAGCAATTCTGCTCCTAGACAGCTACCCAAGAGAACTGAAAAGATGTATTTACGCTACCTGCATGTGAATGTTCATAGCAGCACTATTTTTAATAGCTAAAAAATGGAAACAACAAAATTTCCACCAACTAAAGACGGGGTAAATAAGATGAGATGTCCATGCAATGGTATATGATTCAGCAATAGGAAGAAATGAAGTGCAGACACCTGCTATGACATGGGTAAACCTTGACAACATTATGCTCATTGAAAGAAGCAGATGTAAAGGGCCAGAGAGTATATGACCACATTTATGTGAAATGCCCAGAATAGGCAAATATAGAGAGACAGAAAGGAGATTACTGGGCCCCTGGGCTGAGGTGAATGGCAGGTGGAAGTGACAGCTGAGGGATGTGGGCTTCTTTCAGGGCTGATGGGAATGTTCTAAAATTGAATTTGGTGATGGGTGCATGCCTGTGATAACACTAAAAGGCACTGGACTGTATTCTTTAAATGGGTGACTTGCATGGTATGTGAGATATGTTCAAAAAGTTGTTAAGAAAATGCTTTAAAGGTATTGAAACTATCACTCTACTCATATGTTTTTAATGGGTGTAACACTTAATACAATTAACTTGGATAGTTTTATCCAGTGTGTTAAAATGTGTCTCTTTTATCCATTTATAAAGAAATATATATGTCACATTGATAACAGTTAAAATTATAAACACATTTTCAAAAATTAGACAATACTATAATGAGGTTATAGTTGTACTTGCCAAACTTAAATGTGTTACATGGAAAAGTAGTGGTAGTCATTACTCATCAGGGAAATATGCAAAGTAAAACCACAGGGAGACACCATTACGCACCTGCTAGAATGATGACAAGGAAAAAAGGACAATACCATCCCCTGGTGAAGGAGCAGAGCGCTTTGCAGCTGGGAATGCATAGCGGTTCATCCACTTTGCAGAACAGATGTGCAGTTCCTTATACACTTGCCGTATGACCTGAGAGTCAAGAAAACTTATGATCACAGGACGACCTGGACATATATGTTTATAGCAGGTTTATTCATAATCTCCCCAACCTGGAAACTACTGGAATGTCCTTCAGCTGAGAAATGAATAAACAAACGGTGGTACAGCCACACACTGGGATACTGTTGTACGATAAAAAGAAAATAATATGGACTCGTGCAACGGGATGAGCCTGAAAATGACTAGGCTAAGCTAAAGAAGCCAGATGTGAAGGCTTCATGCACACACTCCCATTCCACTACACTGGGGAACAGCAAAGCTACAGGGACAAAACTCAGATCGGCGGTTTCCAGAAACTGGGAGGAGGGGGGAAAGGCTGACTGATGGAACGCCTCTATGCTGACTACAGTGATGGTCACATGCATTTGTCACGTGTTTATCAAAACTCACAGAATTAGATACTAAATAGGGTGACTTTACCTATATATAAATCTTACTGCAATAAAAAGTTTCAAAAGATAAGTGTAAAAAGACTAAATATGCTAAATTAATACAAGCATATTTAAAAAATTTTTTGTTTACCATATTGTTTAAAATGCTTACCAGATATGTAAAAACATGAAAACATACTTATGATATGCAATATGTGAAAAAAATCTAGTGATTATATTATATAATTACACTGCAAATACAAATACAGTGTTTAAAAATTCTCACATATTAGGGAAGAAAGACAGAAGAAAATTAACCAAAATATCAAGAGTAGTCATTTATGACTGACAGGAGGAGGAGGACCATGGATGAATTTTTCCGCATTTTTCTACTTTTTAAATTATATTTAATAAGTATATATTGTTTTTCCAAAGAAAAGGACACTACATTTATAAAAAGGAATATATGAGAGTCGGAATAATCCTTCTCAGTATAAACATTCGCTCAGAGTTTAAGTATATTGGTCTAAGTAAGATGTTCATTTTGTCAACAAGCCATTATTCCTTGTGGCTTTTTCTCTGCAAAATGAGAGGACTTCATTTGCTATTTTTGCTACTCTCACCTTGGAGGCAAAATAAGCAAATGGTAGCCACGTCTTGGTGGGAGAGGGGACTCAAAGAGGCAGGAGCATGTCTGGACTTCTGATTCACATTCTCGATCAAATATTTTCTAGTTTCATTTTTCCCTTTCCAGTGAAAACACTGAAGCTCTCATATTACTAAGCAACATGTTTATTCGAGCCACGCTCTCTCATTCTGCGCCACACTCACACTGATGACTATACGCGCCACGAGGGAGATCTGCCAGCCCGGCTCTGGTCCCATAGGCTGGCCAACAGAAAGCCGTGTGGTGGCCACGCTTACAGGGCGGCCTTGTTATCCAGGCTGTCACTGCCAGGCCCTTCAGGGGAACGTGCTCAGGTCTCCCTGCGAGCCTTCCCGGGGGCCCAGACATGCTGCAGGGCCTGAGGGCTTAAAGGATGGTTTGATCCAAACAAAAAACAAGGACATCCTCACTGTTTTTGAGAGAGAATGTTCTTTGAGCCAATCCGTGCTTTGTGCCAGCGAGGGACCTCTGGACTATTCTAATATAACCAGTCTGCCAGGAGGTGGTACAGCCCCGGAACCAGACGGACCTGAGGCCGGCCTCTGCTTCCACCTCAGTGGGAAGAGGGTTGTCTGACTTCTTGGAGCCCCGTATCTTCATACGCAGCAAGGGGGATAACAAGCTCTGTCTTTGAAATCTACGAGGATTAAGTAGGTGAAATGGAGAGTGCCTGGTGTGTAACAGGCACTTAATAAAATGTTCTTTCTTTTCCATGGAGGTTCAGGGTGTTTTGTGAAAAATCATAAGGAAGCCTAGCCAGCTGTCCTAGAGAGCAACATGACAGTGAGCGTGTGCATATGTGTGTGTGTGTGTGTGTGTGTGCATGCAGTGGCCAGAGACTCCTAGACTCCTAGTGCAAAAGTTAGGAAGAAAGAGAAACACTTAGCCAACCCATTTTAGAGGGTCAACTGAACCTAATTATAGGGTCATAGTATATTCTAGTTGAAAGGTATTTCCAAACTAACTGCGTCTGATTTTCTCATTTTTCAAGGAAAAATCAAACAACCCTCCACCCACAACACACACACCAAGGTTAAGGGAAGGGAATTTCTCAAAGCCACACAATACATGGGGAGCAGAGATGGGACCAGGGCATTCCCAGTCCCCTGTTTCTGGGAAGGCAGGGCTCCCTCTGCTCTGAGGTACTGCCAACCCTTCCTTGAAAAGCCTGTATGAATGGTCCTGTGCCAGGTGCTGGCAGAGCATGGTGTGGACCCACTCCTCAGGGTGTAAGGATGGGAGACAGAGAGAGAGTGCAGCCACAGTGGCCATGGTTAGGAGCATGGCCAGAAGCTCACATCCACACTTGGACGTTACCTTATACGTGGCTGCAGTGTTGCTTTTTGCCACGGGTGGTTTTATGGAGAAGAAGAATCTGGGTCTTCAGGGAGTCACTGAGTGATGAGGCCAGATGGAAAGATCTGAGCAAGAAGCTGCAAGGATTCTGGAAGGTTGTACCTGGCCATGTGGCCTTAGGAAGGTCCCTTGATGTTTTCTGGCCAGGATGATTTAGTTTTTGCACTCCTGCCAGGAGGCTAGGAAGTAACAGACTTTAAAAACTCAGAGAAAGGGGGTGAGAGCCTCTGGTCCTGGGCTTGTTGCTTTTTATTCCTCTTATTGTTGCTGCTCTTGCTTCTGAGACTGCTAGTCTTTATGACCGCTAGTCCTTAAATATTGCCAGCTAAATATTGAGATGTAATATATGCAAGTGTGGAAGCATAACTGTACAAACTGTACAAAAGCATATAAAATGACCTTCCCTTCCACCCACCTTGGGCACCCGAGCACCACAGCCCAGCAGTAATCTGCCCAAAACATTTCTTGTGTTACTTCAGAACTAGTCTATGCTTATATAAAGACATATAAATATATGTTAACAGATGCGGGGGTTAATATACCTACTGCTCCTCAACATATCGGCATCATTTAACCTGGTGTCTTGGACCTACTTCCTCGCTAGCGCCTGCAGAGCTACGCACACGTGAGATATGAATGTGATCGAGCACCACAGTGAAAGAGCACACGTGCAGTTAAGGATACGTGAAAAGATTTGGCTAAAAGATGATAATATCTTCATTCTTACCCATAGCAAAATTTTTACCACAACCCAAATGTCCAGTAAAAGTAAATGTCATTATGGGATCATAGAAAAATAAGTAACAAAACAGAGAGTTTTGTTTGCTGTCAAATTTTAATTATGTTGCACGAAATATTTCTTAGACCAGATTTGGGATAGTTTTTCTATCTCATGCTCTATTTATAACTGACTCTTTTCTTTAACAGCTTGTTCAAGCTTCATGTTTCTTTCTTATCACTCTGTGGATATGCATTAAACATACTTTGAGTTCTTATTCTGTGTGGTTCTGTAAATTGGCCTCCATCAATGTAGTTCATTCAGTTTGCTTTTCTTCAAGAGCGCTTACGTTTCTTTCTTAGATGTTGGGTTATTTTGTTTTATAAATTAACTTGGCTTTATGTGATCCAGGAATACAGTAAGCCTAGACTTTCACGTGTGCAACTGTTTAAAGACTTGCGTAGCTGAGTTAAGAAGGGGTCATCTCAGGAAGGAGAAGAGAGGATTCTTTGTTGAAATCTAGCTTGACGAGCCCTTGCTAGTATCCTTTCCGGCCTCCCTGAGGACCATCATCCTTGAGGGCTGCTGCCCAGGCTTCCATTCTCCCTGGGGAGGGGCAGCGATGGAGGAATCGGAAGTGGGGAAGCTCGAGGCCCGCTGAGCTGCCAGCCAGGGTGGCAGGAGGGTGATCGCTGCCATGTATGCACAGACCATGGACCACCTGGCCTGGAATCCTAGCACCGTTAACCATGACACAGACTAAAGTCCAGGCTTTCCTCATGGCCTTCAAGGGGCCATGACATAACTCCTGCCCATCTCCCCATCTCATCTCCAGAAATTCCCACTGATGAAACCCACTGGAAGCCAGAAGGACAGGAGACTCTTTCAAGGTCAGAAATCATTGCACAGGGGAAGACAGCAAAGTGGAACGGCTGGAGAGGGGTCTGGAAGGGAATGAAAGATCCCACACAATAATTCCCATAAACAAGGCGACACCAGCTTTTGGGGCTAGTGGTTACTCAGGCTGGCAATGCCTTTTCAGGATGTGTCCACAGGGACTTGGAGAGGGGAGGGGTGCAGGGGTGCTGACGCTTCCCCCCAGAAGACACTCCCTGCACTCTATGGGCATCGGAAAATGCCTCAGTAAGGTGACAGGGGGATTTTCATTCCCTCCAGGACAGGCACTTTGGGGACCTGGAGTCAGAGAGCCTGCTCCATCCAAGGCAACCTTCTTAGTCTGTGGGTGAGGCTTGCTCATAACATCCCTGAAACCTTAGTCAAGGACCTCTTGATCATCAAGATCCATTATTTTAAAAAATTTCTCTATATATTGAACATCTGCAACCCATGAAGATTTAAGACAATAGAGTGTGTGATGTGTGATGAGGGAGTGCGTGTATGTAGGAGGCCGACTGGTCTTGCCCCCTCCTCCTCCTCCTCCTCCTCCTCCCGGCAGCACCTGAGATGCAGTGCAGAAAATAGCAGTAGGGTCTCTGATATTGTCCAACTTCACTGCATGGGCCGAGAACCCCATCCTGACACGTCAGTCCACGTTCACGCTGGACTAGACTTCTGAGCCTCTATCTTCTGGTCTGGGCTTTGTCCCGCCCCTACCCGCCTCTTGCACGTCAGGCAGGGTCATGAGGGTGACATCAAGCAGATACAAAGCACCTGGTTTGGAAAACACATCACACAGGGTGGGGATGAGATCGGGCCATAGAACAGATTGAGGGGAGGAGGGTGGGGCACGTCAAAGGGAAAGAGAAAGATAGGAGCAAATAATAAACCCAAAATATGTTTGCTGTTGACTCTTTCCCCAAATATGCCAAATGCTTATGTCTAGGAATAGGCAACACTTAATACCACCAATTTATCAACTCATTAATCAAAAGGGAAAGGCTTGGTCTCATGGTTCTGGAGATTAGAAGTTTCAGATGGAGAAGTGGGTTTTGGATACAGAGGTATTTTAGGTATGGTTGATATGGAAAAAAACTTTGATTTACTTTTCTGATTTAATAAGAACAGGTAAAGATTTTCAAGAATGGATACTGTTCATATTTGTACTGAGGAATCTGTGGGGTCATCCCACACGGCACACTCTAAGAAGGTAAAATACCATCAAATATCTGATTCCCGTAAACTTCAAAACCGAATCATCTTTCTCCTGGTATAAATGAGACAGTGCAGTTCCTGGTGGAAGATACACTTTACCTGACCCCATTAAGTAGCTCATTTCCAAACCTGTTAAAGTGTTCAACTTTGATACCTAAGGGCCAGAAGCAGCAGAATAGAAGCACATTTTTAATTGCCCTATCTGTAGAAAGAAGGGTGATCGCTAGAGAAACACAGTTTGAAAGTTTCTGAATTTAGCACCTTTGAATTATCAGTGGCAAACAGGCAGATCCTGCACCTGGCAGGGGAAAGATTTTCAAGTGTGAAGGTGAATTTTGTTCCTAAAGTCTGTAAAGGCCTAAATATAAATTTTTGGGAGAGGCATAAAGGTATTTGTGGCTGCTGTGTTTGAAGGAATGGGTCGTTGCTTCGGTTCTATGAAAAGACTCGTCCTTAACAAATGTGAAGAGAAATTTAAAAACATTTTAATTTCACAATCAAAGTTAAGATGGCTGAATTCATATTTCTAAAGATTAGAGCTAGACTTTCTTTCTAAAAAATTGTTGCATGATACCTAATCAGGATAAAAATTTTTTGAGGTCTAACATGCACCTCAAGCATACAGGGGATGGATTTTCACACATGTGCATCTGTGTGGTCACCTCAACATCTCCAACATCACAGAAGACCTCCTTATGACCCTATATGATCGACCTTAACCCTTATTATCCGTGGCCCCAGAGGTAACTACATCTCCAACCTTTATGACCACTTTAATTTCATAAAAATGGAAGTTTTTGGTATGTGCTCTTTATGTCTGGGTTCCTTCACCTTGTATTATGTGTCTGAGTGTCACCCACGTTGTTCCTGTAGCTATGATTCATTTGTTACCATCACTTAATATTATTTCATTGTGTGAATAGACCAAGATTTCATTATCCATCTTTTGGTGGCTGTCTGCAAGCATCTCTTAGGTACGTTTCTCGTGATAGAACTGCTGAGCCACTGGGTAGGCAGCCATTGAGCTTTGCCAGCCAGTTACCAAACATGACCCTATTTATTACAATTACCTTGGAAAAGGAAAGGAGAGTTCCAGTTGTTTTCATTCTTAACAGTTCTTGGTTATAATCAGCCTCTGATTTTAGCCATTCCAGTTAAGCACAGAGGGGTATCTTACTGTGGTTTGACTTTGCATTTTCCTCCTTTCAAAAGAGTAGCATAAGGAAGAGAGCCCTAGGAGAAAGCACTTATTTCCCAGAGCAAATTGAATTGAAAACTGTGCTTCAGAAGCAACTGGAAGTTTTTGAGTAGTGAAGCAGAGAAGTGGGAGCATTACAGAGAAGGAACCCAAGCATAGAGGTCCCTCTGTCTCTGAGCAAATGCTAAAATGTGCATACGCAGAGCGAGACTCCACAAGGCTTGGCAGAGAACAGCTACCAGGCTTCAAGATAAGCAGAGATTCTGTTCATCGTTCGGATGAACAGACTGTGGAGCTGAGACGGGTAGGCAATGTTTGGAATTCTGACCAACTGGGGTGGAGTCACCTCATTGTGCACCTGGAAATTCAGCTGAGATCCTATGAAAGGCAGAACTTAGAGTAGGGATTCTTTATACCCATCCAAATAAAGACTAAGGTCAAGATTTGGTAGGATCAAGCTAAGTCCCCAGTAAGGGAACTGTCAGCCACAACCAAGCTTAACATGTTTTTAAAATGTCACCATGCAAACTCTCAACTTCATATCAGCCACAATGTCCAGAACATAATAGAAATTTTTAACACATACAAAAAGGCAGGAAAAGTGAGCTATGACCAGGGGGGAAAAAATCAATAGAAACACACCCACAGAGAATATATATGCTGGAATTAGCTGACAAGGACTTGAAAATTTGGTATTAAAAAATTTGAGGGTATGAAGAAAAAGAGACTGAATGAGAAGATGAGTAATCTCAGTGAAAAGATGGAAACTATTCTGTAGAAAAACTAAATAGAAATTCAAGAGGTGAAAAGTACAGTATTTGAAATGAAAATTTTACTAAATAAGTTTAACATAGAGTGGACTCTGGGAGAGAATCCACCAGGGAACTTGAAATCATGATCCATGAATAGATCAATAGACGCTATGCAAGTTGAGCAGAAGGAAAAATATTGAAAACATAAACATCTTCAGTGACTTGAGGGACAGCATCAAGTGATCTGATATATGAGTGACTGGACTCCTAGGAGAGGAAAGAGATTGGGCAGAAAAAAATGTCTGAAAATTTTCTGATTTTGATTTAAAAAATTAGTCCAGAGGTTCAAGAAACTCAACAAATCTAAGCAAATTATGCACAGAAAATCACATGTAGACACACTACATTCAAATTGGAGAAAGGTGAAATAAAGAGTAATTCTTGAAAGAAGCAGAGGGAAAGGGGTACATTACATTTGGGGAAAATGACAAGAATGTCTACTTATTTCTTGTTGAACACAGTGCTGCCAGAAGCCAGCGTGACAGCGTCTCTAAAGTGCTGAAGGAGTAGAAGTTAACTTAGAACTATATCTCTAGTGTAGGCATCTTTTAAAAATGAAGATGGAATGTAGGCTTTTCAGATCGGCAAAAGCTGGGGGAATTTATTGCCAGCAGACCTGCACGATAGGAAGTCCTTCAGGCTTAAGGGAAAAAATGAAATAACACCAGAGAGAAACTTGGATTTACACAAAGGAACAAAGATTGCTAGAAATGGTAAATACAGGGGTAGAAGAAAAGCTTTTTCTCATTCATAATGTTTAAAAGACAAAGAATAGTAATAATGTAGGGTGTATAATTCATGTAGAAATAAAATGGGAAGGGGATAAATGAAAACATTTTGTCATAAGATTCTTAGGTTAGATATGAAGAATTATATAATATTATATAATAGAATATGCTGTGAGTAGTTATAGATATGCAAACACCAGCCATAAGAAAGGCAAAATCTCTACATTAATATTAAAGTATGCTTCAAGACACAAGGGATCTCTCAGTTCATAAAAATGCATTAACAATCCTTAATCATTATGCAATGATTTATCTATTAACAGCAATTCAAAATATGTAAAGCAGAAACTGACAGAACTAAAAAAAGAAATAGATGAATCCATAATTACAGTTGGAGATTTTAAGAATTCCATCTAGTTATTGTTGGAATAAATAAAAAAGTGACATATAGAGGATTTGCAACACTATCAACCTGATATCTGGAGAAAACTTCACTCAACAATTGAAGAATACTCAAGTCTTTTGAAATGCGCAGGGACCAACCACCAAGATACACCATGCCAATAAAAACATGACAGATGTAAAGGAATTGAAATCCCATAGACTATGTTCTCTGACCACAATGTAATTAAATTAAAAATCAATAATAAAATGATACATGGAAAATATCCAAGTATTTTGAAATTAAACAACACACAGGTCAAAGAAAAAAATCTGAAAGGAAATTGCAAAAGAGTTGAACTCATGACAATTAAAACCTGTTATATCAGCTAAAGAAGAGGGGACTTTATAGCCTGAAGTGCTTTTATTAGAGAAGAATGCTATAAAATCAATGATGTTGAGTGTCATCTTTAAATAAAGGTAGGAAACAAGAGCAATTAAACTTTTTTTTAGTTTATATTGATATCATTAATCTACAATTAAATGAGTAATATTATGGTGATTACACTACCCGCTTCATCAGGTTTCCCCCCCCACAACCCCATTGCAGTCACTGTCCATCAGCTTAGTGAGATGCCATAGAGTCACTACTTGTCCTCTCTGGGTTGTACAGCCCTCCCCGTGCCCCCCGAACATTACATCTGCTAATCGTAATGTCCCTTCTTCCCTTTTACCCCTCCCTTCCCACCCATCCTCCCCAGTCCCTTTCCCTTTGGTAACTATTTGTCCGTTCTCGGGTTCTGTGAGTCTCCTGCTGTTTTGTTCCTTCAGTCTTTTTTTCCCCTTAGTTCTTATACTCCACATATGAGTGAAATCATTTGGTATTTGTCTTTTTCAGCTTGACTTATTTCACTGAGCATAATACCCTCTAGCTCCATCCATGTTGTTGCAAATGGTAGGATTTGTTTTCTTCTTATGGCTGAATAATATTCCATTGTGTATATGTACCACCTCTTCTTTATCCATTCATCTACTGATGGACACTTAGGTTGCTTCCATTTCTTGGCTATTGTAAATAGTGCTGCAATAAACATAGGGGTGCATCTGTCTTTTTCAAACTGGGCTGCTGCATTCTTAGGGTAAATTCCTAGGAGTGGAATTCCTGGGTCAAATGGTATTTCTATTTTGAGTTTTTTGAGGAACCTCCATACTGCTTTCCACAATGGGTGAACTAATTTGCAGTCCCACCAGCAATGTAGGAGGGTTCCCTTTTCTCCACATCCTCGCCAACATTTGTTGTTGTTTGTGTTTTGGATGTTGGCCATCCTCACTGGTGTGAGGTGATATCTCATTGTGGTTTTAATCTGCATTTCTCTGATGATTAGCGATGTGGAGCATCTTTTCATGTGCCTGTTGGCCATCTGAATTTCTTCTCTGGAGAAGTGTCTATTCATGTCCTCTGCCCATTTCTTAAATGGATTATTTGCTTTTTGTTTGTTGAGGTGCATGAGTTCTTTATATATTTTGGATGTCAACCCCTTATCAGATATGTCATTTATGAATATATTCTCCCATACAGTAGGATGTCTTTTTGTTCTACTGATGGTGTCCTTTGCTGTACAGAAGCTTTTCAGCTTGATATAGTCCCACTTGTTCATTTTTGCTTTTGTTTCCCTTGCTCAGGGAGATATGTTCATGAAGAAGTTGCTCATGTTTATGTCCAAGAGCTTTTTGCCTATATTTTTTTCTAAGAGTTTAATGGTTTCATGACTTAAATTCAGGTCCTTGATCCACCTCGAGTTTACCTTTGTGTATGGGGTCAGACAGTAGTCCAATTTCATTCTCTTACATGTAGCTGTCCAGTTTTTCCAACACCAGCTGCTGAAGAGGCTGTCATCTCCCCATTGTATATCCAAGGCTCCCTTATCAAATATTAACTGACTGTATGTGTTTGGGTTGGTGTTTGGATTTTCTATTCTATTCCACTGATCTGTGGGTCTGTTTTTGTGCCAATACCAAATTGTCTTGATTACTGTGGCTTTGTAGTAGAGCTTGAAGTCAGGGAGCGTACGTAATTCCCTGTTTCATTCCTCCTTCTCAGGATTGCTTTGGCTATTCGGGGTCTTTTGTGGTTCCATATGAATTTTAGAATTATTTGTTCCAGTTCATTGAAGAAAGCTGTTGTTATTTTGATAGGGATTGCATTGAATCTGTAGATTGATTTGGGTAGTATAGCCATTTTGACAATATTTATTCTTCCTAGCCAAGAGCATGGGATGCATTTCCATTTGTTAGTGTCCACTTTAATTTCTCTTAGGAATGTCGTGTAGTTTTCAGGGTACAAGAGCAATTAAACTTTAAAAACACAAAAAGAAAATCATTGTACTAGAAGAGAGTCACGAAATAGAGAAAAATCAAAGAAACCAAAAGTGAGTCATGTGAAAAGATCCATAAAATTGATAGACCCTATCCAAATGGTCCTCTGGCTGGACTGATAGAAAGGGAGCACTACTTAACAATAATCAGAAATAAAAGAGGGGATATTATGTAGAACACACAGACAATAAAGGGTTAATAAAGAATGCTAGTGAATTACGCCAATAAATTTGGAGAGTTAAGTGAAAAGGACAATTCTTTGAAAGATGGAATAACCAATAGTGACACTGAAAGAAATGAAGTCTTCATTACCCTGTGCCAATCCAAGAAACTGAAATCAAAATTGAAAAGGAACGTCTCACAAAGAAAACTCCAGAGTCAGATGGCTTTCCCAGTGACTTCCACCAAACATCGAAGGAAGAAATAATACCAATGCCACAATATCACCCAGCTCTTTAAGAAAACAGAAAAAGAGAGAATACTTACAACTCATTTTTGAGGACAGCATTGCCCTTAGAACACCTGATAGAGCTATTTCAAGAAAAGAATAGGAAAATTCAGGAGGCTGGAGCTACTAATCACACAAGGGAGCATGGTGGATTTTTGATGTATTGGCTTTTTGAGGTGATAGTCCCCAGTTATTGAAACATACACTAACCCAGGAGTTGCTGCAAAGGGATTTTTTTTTATTAAGGTATCATTGATATACACTCTTATGAAGGTTTCACAAAAAAACAATGTGGTTACTACATTCATCCTTATTATTGAGTCCCCCCCCATACCCCATTGCAGTCACTGTCCATCAGTGTAGTAAGATGCCACAGAGTCCCTGTTTGTCTTCTCTGAGCGACACTATCTTCCCCGTGACCCCACACACTGGTAACCACTAGTCCCTTCTTGGAGTCTGTGAGTCTGCTGCTATTTTGTTCCTTCAGTTTTGCTTCATTGTTATACTCCACAAATGAGGGAAATCATTTGGTATTTGTCTTTCTCTGCCTGACTTATTTCCCTGAGCATAATACCCTCTGGCTTGATCCATGTTGTTGCAAATGGTAGGATTTGTTTCTTTTTTTTTGGCTGAATATATTCCATTGTGTATATGTACCACCTCTTCTTTATCCACTCATCTACTGATAGACACTTAGGTTGCTTCCATATCTTGGCTATTGTAAACAATGATGCAATAAACATAGGGGTGCATATGTCTTTTTGAATCTGAGTTGTTTCCTTTGGGTAAATTCTTAGGAGTGGAATTCCCGGGTCAGATGGTATTTCTATTTTTAGTTTTTGAGGAACCTCCATATTGCTTTCCACAGTGGTTTTTGAACTAGCTTACATTCCCACCAGCAGTGTAGGAGGGTTCCCCTTTCTCTGCATCCTTGCCAGCATTTGTTGTTCTTAGTGTTTTGGATGTTGGCCATCCTAACTGGTGTGAGGGGATGTCTCATTGTGGCTTTAATTTGCATTTCCCTGATAATTAGCGATGTGGAGCATCTTTTCATGTGTCTCTTGGCCATCTGAATTTCTTCTTTGGAGAATTGTCTGTTCATATCCTCCGCCCATTTTTTAATTGGGTTATTTGCTTTTTGGGTGCTGAGGCGTGTGAGTTCTTTATATATTTTGGATGTTAACCCCTTGTCAGATACATCATTTACAAATATATTCTCCCATACTGTAGGATGCCTTTTTGTTCTGCTGATGGTGTCCTTTGCTGTACAGAAACTTTTTAGCTTGATGTAGTCCCATTTGTTCATTTTTATTTTGTTTCCCTTGCCCGAGGAGATGCATTCAGGAAAAAGTTACTCATTTTATATTCAAGAAATTTTTGCCTATGTTTTCTTCTAAGAGTTTTATGGTTTCATGACTTACATTCAGGTCTTTGATCCATTTTGAATTTACTTTTTGTATGGGGTTAGAAAATAATCCCGTTTCATTCTTTTGCATGTAGCTGTCCCGTTTTTGCTGCAAAGGAATTTTTGCACCCTAAAAGCATGGTCAGGCTTCTGATGGAGCTAGAGGCACCAAAATCTGTCTGTGGTAACAGCAGTGGCCCATGTGGTTTCACCTCATGATCTTCCCTCTCGGGTTGAATCCTGAAGGGTAGTATTAGAAGCTAGAAAGTGCACAGAACCCCCGGATGCAGGCCTTAGGTCTGTGTTACTAGGATTCTTAAGTGTAATGGGATATGAGCAGATAATCGAAGGGTCTCCCAAGAGTTTGCTTAATAAATACCAACTTCTGCCCATCCAACTAAAGAAATGAAGTGATATCACCATGTCAGTGGGTTTAAAGAGAAACTAAAGCCACTTCCCCAGGGAAGCAATTGAAATTAAAATAAATAAATATAATATGTATTATTATATTAAAAATGTATATGTATTATATATTTTTAAATTTCAATCCTTACATATATGTTTTCTGCTTCTGTATAACAAATCACCACAAACTTAGCAGCTTTACATGT
Source organism: Smutsia gigantea (assembly GCA_032199065.1). NCBI lineage: Eukaryota > Metazoa > Chordata > Mammalia > Pholidota > Manidae > Smutsia > Smutsia gigantea. The sequence goes on from JAVSCE010016175.1 coordinate 115,290, forward strand.
AACACCATTTGTTAGCTCCCAGTTCTGTGGGTCAGAAGTCTGTATGTATGGCAGAATTTGGATCCTTGCAGTAGTTGTGGGACTGAAGCCCCCTGTCCTTACTGGCTGTCAGCCAGGCCCCACACACAGCTCTATTACAGTAAGTGGGCTGGGTTACCCGACATGTGCTCATCTGTCCTGAGCTGGGTTTCCCAGAACAGAGCCTGCGAGAGACTCAAGGTGATGGGGTTTATTGCTCTTCCAGAAAAAGCTGTAAGTTAAGAGGGAATCAGCACAGGGAAGGGGAAAGAACCAAGGAAGGACAAAGCCTCAGCCTGATCCATGGAAAGGAACAACCACAATGCCCAGCCATGGCACTCCCCAGTGACCCCACTCATGCTTCAGCCCTGCCTCACCTGAGCCCTATAAGCTTCACTGGGCTCTGGAGATGCCCAGGCGCTGGGGATGGGCAGGTGCTGGAAATGCACAGTGCCGTGCTGCAGAGCTCACCTTGGCTGTCAGTGGTAAGCATCCAGGTTGCTGCACCTCTTGCCATCACCAGATTCCACACCTTGCACTGGGAAGTGGGTTATTTCCAGTCAGTCTCTTCTTGGGAATTACAGTTTACACTTTTCAAACCTGGTTTTCTAATGGTTCCTACATAACGTTCTTCCCAAATTTTGTTCCTGGCTACAATGTGGGTTGTTATGTCTATAAAAAGAGCTGCAAACTTTATTTCCTTTTTAAAATCCACTTACATTTACAGGAGAGTTTCTTTTAATTTTAATGTTTTAAGAATGATTAATGTATTGAGGTCTTCCCATTTCCAAGAGTTAAATTCACCTCAATTAAAATGATAAAATCAAAGTGTATATGCCATGATTCATAACATGCAGATTAAGTTAATTTCATTTTAAAACTAGAGTTGAAATCTTTAAATAGTGTCACCTGTTTATATTTTTAAGCATGCATAGAAAAGCATACTGTAATTAATGAACAAGGAAGCTCATGGATGATGAAAGAGAACATATGTGGAATATCCAGTGAGATCTTAACAAGAAGTCATAAAGGCTTGTCCTGCAGTTTGTGTGATCTCCTCACAGAACAGAGTTTCCTTTAATCCCCAAAAAACCCTTACCTGGGTGCTCTATAGTTTTGTGACTTTGTGCTGACTTTTGTCATGCTCTTGATTTACTTTATAAGCAAACAACAAAATTTCTTCTTCTAAAAGAGCTAAAGCTCCTAGATTACCTTCTACTATGTCTATTTGGAACCATTTTAATACCACCCTGATTATAAGGGAACCAAGCTACTACCATTTTTTATTTTCAGGCCCCTATACTCCTGTCATAATCAAGAGGCCCATCTCCTAAAATAAAATTTTCAATGTTGTGCCCACTTAACAGAATGGATTGGAAGGCCCTGGATCGGCCATCTGAACTTCATAGACAAAGTGATGGAACATGTCAATTTTTACTCAGTCCATGAACCTTTGAATTTCCTTGCCATTCATCTCTCTTGTGTGACCTACTCACCTAAAAGTCAGGCATCTACCATCAATCCTAAATTACACCTCCCTATTGGATGTGATATTTCACCAACATTTACTGCATTCACTGCACTGTAGGTGAATAAATGAATGAAGCTAAATGCAAAGCACACAGAACAAATTCATGCACCCAATGATGACAGTAAAAATATTTAACAATACACAAAGTTCAGCACGAACCAATCCAAAAGAATGACCCCCATAAATAACCTGTACAGGTACTGGTTGAAAATCATCTGCAGATTTATCCCCCTTCCCACCCTCCCAACTTAGGTTCAAACTATATGAGATACTGTATTTAACCGTCAATGAACTCGCCCCTTTGGTCTTCAGCCTCTTTTATTTCCTAATGCATTCATTGACTTAAAGAAACGGAGTCACCTATAAAATTTTACCTTTCTAGGATGCAGGCTTCTTTTTTTTTTTATTTTTTTTATTAAGGTATTGTTATTGATATACACTCTTATGAAGGTTTCACATGAAAAAACAATGTGGTTACTACATTCACCCATATTATTCAGTCCCCCCTCCATACCCCATTGCAGCCACTGTCCATCAGCATAGTAAGATGCCACAGTCACTACTTGTCTTCTCTGTGCTATATTGTCTTCCCCATGATCCCCCTACACCATGTGTGCCAATAGGATGCACGCTTCTTAATGTTTTGCTGACCTATGAGTAGAAATTTTTCATCACTAGATATTAATTGTTCTGGTTCAGCACAAATATTGACCCAAGTTCTACATCAATAAACCAATGGTGATTCACATGCCTACCCAGTTTGATCATTGTATTATCTTATCAAAAGTAATTTCTCACAAAATCATTTACCAACAATTTCTACTTTGATTATTCAAAGAGCTCTCATAAGTATAATTATCTCTTCAATGATATAAAACTTCCTTTTCTTCAAGATTAGATATAAAACTTAAATTAAAATACTCAAGGCAATAAAGTCAAATTCTAATCCCTTCATGTAGTCAATGAAATGGAATTGAAAGAGAGAGGAATAGTGGATTTTTAAAAATGATCTATACAATCTTTTTTTAAAAATTGATTATCTTCCAAAAAATAAGTTATCTGAGACAAAGTGTTATGTCCTCATAGGAGGCAGAATTTTCCAATGAAGTCATTATTCACTCAGAAAATATTAAAATAATCACTACAGGGAATGTTGTATCTAAAAAATAAATGTCTGCTCTGCTGATGGATACATATCATGTCTTTGTGGAACACATCCCTGTGATTTTACTGTGTGTGTCTATCTTGCCTCAGTATTGATTACAGAAGCAGAAATAATATTGCAGTTTTAGTGATCTCACATATGCCAGCAGCAAGAAACCGTGCAGTTATATGACTTCCAGCATTTGTTCTACAATGTTTTGCTATAAACCATCCATACCTCAATCTCCTTCCCCACCTCTGTAAAAAAGTTGTTTGACCCAAGCCACCATGAAAATGCCAAAGTTCATTTGAACTTATCTGTAAGTGTATCAGGGAAGGCTTCTCTCCACCACCATGATTATTCCATTATGTATCTTGTGCACTGGGAGTAATAAATCTACCTATGCTAAGTTTCTCTTTTTGTACAAAGTTGCCAGCTGTCTCCTTTTCAAAATGAGTACTGTAATTCCAGGGAAAGGAAATCCCGGAGCAAAATACCTCTAAAAACCAAAATCTGTCAAAGGCAGAAATAAAGTTTAAAATCCGTTTATTGCTCACAAGCTGCAGTCCTGGCAGGCTGTCTTTGATGCTCCAGCAGAAGCAAAACTGGCCCTCCCCTCACCTCTCAGGTACAGATAAGCCCTCCTTGCCCAGGTAATTACCCACTGATATGGAGATGAACTTCTCTCCACCCCTGAGGAATGATGCAAATGCACTAAAGCCATACTTCTCCCCACCCTTGAACACCTGTTGATATGCAGATGTACTAAAGCTAGGCAAGATATTCTGGAAATATTACAGTTTTACCCACAGTAAAATTTTTAAAAATTAAAAAGTGTCCTTTAAAAATTACAGCTAATGGGAGAATGAACCATCATCTTAAAGATTAGAAAAAAAACATAGTCTTCGAAAAAATGACTTGCTTAGACAGTAAAATAAAACTTTAAAAGCTGTCGAGCCTTATGAAGCCAAAAGAGAGAGCTAGTAGGACATGAAAGCCAAGGTACCCTTATCAATGAGCACGTTGGAACATGTGCCACACAATATTAAATAAATATTTGTCAATTGGTAGTTGAAGAAAAAATTTCTGAACCAAAAATAACACCAGGGTGTGCATATCAACACTAAACATCCTGGGCAAATTTTGTATTTAAAGAATGAAAATATGTAGCTAGCTAGATAAAGACAGACAGACAAACAAATAGATGAGAGAGGGAGGCAGAGAGATATCTGTAAGCATCAAGTAAGAGAAAAAAATTAGGAGTGGAAATCAGACTGGGTTCAGATTTCTCTGGAAATACTAAACCCCAAAGGACAATGAGGAAACCTCTAAAGAAGAACAGTTTGTAATCTCTTCACCCCCCAAAGGTTATAACCTGCCAAATTTTATTTTTACAGGCAACAGAAAAATATTTTGAGCATTCTGTTCTTATAGTTATCCTGAGATATTATTTCATAAATATTTTATACCAGCAGTCTTCAACGAAAGGCACACTTTGTTCAGGAGTGAACAAAGGTTTATCATGGGCATAAATGGACCTGAAGACGGGGGAAGCATGCTTGCAGATCAGTGTGGTGGCGTCCACTGGCTTACACATTTCATGGTAAGCTGACAGAGCATTTAAAAAACTGTTTCATACTAACGTAGCTTTTGGTTAGAACACAGGACTCCAAAAAACTAAGTTTGTTGTAGAACATGCTTTCTGTTCCTGTCTGCTTAAATTCTTGTTTGAATTTCCTAGAATTTTACATAAATGTACTCTTTCAGCCTATTTTCACTCAGCATAGCTTTGAAATTCATCCATGTTGTTGCATATATCAACACTTCACAAGTTATTAATGAATGGTGTTCAATTGGATGGGTATGCTACAGTTTACTTCTCCACTCAGCTTCCAATGTACATTTAGGTTGTTTCAGTTATTAAAGATAAAGCAGTTAGGAACATTTGTGTACAAGCCTTTGTATAGACACATTTTAATAAGTATGTAATATGTAATAATAGTTAATTTTATTTTCTCTTGTACAAGTATGTAGGAGTTGAATGAGTAGATCATATAGTAGATTCTGATTAATATTTTAAGAAGTTGACAAACTATTTTCCAAAGTCGTTGGGATTTCCCATTCCAACAGCATTGTACAAGAGTTCCAATTCCACCACATCCTCACCAATACTTTGTCGATTGATGCTAAAGCAGTGCTTAGAGGAAATTTTATAGCTTACCTGATTATATAAGTTCTAAAATCAATAATGTACTCTTCCAACATAAGAAACTAGAAGAAGAAGAGCAAATTATACCCAAAGCAAGCAGAAAAGAGGAATTAATAAAAATAAGAGCAGAAATCAGTGAAATTAAAAATAGAAATACAGTAGGAAAAAAAATCAGTGAAACCAAAGGCTGGTTATTAAAAAAACATTAATAAAAGTAACTCTCTAGACAGACACAGTGAGAAAAAAAAGAGAAGATAAAAATTAACAATAGAAGGAATAAGAGCAAGGCCATCACTACAGATTTAAGGGACCCTAAAAAGATACTCAATTTTCTTGTGATAAAGATAGTGAAGTAACAAGGGAACTGAAAAGATAATAAGGGAATATTACAAAATATGCTATGTCCATAAACTTGTCAACCTAGATAAAGTGGATCAGTGCCTTGAAAGATACAAACTATCAAAATTCACTCAAGAAGCCTAGATAACTTGAATATTGCTGTATTTATTAAAGAAATTGAATTCATAGTTGTTGTTTTAAAGCAATAAAGGAAACTCTAGGCCTAGATTTCACTGGCAAATTCCATCAAACATTTAAGGAAGAAAATATATGAATTGTACACAAACACTGTAAGAAAATATTAGAAAAGGAAACACTTCTCAAAGAAATAAGAAAGAAAACTATGGACCAGTATCCCTCATGAATACAGATACAACCCTCTCCACCCCCAATATTAGCAAATCAAATTCAGCTATATATAAAAAGGATTAACACATCACAAACAAGTAGAGTTTATTATGGGAATGCAAGGTTGGTTCAAAATTCTGAGAAGAATCAATATAATTTACCATATTAAAGGACTAAAGAAGAAATGTCAGGATCATCTCCATAGATGCAGAAAATGAATTTGGTGCTTCCATCCGAATAGTATCTAGCTGAGGCCTCTGGTTCCCTGTTCTCAGAACAGAGAGACCCTGTCGGCAGGTCAATCCTTACCTGCCCAGAGGTGAGCTGCACTTGCTTATGCGTTCTAAGGAATAAGGGTGGCATGGGCACAGGCCCTCACCTGGACAAGCCTTTCCGAATCAAGCTGCCCAGCCCTGTTGGGGATGGGAGGCGGTGAGGTGGGGAGGCTGTCTTTGCATTTGTAACAGAGCATTTGTCTTTGTTATCAGCTCTTCACAGAAATCTGAGGGAATGAGAGAGGAGATTGGATAGCTCAGGGGCCTCCAAACTCCTGATAATGTTTAATGAGGCTTATGAATCTCATTTCGTGACTTGAAAAAAAGTCCTTCTGCTGAGAATTTGACAATACTTTTTCAGACTTCCTCTTGCTGTGAGACAGCAGAGATGAGTCCCTGACTTTTTCCTTGGCAAAATTCCTTCTTTTAACTCTGGGGCTGCTCCCCGTAGCCTCAGGACCACGTGCTCTCCCATTGGCCTTCGAGACGGCAGCTGCCGGGCATCTCCCTGCAACACCCGGGGCAGAGCTCTGCTGGTTTGTTCTGATAATGACAAGGGCCTGCTGCGGACAGTAGCCCTGCTTCCCCAGCGTCTGCGCAGCGCTCCCAGCACGGCCCAGGGGCCCCTCAGCGACAGCCCCTTCTCTGTGACTCCGCCCCCTGTTTCTGTGTCCCAGTCACAGTTGCAGTTTCTCAAATTAATAAAGCCTCCTTAACATTCATACCTTCAGACATGCTGCTCCCTCGGTCTGAGGTGTCCTTCCCCTTACTCCCTGTGGTTAACTCCTGTTCGCGCTTCGAGTCTCAAATGAAAGGTCTCCTTCAGGAATGCCTGGCCAGAGCACATGGCCCCTCGCCATTCTCCCCAACCCCTTAGCACCCTGTGCCGTTTCTTCACTGTACTGAGCATGATTTGCTGACTGACACTTGCGCATCATCCATTCCTGGGCGCCTTTCTCCCACTGGGTTGTGAATTCCATGTGGGCAGGAGCTGCGCTGACTTTACACCCCACTGTGCCTCCAGTGCGTAAACAATTGCCACCATATAGTGAGGCTCAATAAATCCTTAATGAATAAATGTTGAGCTGACTTTACTATCCTTCCGGGCTCTAACAGCTGATCCAAAGTAAATGCCCCAGATTTAAGCCCCCTCAAAATATGTTCGTGTAATCAACAGCACGGCATGCCTGTTAAAATCACATGCACTCCGGGCTTCCAGGAAGATGGCGGCATGAGCAGGGCAGCAGAAATCTCCTCCCGAAACCGTATGTATTTATGAAAATACAACAAATACAGCTATTCCTAAAAAAGAGACCAGAAGATACAGGACAGCACACAGCCTGCATCTACACCTGAAAGGACTCGGCACCCTGCGAGGTGGGTAAGATATGGAGCCGTGACCCGGCAGGACCCGACCACTCCCCCACCCCAGCGCACTGGCGGAAGGAGAGAATTCAGAGCACGGAGGGAGTGCAAGTACAGGCCTGTGAAATAACCAGCCCTGGTGAGCTGCGCCGGGAGTGCTGACACACATCGCACAGTGTATCAGAGATTGGAGAGACAGAGGGTGCAGGATCTGAGCTGGGGAACGCACTGGGTCCTCGCAGCTGGCTCCCGGGACAAAAAAGCACGTGCTTTTTTTTAGTGGTCTTAAAGAGACAAGGGCCCAGGATTGTCCCAGCACACTCAGCCCAGCAGGCTGGGAGTACTGGGGACTTTCGGACTGCTGGCTGGTGACTGGGAAAGAGTAGCCGCTCTCAGACTTCCCACAGAGATCAACAGCCTCCCATTCATTCCCACCCTGGCCAGAGCTACAAAGGGCCCTGTGGAGCAGCGCAGCCGCAGCTAAGGAATAGTGGAGCAACAGCATCACCTACGGCATCCCCACAGAATCTACTCCCGGTGGGCTTTATTTTTTCTTTCTTTCTTTCCTTCCTTCCTTTCTTTCCTTCCTTCCTTCCTTCCTTCCTTCCTTCCTTCCTTCCTTCCTTCCTTCCTTCCTTCCTTCCTTCCTTCCTTCCTTTCTTTCTTTCTTTCTTTTTTCTTCTCTTTTCTTTCTTTTTTTTTCCTTTTTTCTTTTTCTTCTTAAAAGTCTTAAAGAGCCCAGCTGACGTATGTGGCACCTACCAGCGACCACTTCTATCGCAATGAAAAGACAGAGAAATATGGCACAAACAAAACTCACCCAGACACAGACAACACCAGAGAGGGAACCTGAAAGGATGGAAATGCACAACCTTCCTGGAAAAGAATTCAGAACAAAAGTCATAACCATACTGATGGATCTACAGAAAAATGTGCAACAGCTGAGGGAGGAAGCGAGGGAAGTGAGGAAAGACAACGCAGAATTGAGACAAGTGATCGACGGACTTAGCAGATGCAAGGGACTGTTAATGGAATAGAAATCAGAGAACAGGAATACAGAGAAGCTGAGGCAGAGAGAGATAAAAGGATCTCTAGGAATGAAAGAATTCTAAGAGAACTGTGTGACCAATACAAACGGAACAATATTCGCATTATAGGAGTACCAGAGGAAGAAGAGAGAGAAAAAGGGATAGAAAGTGTCTTTGAAGAACTAATTGCTGAAAACGTCCCCGTGTTGGGGAAGGAAATAGTCTCGCAGTCCACCGAAGCCCACAGATCTCCCAACACAAGGGACCCAAGGAAGACAACACCAAGACACATAATAATTAAAATGGCAAAGATCAAAGATAAGGACAGAGTATTAAAGGCAGCTAGAGAGAGAAAAAGATCACCTACAAAGGAAAACCCATCAGACTATCATCAGACTTCTCAACAGAAACCTTACAGGCCAGAAGAGAATGGCATGATATATTTAACATAATGAAACAGAAGGGCCTCGAACTGAGAATATTGTATCCAGCATGATTATCATTTAAATATGACGGAGGGATTAAACAATTTCCAGACAAGCGAAAGTTGAGAGAGTTTGCCTCTCATAAACCACCACTACAGGATATCTTAAACAGACTGCTCTAGAGGGAAGCACTCCTAAGACTAAAAAGACATCACCAGAGAAAATAAAACCATAGCAAAGAAAGCAGACCATCCAAATACTAACTAAAGGCAAAGAATAAAACACCTAGTATATAAAGAATGGAGGAGGAAGAATAAGAAGGGAGAGAAATAAAGAAACATCAGACAGTGTTTACAATAACTTAACAAGAAAGTTAAGTTAGATTGTTAGATAGTAAAGAAGCAACCCTTGAACCTTGGTAACCACGAATCTAAAGCCAGCAATGGCAATAAGTACATATCTATCAATAATCACCCTAAATGTAAATGGACTGAATGCACCAATCAAAAGACACAGAGTAATAGAATGGACAAAAAAGCAAGACCCATCTATATGCTGCTTACAAGAGACTCACCTCAAACCCAAAGATATACACAGACTAAAAGTGAAGGGGTGGAAAAAGATATTTCATGCAAACAACAAGGGGGAAAAGCAGGTGTTGCAGTACTTGTATCAGACAAAATAGACTTCAAAATGAAGAAAGTAGTGAGAGATAACAAAGGACATTACATAATGATAAAGGGGTCAGTCCAACAGGAAGTTATAACCATTATAAACATATATGCACCCAACACAGGAGGGCCAGCATATGTGAAACAAATACTAACAGAATTAAAGGAGGAAATAGAAGGCAAAGCATTCATTTTAGGTGACTTCAACATACCACTCACTCCAAAGGACAGATCAACCAGACAGAAAATAAGTAAAGACACAGAGGCACTGAACAACACACTAGAACAGATGGACCTAACAGACATCTACAGAACTCTACACCCAAAAGCAACAGGATACACATTCTTCTCAAGTGCACATGGAACATCTTCCAGAATAGACCACATACTAGGCCACAAAAAGAACCTCAATATATTCAAAAATATTGAAATTCTACCAACCAACTTCTCAGATCACAAAGGTATCAAACTTGAAATAAATTTTAGAAAGAAATCAAAAATGCTCACAAACACATGGAGACTTAACAACATTCTCTTAATTAATCAGTGGGTTATTGACCAAATAAAAACAGAAATCTAAGAGTATATGGAGACTAATGACAATAACAACACAAAGCCACAACTTCTGTGGGACGCAGCAAAGGCAGTTCTAAGAGGAAAGTATATTGCAATCCAGGCCTATTTAAAGAAGGAAGAACATTCCCAAATGAATAGTCTAAAGACACAATTACTGAAATTGGAAAAAGAAGAACAAATGAGGCCCAAAGTCACCAGAAGGAGGGACATAATAAAGACCAGAGAGGAAACAAATAAAATTGAGAAGAATAAAACAATAGAAAACATCAATGAAACCAAGAGCTGGTTCTTTGAAAAAATCAACAAAATAGACAAACCCCTAGCCAGACTCATTAAGAGAAAAAGAGAATCTACACACATAAACACAATCAGAAATGAGAAAGGAAAAATCATGACGGACCCCACAGACATACAAAGAATTATAAGAGAATATTATGAGAATCCATATGGTAACAAGCTGGAAAACATAGAAGAAATGGACAACTTCTTAGAAAAATACAACCTTCCAAGACTGACCAAGCAAGAAAAAGAAAAACTAAACAGACCAATCACCAGCAACGAAATTGAATCGGTAATCAAAAAACTACCCAAGAAAAAAATCCCCAGGCAAGATGGATTCACCTCTGAATTCTACCAGACATATAGAGAAGAAATAACACCCATTCTCCTTAAAATTTTCCAAAAAATAGAAGAGGAGGGAATACTTCCAAACTCATTCTATGAAGCCAGCATCACTCTAATACCAAAACTGGGCAAAAGACCTCACCAAAAAAGAAAATTACAGACCAATATCCCTGATGAACACAGATGCAAATATACTCAACAAAATATTAGCAAACCGAATTCAAAAATACATCAAGAGGATCATACACCAAGATCAAGTGGGATTCATCCCAGGGATGCAAGGATGCTACAACATTCGAAAATCCATCAACATTATCCACCACATCAACAAAAAGAAGAACAAAACCACATGATCGTCTCCATAGATGCTGAAAAAGCGTTTGACAAAATTCAGCATCCATTCATGATGAAAACTCTCAACAAAATGGGTATAGACGGCAAGTACCTCAACATCATAAAGGCCATATATGACAAACCCACAGCTAACATCATACTTAACAGTGAGACGCTGAAAGCTTTTCATCTAAGATCGGGAACAAGACAAGGATGCCCACTCTCTCTACTGTTATTCAAGATACTACTGGAGGTCCTAGCCACGGCAATCAGACAAAACAAAGACATACAAGGCATCCAGAATGGTAAAGAAGAAGTCAAATTGTCACTATTTGCAGATGGCATGATATTGTACATAAAAAACCTTAAAGGCTCCACTCCAAAACTACTAGAACTAATATCTGAATTCAGCAAAGTTGCAGGATACAAAATTAACACACAGAAATCTGTTGCTTTCCTATACACTAATGATGAACTAACAGAAAGAGAAATCAGAAAAGCAATTCCATTCACAATTGCATCAAAAACAATAAAATACCTAGGAATAAACCTAACGAAGGTAGTGAAAGACCTGTACTATGAAAACTACAAGACACTCCTAAGAGAAATTAAAGTGGACACTAACAAATGGAAATGCATCCCATGCTCTTGGCTAGGAAGAATAAATATTGTCAAAATGGCTATACTACCCAAAGCAATCTACAGATTCAATGCAATCCCTATCAAACTACCAACAGCTTTCTTCAATGAACTGGAACAAATAATTGTAAAATTCATATGGAACCGCAAAAGACCCCGAACAGCCAAAGCAATCCTGAGAAGGAGGGATAAAACGGGGGGAATTACACTCCCTGACTTCAAGCTCTACTACAAAGCCACAGTAATCAAGACAATTTGGTATTGGCACAAAAACAGACCCACAGACCAGTGGAACAGAATAGAAAATCCAAACATTAACCCAAACATATACAGTCAATTAATATTTGATAAAGGTGCCTTGGATATACAATGGGGAGATGACAACCTCTTCAGCAGCTGGTGTTGGAAAAACTGGACAGCTACATGTAAGAGAATGAAACTGGACTACTGTCTAGCCCCATACACAAAGGTAAACTCAAGGTGGATCAAAGACCTGAATGTAAGTCATGAAACCATAAAACTCTTAGAAAAAAACATAGGCAAAAATCTCTTGGACATAAACATGAGCAACTTCTTCATGAACATATCTCCCTGGGCAAGGGAAACAAAGCAAAAATGAACAAGTGGGACTATATCAAGCTGAAATGCTTCTGTACAGCAAAGGACACCATCAGTAGAACAAAAAGACATCCTACTGTATGGGAAAATATATTCATAAATGATGTATCCGATTAAGGGGTTGACATCCAAAATATATAAAGAACTCACGCACCTTAACAAACAAAAAGCAAATAATCCAATTAAGAAATGGGCAGAGGACATGAATAGACACTTCTCCAAAGAAGAAATTCGGATGGCCAACAGGCACATGAAAAGATGCTCCACATCGCTAATCATCAGAGAAATTCAGGTTAAAACCACAATGAGATATCACCTCATACCAGTGAGGATGGCCAACATCCAAAACACAAACAACAACAAATGTTGGCGAGGATGTGGAGAAAAGGGAACCCTCCTACACTGCTGGTGGGACTGCAAATTAGTTCAACCATTGTGGAAAGCAGTATGGAGGTTCCTCAAAAAGCTCAAAATAGAAATACCGTTTGACCCAGGAATCCCACTCCTAGGAATTTATCCTAAGAATGCAGCAGCCCAGTTTCAAAAAGACAGATGCAGCCCTATGTTTATCGCAGAACTATTTACAATAGCCAAGAAATGGAAGCAACCTAAGTGTCCATCAGTAGATGAATGGATAAAGAAGATGTGGTACATATACACAATGGAATATTATTCAGCCATAAGAAGAAAACAAATCCTACCATTTGCAACAACATGGATGGAGCTAGAGGGTATTATGCTCAGTGAAATAAGCCAAGCCGAAAAAGACAAGTAGCAAATGTTTTCACTCACATGTGGAGCATAAGAACAAAGAAAAAAACTGAAGGAACAAAACAGCAGCAGACTCACAGAACCCAAGAACGGACTAATAGTTACCAAAGGGAAAGGGACTGGGGAGGATGGGTGGGAAGGGAGGGATAAGGGGGAAAAAGGGGCATTACGATTAGCAGATGTAATGTTGTGGGGGCACAGGGAGGGCTGTACAACTCAGAGAAGACAAGTAGTGATTCTATAGCATCTCACTATGCTGATGGACAGTGACTGTGAAAGGACCAAACTAACGCCATGACAGGCCTCAGAAAGCCTCAGAGATCAGAGGGCCTGAGTTTCAGTTTCCCCGAAACCACCTGAAGGAATAGGAAAATTTTAAGTAGGCTCTGACCCTTGGCCTGAGTCATAAAAACCAGCCTGAACACAATGACACAATAGCTGCAAACCCGTGCCTAGGTAATCCTCCCCAAAACCGATAGATTGTGAAGATAAAGCCCTGTGAGACCCTACTGTGAAGATAAAGCCCTGTGAGACCCTAATTGAAATATTTTTGCTATCAAATCATCAGCAGACCTCCCCCTCGCCTACCCCTGGTTATGGTCCCTTTTCCTTTAAAAACCTCCTGTAATTTCTGCTCGGGGTCGGACTCTGCTCCTGCGTGAGTTATGAGTCTTGACCCCAGCGCGCTGGTGGAATCAATAAACCTCTTGCTGTTTGCATCAAGACCGGTCTCTTTTGAGTATTTGGGTCGCCGTCCATCCCGGGGCTGAGCAGGGCCTGTTTTCTGGGCCTTACAACTGTAATGGCGTTGGTGGGGGGGAACTGATGAAGGGGGTAGTTTAATAACCATAATGTTGCACATGTAATTGTAGATTAATGATACGAAAATAAAGTATAAAAAAAAATCACATGTGCTCCTTGAATGCTAACAGCAATGTGTAGCCTAACAGAGGGAGGAGGGTTTTGGATGTGGAGATGGACAGGAGGGTTTCACACTCAGGCAGCTTTACCCCCTGTCCCGTCCTGTGCTATCACTAGGGGCGCCACTGCAGGTCATCAGATTGGTTAGGATAAAAATAATTTTGCAACAATTTCCAGTAAATTCTCTTAATTTTCTGTACATTTCCCAACCATTTCCTTGTAAATATTCAGGAAATGGGAAAGTCACTGATTTTTTTAGTGGTCTCCTACTAGGAGTTCGACTCAGTGATAATGATGAGCACAGGGGATCCTGAATAGGATTATATGTTTGTGTTCATTTGCTGTCTTCTAATTGTTTGCCATTTGAAGTAGCCCCCCAGAGTTGGGGTAATAAGGCTGGAATTCCCAGTCTATATTTGCTGCTCAGACACACATCTGGACCTTCCATTTTCCAGTTGCTAGACAACCACTGTGTCTCGATCCTGTGTGACAATGATAAGGAAATTAATAATGTTGACCATTTTGCTCCCAGCCTAATGGTTTGTTTAATTAATTGGTTACCAGGCACAGCATATACTGTTTTGTGTCCTAAGACATCCATAAAGGGGACAGCAATCTCTAATAGACCCCAAGAGCTGAATGGCACTCCATTTGAGATCAGCCCAGACTACAGTGACAGCATTATAACTCCAACATGAAGACATATGGTTTGTAAATAATTTGGGGATAATGACTCATAATTTGAAACTGGAATGGCTGCAGATCTCAGAATAAGGCTATCCAGGCTAAAATGTGGCGAAGTGTCTTTTTTTCTTCCTTTAAAAAACCAGGCATGGTGAGTGTTTCTGGCATCCAAGGCCTCCCTGACCAATAAAAAGTGAAAGGGCAGAAATGGATTCAGTCCTCCCTCAGCTTTGTTGAGAATCAGGAAGGGGCTGTTGGCATGGGGCCATAAACGGAAGGAATCCTATAGAGCTGCAAAGTAGCAGCTGTGGCTGATAGCGAGAGGGAGGCAGAGAGCAGAGAGAGTGGCAGAAGGCCCTGGTCTTGGGGCAGCTCAAGCCGAGCAGTAAGGTAGGTTCTGCGTCCACAGTCAGTGCTCTGAATAGCTCCATGCAGGTGAACGTATGTGATTTGTAAGCCTTTTGCACCCAGAAAGTCCCACTGGCTACCTTCAAACAAAATATATATAAATTGTATGTTTTGTTATTTAGATAGTGATTCAAATAACCTGCAGTGTTGGGAAGGCAGCTGTGGGCCTAATGACAGTCTGAGAATCACTGACTCACTCCTCCACTCCCTCCTTTTCTGAGGTGACATTACCTCTACTGACTTTTTAATATAGGGCAGCTCTGCCCAAATCCCATGTCTCTGAGTCTCCCCCTTTTGCTGAAGCAGATCCAGTTCCCTGAGTGGAATTCCAGATATAACTGTTGTCATAATTGTTGTCTATACAGTTGTTACATCACTTCCAGCAAGTGACACTGAGAATATTCGGATTTCTCCTTTATACGTCCATTCCTGGGGGAAGCAAGCTGTGCACCAGGCTGGTTGGGCGAGGCTGGGGCTGCCGCTCCAGACCCCACTGTGGGGGCGGTGGGCCCACCCCCGGCTCTGTGAGTTGTTGGCTGTTCAGTCTCAGCTGCCCCCTCTCTGCAGCAGAGATGTTTTGTCCCAGGGGACCTCACTTGGGAAATGCCCAGTACACGTGCTCCCCACCCCCATGACTGACCGCTATGTGGTCAAACTACTGAGTTGGGACTAGAGAAGTCTGAACAGGAGGACACTGGCGCTCCCAAGAGGACTTGGTTCCCCCCAGAAGCCATTTTCTCAGGTTCACTGAACAGTCCCCCTGGGGTCATTTGTCTGCCCAAAGCCATGAGGTGTAGCATCTACACCAACCCCACACCACGACTGGGACAAAACAAGCAGCCTGCTGAGTGGGAGACAGCGAATCTAAAGGCTAAAAAACCCTTAAAATGGCATGAAAAGCCATTTTGGGGGGAAATAAAGCAACAAGAATTTGGAGGAAGCACTGAAGGACACTGTCCCTCTTAGGAAGACCAAGGATGGACACGGAGTACCTAAAAATGCATTTGGAACAATTGTAGAAGCGGTGCCAAAATTAGCTGCAATTGGTAACGAGCAGTGTCACATAGAAATAACAACAGTAAAAAGTAACAGTAGCCATTACTGACTGAGAGCTTGCCAAGTGCCAGCTGGGGAACAGCTTCCTTAGGTCGCTCATGGTGATCTGCAACGACCTGTAAGGCTGGAGTGAGGCCAACACCTGCCTCTCCCCACAGCGCCTTTCATTCACTGCAAACTCGCGTGGAAACAGAGAAATGGACCCATAGCATCACTGCCTTCTCCTTGACACACGGCACAGTGCCTGGCATGTAGCAGTCACTCAATAAATCTTTGTGGAATGAATGGAAGACCAGAGATCTAAATATCAAAATTTTAATAATGGTTAACTTTGGATGGTGGGGCCAGGAAGATGCATTTTCATTTTTGTGTCCTCAAGCTTTGTGCGTTACATTTGTACTTCTGCCCACTGGGAAATTATGAGCATATATAACGGTCCACCGATCTTTAAATATTTTGAAAATTATGGTCAATCTAATTCCTCAATGAAGAGGATTTTTTGGTACACATAAGACCTTATTCAGTTTTCTAGTATATCACTTCTGGCTTTAACAGTGAGTACGGGTAAATCCAAGGCTGTGTACACGCCTCTTGGAAATGGAGTTTTAGCACCAACCTCGGCGCCTGCAGAAGGCAATTGTTCATATGCCTCTGGATCCTCAGTGAGGGCTGCTGGGTCTTCCCCTGGGGAGGGGGCGGGGGGAAGATGCCTGTCTCCTGCTCTTGGAAAAGGGGACTCCTTCCGTCGGTGGCCATGCAGACGTCTTAAAAAGACAGAGTCTTTAACATGTCCTGTGAACCACGGATCTGTGCTACAAAATGGCCAGCAAGGACCTAAAGAAACCTCAGCAAGCGGGATGGGAGTCAGACCACAAAATTAGGATGCTGAGAAGTCTACTTAGATTAAAACGTGCCTGCGTGCCATGACCCGGTTTTCTGGAATTATCCCCTGAAATTCTATCCTTGGGTGAGATGGGTAGAAATGTTCTGGAGTGTCATTTTCTTTTCCCCAGTAAGCCACTTTCTGACTGACATCAGTCCTTTGCCCGGTGACCTGGCCCCAGAAACTGCACATGTTTCTACTTTACTGATGGCAGAAACTGGGGCTCTGAGAGCTCGGGCAGTCTGCCAAAGAGCACAGCTCGTTGAAAGCAAGTTTGAAACAAGATCCCAGGTTTCCTGCTTCTCTTTTGCAACTTCTGCGCTTCCCACTGAAAAGGACAGGTTGTCCTGGCTCTCAGGACACAGCCCGTCCTGAAGTCACTCCAGGTCCCTCTCATCTAGTCCCTCCCCAGCGTCCGGCTGTAGTCCTTCCTCCTGACCCTGGGCTGGCATCCTGCCCTCAGCCTCAGGCAGGGGTGCCCCCTCCTGAGGGTCACTGCTCGGGAGCTCCGTGGACAGGCTCAGCCCTCTGGACACCACTTCCCTTGGGCCCCTCCCAGCAGGAGGACCCTCCCTGCAGGTGCCCCCGTTGTCTGGTTCTCCTCCTGCAGGATGGACGATTTCTTTCAGCAGCAGCCTGGTGAAGCTCTAACAATCTCTCACTGGCCCTGTTCTCAGCCCAGCTCTCTCGCAAGACAGCCCTTTTCCAACACTTTTCACCACACACATGAGATCCTGCCTCTCGTGACCTGCCAGCTTCCCCATCTCCTCTGAGCTTGCTGGGCCCCCCAGGGAAGGCTCCTGCCTCTCAGCTCCACTCTGCTGGTTGCTGATGACATATTAGGTTCAACCACATTTTTTACCTACAAAAATGCCAATTTCATTTGGTTTAACTTAATACAGAAAAGCCCTACATGATACCAAGACACCAGATGCTGTTCACTGTAGTTGTGTGGAATTTGTAAGAAAGGTTCTCCCCCAGGCATTGTGCTTTCATTACTGGAGGGCCTGTGTACTGTATACATGTAGCTCATGGGGCATGTGACTCTGTGTGTGTAAGCCTCATATTTGTTTATGGTATTTTCACTGACCACTCCTAACCTAGGAACATAACTGTTTATAATTAAAAACAAAGCCAATGCCTCAGTCCCCACACTCTCAGCAGGTACAGAGGGGCTCCTGTGCCCAGCTGTGCCCTCAGGGATGGGTTAGCAGGGCCACATCTTCAGACGTCCTGAAGTGGGCATGGCAATGTGATTTCGCCCCAGGCTTGGTTCCCTGCCAGGAGAGTGGCGAAGCTCCCAAACAGAGGAGCCGGCGTATTTGCCTGCTTGAGAGGAAGTTTTGGCTGAGTCGCCGCAGGTCTCAAAGTGGAGCTGGAACAATTTGCAATTAGACATTCTCATTTGCATTTTTCTTACTAACAGCTATTTAGAGAAGAGCTTCGGATATGCTGGAGATGATTCTGAGAACCGGGTCTGCTTCTATCCACAGATCTGTGGGAAGAAGGAATTTCAGCAGAGCTATCATTTAAGTACTTAGGGGAAAACACTTAGAAAGCAGATATTCCATCTTGCTTTTTGTGTTGGTAATATTGTATGTGCTCCCAGGACTGCTTACTCCAGCAGGTCCTGCATCCCTGTACGTGTCATCTGAGTGGTCTGAGATCAAGCATGCAACCTTTCTAAATCTCAGCTTTCTTACCTGGAAGCTGGGATAAGAATGTGCTCCTCATAGATTGTTGTGAGGTAATGCTTACATTCCAGTGGGGACGACCACCCTCAAGCCGACCATCCTCATCAGTGTGAATGATGAGAAGGAAATATTCTGGGCACGACGATAGTGGCCCATGGGGCTGAGGTGGGCCTGGGGTGGCAGGGGCTCTCCATCTAGGGAAGATGTGCTGAAGAACGATGCCATTGTTATGTCTAGTTAGGAAAAGACAGTGAGCATCCTGACATACTGCAAACCTTTAGACCTGGGGCGTGTGGCTTTGGGCAAAGGATACAGATAAGACACATGGCATCAATAAATGCTTTCTTCTTCTCTTGGTGCTTCTAAATGTGGTCGATTACGCACAACAAAGGGACTGAATAAATTAGAAGTAGGAATCTGAGCAATGGCACTACTGGCATTTGGGTGGAGAAATTCCTGTCCTGGGCACTGTACACATTTAGCAGCATCCCTGGCCTCTACTCACCCCCAGTCATGATAGCCAAACGTGACTCCAAACCTTGCCCAGTGTCCCCTGGTGGGCAAGACCACAGCAGTTCAGAATCTCTGTTCCAAAACCTCGCTCTGCACACAGCAGAGGCACCCAGCTGCCGGAGGTGCAGCAGGATGCTGGCCAGGCGTGCCCTGAGGTGGTCAGGCCTAGGGGACCTGCTGACAGGCACTCACAGCTTCTGTTTCGCTCCGCACACGGGCTTTGTGCATACAGCTCAGTACTCAGACAGAAACCAGAAAGGAAGCACATCAAAAATGAAAAAGGGTGCATCGTGGGTTTTGCCTCTAGTCTCAGGAAGTGGTGGTACCACTGTGTGTTTTTGAATCCTAAGTCCTGCAAACCAGAGTCTTCCCTACTCACATTCCTCTGGCCAGTGCAGAGAAACGTGGAGCATATTACCTTTATTTGCGCACTTCATTTATTACCCATTCTTTCTGGCCTTGCATCATCTTCAGATGTGCTGCTCATTTTGGGTTTCCTTTTCTGTTGGTACCATTGGACCAGAGAGGAGGGAGGTCAGAGGTTGCTCCTGGAAACATCACAAAGTGAAATTTTCTCAGCAGCACCCTTGGGGTGTGGGCAGAACTTATTAGGAAACTGATTCCACTTGTGGATAAAATGAGAGTTCTTGTGGCCAGGATTCTCACCTGGCCCTGGTTGACTAGCTCACTGCACACCTGGGGGCAATATATGGCAGTTGACTCTATATAAAGAGCTCCGCCCAGCTATCTGGGTGCGACGCAGTGGCACAGCTGCAAGGTTACAGGAGAGCAGAGCAGAAGCTGGAGTGGTGGCAGTGCCGTGGACAGAGGCCCAGAGGACGGCTGTGCAGACAGAGGGGCCCAGAGGCAGAGACCAGCCTGCTGCATGCAGACTTGCTCTGAGTGAACAGGATTTTAGTGACTGACCTGCCACCTGGAAATAAAGTTGGGTGTAAGCCTTTCACCTCAAGAACGTTTTGCTGTCAATTTCTTTGATCACATTGAGTCCATAGTGAATTTGCCTGGGGCTGAAACCCATTGGCAAGACACCCAGGAAGACCTGCCTGGATCATGTGGATGGTGGGGTTGTGGGGAGCACGCCATGGAGAAAGGGCCCTGGGCTCCTCCCCCACATTTGGTGGAAAGGAGGGCGAGATGCCAGCAGCATGATCACACACCCCGTCCTGCAGGAAGTGCTTTTTGCCTGTGAGGGTCTGGCTGCAGTGGTGGGACGTGCAGGCCCAGGCTCCGGGAGCCGCTAGTCTGAGTCTGTCTCCTGAGGGCTGGCTCAGGTGAAGCTCTTAATGGAGGAGCACCAGGGGTCTTGGGGCCTCCACATGGCCCAGGTGCTCTGGAGCATAGGGTGTACATAGGATCCAGGGAAAAGACCTGTGACTGCAGTGCTATGTGTCATGGAATGCGAGGAAGAGGGAGAAATGAGAGAAGGGTCAGGTGCTTCGTGTGGCCCGGCCCATGGGCTGGCGTCATCTTCATTGTGAGACAATGCCCGTGAAGTTCAGAGAGGTTAGTGGCCTTTCCCAGGGTAGTGTAGCAGGTCAGCACAGAGCTCAGATTCAAACCAGGTTGGACTCACTCCCAAACTAGTAACTGATCCACTCTGCAACCCTACACAAGCACAGTACTTGGCAGGCAGCTGGGAGGGGGTGCGGCTCCCTGCAGAGGTGGGAGCACCCAGTAAACACAGCTATCGCAGCATCACTACGTATTCATCCACATCATTAGTGATGAGTACTAAGTAACACTTGAGAGATGACCATGGCTGTACGCTATGCCTGCCACTTACTCTTCAGAACAACCTTGATAACACATGGGGAGCTTTTAAATATATGGTGAGTCCCACCTGAATCAGTTATACTACACTGGCTTGTGGGTGGAACTTGGTATCAGCACATTTTAAAAACTCATTACCTGTTTGTAATAAACAGCCAAGAACGGTGGTGCTCAGACGTTAGCAGGTGGCAGGATGGACGCTCTGAAGGGTTGTCACAGATTTCTGGGCTTCGCTTTCAGAGTTCACGATTCAGTAGTTCTGGGATGGGAACTACAAATTTGCCTTTCTAATGAGTCCCCAAGGAGCACTGGTGTTGCTGGTCTGGGGACCTCACTTTGAGAACTGTCGATTTAGAGCAGTTCTGAGGATGGTGGTACAGTGATTCCTGTGTTACAAACTGATAGACGGAGACTTGGTGATGACCGAGACAGACTGGTACTCAAGGCTATGATCCAAGCCCTTAAAGTCTAGGCTGTGTTTGTCTTGTCTTGTACCCCAGTTGGCTAGGCCTGGCTTTGCCAAGTACCTCACTGAAAAGCAGCTACAACAGGCCTCCTGCCAGGTGGGCTGCATTAAGGGGGTTCCAAATTCTTGCCTAGTGAGAAGGAAGAAGCAATAGAGAGCACAAAGCTAATTTAGCTTCATTAATCAAGACAGCATTAATTGCTCCAATCTTCTTAATGAAGGGCTGCTGATACATACAAAAACACTCCACCCAGGACAACTTCGACAGGCAGATCCTGTGCTCAGGGACCAGAAGCGCCTCTCCTGTGGGGACTCAGCTCTCTGTACTGCCTGCCTGGGCAGAAGGGCTTTCATCCAAGAAGAATGCAGGTCCAGTTCCCAGGTGGATTTAAGCCCTCTGTAGAAGTCAGAAGTTAAAGCCGGAGCACATCAGTAGCAAACTGATGACAAGTTCAATTTCCTCTGGCATTTTCTCCTTGCCAAGCAGGTGAATTCTGCCAAGTTTCCATTTAACTTCTTAGATAGGCTGAGGGCCTCTAAGATTCTAGGAGGAGGCCAGCCCCTGTCCATGTCCTCTCCCTCCCTGTGCCCACTCCCCGTGGGATCTCTCCTAACAACACTGGTCCTTTCCTGTAGAAAAGGGCTGTGGCAGGATTGTTCCCTGGCTCTGCTCTCGCCCATCCAACAGGCTGGAGTGAACCCAGGAAGCCATTTCATGTGGTCTCTGTGGAAGCAGAGCTGGGTCATTGTCAATGTCTCAATCCCAAGAAAATCTCACTCCGAGTGAGAACCACAGTTCCTCCTCTGGCCCATGAGTTCTCATGACCTGGGCCCGTTCCCTTTCCACCCTGCCTACTTCTCTTCCCTCAGTTAGGCTGCTCCAGTCTCTTGCCTCAGCTCACTAGGCACCCCCATGTGCAACCACCAATCTGATCTTTGTCCCACAGACTCGTGTGGTCTGCTCTCAAGCTTCGTATAAAATGGATGCTCATTTGTGTCTGTTTTATTCCATTCACATAATGTCGCTGAGATTCATCCTTGTCTCTGCATGAATCAGCAGCACATCCTGTTAATTACTGAGTGGTATTCCATTTCCATGGTGTGAAAATCTTTGCCCTTTTGAGCATAAGTGTTTCTACTTCTCTTGAGTAAATATGTAGGCGTCCGAAAGTTGGATCATAGAATAGGTATATGGGAATCACTTCTTGTTCCACAGGAAAGGTGGGTGTTAATGACAGTGATTTAGCAATTGTGGACATTGAAACCCATGTTACAGAGACCTGAGCATCTTCTCATAGTCAGATTTAACTATGGCCGGCTCCTCCCTCTACAACAGGAATATTAGCCATAAAAGGAGGCCAGTCAGAGATAGTTAACTGCCAGCTCCACAGAGAGATTCCCTGGCTTTGGTTGCCTTTAGGACATGAAGAATTTGGAAAGGGGATTCAGAGAGTGAAATTGAGGAGATGCTAAGCATGGCACTATGGTTGAAACAATTTTATTTGCAATGTAGCTCTTTGCTGAAAGGTTTGGGGTACTTCTTGAGGTCCAGTATGCTTGGTAACTCTCCGTCTCTCCTTTCATGACTCAAACAACAAATTCCACCCCTTTCCTCCTCAGGAGCCACTTGCACTTTTCCGTTTGTGTCTTAATTCCTTTGGAATCCAAGCCAACAGGACCCCTCCCTGGCCCCATCTTCAGTTGGTCTCAGGCAGAATCTGAGAAAGGGACTCACGTGCACAAGATCTACAAGCATGTGCTCTCAGGGGATCTGTAAAGACGAGCTCTACCTATAAGGATGAGCTCTCAGGGGATCTATAAGGACATGCTCTCAGGGGAAGCTTGCAAGGGAAGCAAGATAGGTAGGAGGGAGCTGAGCAGGAATGTGGTCTCAGCTGCAGTCCAGCTTGGCCTGGTCCCATGGGGACCTCAGGGGTGTGAATGGCATCACAGAGCAGATCCCACTGTGAGGCAGGGAGCCAGCCATCTGAGTCCCCTTGTCAGTCAACCGTTGGTTTGGGGCTTCCTGGGTAGGGGGCTGTCACCTCATAGCAAGGCAGCTCCCCTCTAAATGAGGGCAGCAGCTGTGAGCCATTAGCAGCCTACACTCAGGGTACCGAGAGAAGGGGGGCACCGACTGAGTTATAGGGTCTGAGTAGGTGTGAAAAGCAGTTGAAAGGTTGGGTATTGAGTCACTTTGCAAGGTGGAGGCACTGGAGAGACTTAGGTCTTAGAACAATTATACACCCCCTTTTTGCATATCTTCTGATGAGTGGATTAAAAGCAATGGTATTTATTTCTTTCCTAGGAAGAATCCTGTGCCCTCTTGCTCCTAAACTGACTTCTTCATGTGTCATTCATGTCAAAAACAGAAAACTGCCCGGAACTGATGTCTAACTGTGCCCCATCACAGCTGGTGTTAGTTGAGTGCCTACTATGTGCTGGCCAGTGGTCTGAGACCTTTGTCTGAGGTACTTTCTCACTAAGCTTCCATAAAAGCAGAGGGGGCGCTGTTAGTCCCGAACTGAGCCTCTCTGGAGCATAGCAAGGGGGAAGACGTCCAAACTCTTTCTAAAGCCAACATAGCTCAGATACGGAAACCTGACAAACAGCATGTGCAGAAAGGAAAGAGTAGACCAATCTGATGTATAAATAGTGACAAAACATTATGGGCAGGAAGAGTTTTAAAATTCTTATGTTCACTATAATTATGTAACAAGTATGTGTCATATAACGAATACCCAGTACAAAGGATAAAGAAAGAACAAAAAGCATAAATAGTAGGTATCAGAAAGGCGCAGGCAAAAACATTATTGTGTGTAGAACATAAAATTTTCAATCCGAGAATTTAAGAGAATCCATTGCACAATTACATGATCTCATTTTTTTCCTTGAAACCATTTTTTCCTGATCAACATTTCCCTTCATTTCCCTCAATGTAAACCTTACATTTACAGTGCCTTTATGTTGCTATATCATGAAGTCTTTCAAGCTAAGCAGTCACAAAAGCCGCTCCCCATAAGGACTGCACAGCCAGAAAACTAATCAGTGTGATGAGAGGTGGCATCGCAAGTCCAGTTAACTGAGCCACTCTCCCCTTTCCAGCTATTTCTGTGGCTGCTGGATATTTGGATGAATTTTCACTTAGTAAAATACAGTGTTGACATCTGTAAATAGAGCCAAGGTATATTTCCTTCCAACTTCTAGAAAGGAAAAGAGGAGAAATTGTGTAATGGCTTCAGTTGCTGTGATTTTGGTGGTAATGTCAACTTTCTAAATACATTAAACTGTAAAGATTTCAAAGGCAATATGCATCTCAGCTGGGGAGCCTAAAGCAGGAATAAACAGAAGGAGTGTGGGATGGCCAGGAAGCAAATAATCTTGCAGGGTATTTTCAACTCTCAAAAAAAAAAAAAATTGAAAGTAAGCTTTGCCACAACAGGAAACATTAGAACTATCCCAAATGCCCATGAAATATCATCGACCTGTCTGAGCAAAGCTGGGATTGCTTCCTGGGAAGCAGTAGTAGTTCCAGAAAATAAAAATGTTTGGAGACGAAAGGCCAGTGGATGAGAACAGGAACTACTTGCAGATGGGCAGCACAGACCTTTTGGGATGATAGGACTATTAACTGTAAGTTTACTAAAATCACCATGCTCTTAAAATGGGTGCATGCCATGCTTGTAAATCATACTTCTATAAAGCTGTTAGGCACATTGATACAATCTTGCAAAGACAGAACAGAAAAGATTGTGCTGAATTTATGTTGCTAGGGTGTATATGGCACTAAAGGCCTCTTGCAGGCCTACAGCCAGACTGCACCCACATTCACCCAAGCAGAGCTGCTAGTTTCTCCTTTGATGGTGCGCTCACTGGAAAGTGCCCGGTCATGGCACTGCTGCCTCCGCCCCTGGAAGCCCCTTACACCCTCCACCCTCTGATCTCTTACACTCACCAAGACAACCAACCATCAATACCACTGTGCACAAAGGCTCAGACCAGGGGGCAAAAGCATGCATGAGAACAACCCTTTCGTCTTATAATCGGGCAGAGGGCAAGTCCAGTTAGAACTGTCCAGTTTGGAAAGTGCATAGAGCAAGAACATCAGCAACAAACGAAGGGCAAACAGCTTACGAAAGAAAGATGGAGAAAAGCCTATGGGCTATGTAACAGATCCCGCACCACAGAGGCAGAACCGCTCGGCTCTTTATCCTTGGGCCACGCTCGTCAGTGTAGGGATAGGATGTAGCCAGGCTGCTTCCCCAAGTTTCCAGCTCTAGCTAGAGGGAAAGTGTCCTTTCTTCCACAATAACCAAGTGTTTGGCTGAAAGCCTGTAGGGACCAGATGTAAGTGAGAGAGAAGTAGGGGCAGGAGGATTGTGTCCCCAGCTCCAGGCGTCCCTAATACCAGCTCCAACCCTGCCACTCCTTCAGCTTGGCTATGTGAGCCAACACATTGCCCATTTGTGCTTAAACTAGTCTGAGTTGAAGAGATGTCCACAATCTCCATTAGAACCTTTTCTGTATCAACTCACACTATTATCACTATTCAAGGGCTTGGCCTATCTTTGACATCAGGAGGGGGAAGAACCAAATACAGCTCCTTTCCTACTCACATGTGTGAGCCCCTTGCAATCCGTGTTGTCTGAAAGGTCCAGAATACACGATGCGGATCCAAATTAGCCCCTCAACATCCCCCTCCCCAGTTGAATAGCTAGGGGACTCAGCAATAGCAGGGTGCCAACACTAGACCTGAAAATACATAATTCCCCAAGATTGCAGAACTCTAACCAAAGAAGCAGCCTGTCTTGAAAAACAGGAAAAGTGGGAAAGAAATAGTAGGTGGGGTTCTTTTATGATTCCAAGAAACTGTAGCCCAGTAAATGTATCTGTGCTCCAGAAGCCTGGCTTCTCAGAGAATGCCATGACATCCATGTCAACCCACGTCTGCAGGCTGAGGCGCTCCTTTCTAGCCCCAGGGACAATGCCAGGAAGGCAGCACTCCTGCCCCCCACTCCTGACTCACCTGCCCGCAACCTCACTGATGGACAGCGTGACCCTTCCTGATTCTCTGCTACAGCCCTGGGTTTCTTCTTCCAGAGTCTTCTTAACCTGCAGGTCATCAGTATGTCTAACATGTCTTAGCCACACAATGAATCAAGCCTCCCATGAAAGGAAAGTTATCCAAGTAGAGGCCATTCCCTCCTATACACATCTGTTAACACACCCAGTGAGAAGCTCTTCTTGTCCCAAGCATTGTGGAGGCCCAGAGGGTTGTCTCCCCGGACAGCCTTACCTGGAAGAGACAGGACCAGGGAGGCTCTCGAGAGGCAGGGTCGTGAAGGAGGCACTGCAGGGCATCTTGGTGGTGTGGTGCAGGAGGCAGAACTGGGAGCCCAGGAGAAGGTTTCCAGCCTGGTACCTGACACATTGTCTCTGTCTGTGTCAGGTAGTAAGTGCCTTGCTGAGCAAAGAACTACCTGTGTTTCCTGAGATGTCCATGTTCACAGCCTCTTTGAGCATAAATGACAATACAGGACACACACTGTGTAGCCCCCTTGGCCCTGATGAGTATAGGGTATGAAAACCCCCATTCGTGCTGCAGCTGCTGCCAGACCTGGGAGTGAAATTACACCACATCTGCATATAGGAGCACCTTGAACTGCCCATTCTGCCAGACAGAGGGGCTGATCTACCAGGGCTGTGTGGACCCAGGGCCATCCAAGACCTCAGAGATTAGCACTTGGGAAATAAATCATCTCATTATGGTTTGTGCTGCCAGACAAAGGAATACAACGGCAACCCTATTGAAGGGTAAATTGCTGCAGGTACACAGACCCTCACTGACTCTCCGCCTCTCCTTCATGTCCACTTATCACCAAGACACTGAATGAGCAGAACTCAAGACGTAACCATACACAGACTGTACTTCATTTCCCACTGTCTCTTTAAAGAGCACAGTGGGAGAAATTCTCTGCCCCTACGTGAAAACTGACTCAGTAAATTACTTTCTGATCGCTCATGGGTAATGGGAGCGCCAATGAACATTTAAAATAAAACTTAGATTCTCAATTCAGCAATTAAAATTCTAGTCCTATATAACAATCTAGGTTCCAAGTTTGATTTAACATTAAATCTTCCCTATATAACTGTCAAATTCCTAGGTTGTATACCTGAAACTAATATAATATTATATGCCAACTATACATCAATTAAAAATTTTAAGGAAGAAACTTGACAAATGTTTTCCCAGATTAGATGATTATAAAAATCTATGTGATATTGCCAATAATGGATTGTAAATCTAAAACAACCGTTCCTAAAATATCAAAAAATATCTATCAACTCTAAGAGCTAAAGTTTTTTTTATTCTCTCTACAGTAAATGATTCCCAAAACTGCCATCATAAGAAGATGCAATCAAGAAGTTAGCAGCCAAACCTGTAGGAAACAAGCCTTGCCAGGATTGTGTCAGTCAGTCAATGAATATTATTGATTCATTTCCTCCTGTTTGTGCTATTTGTGGGCTCCATCAGCTTTTAATAAGTTGCACTTTATTCAATTCTTATTCTCAATAAAAAACCACATTGTACCAAATAAATAATAAATAAGTAAAGAGTTAAATCTTGCTTTCCTCATAAGGCTTCTGCAGGCTCTCCCTCCCGGCTTTCCTCCTCCAACTCGCCTGGTTGCTGACCTACTGAGTTTCCTTTGCCTGGCAAGCTGTGTGGACAGCCTGCTTACGAAGCAGCCACTTGGGCTTGTCAGCCAGCAGCCAGCTGGCATCTGGCCCTCTGCCATGTCAGCCCACCTTGTCTCCTGCCATGGGTGGTAGGAGTTCCGCTGACGTCCCCTGCCTTGATGCGCCCCACATTATAGCCTCACCACAGCTCGGTGACAGCTCCCCGCAAGGACGTTCTAAGAGAAGCATCTTCTGATGCCCAGACACCCCATCCCTCCATGCGCTCGATGTCAATGAGGAGTTTGACATCAGTGTTTGTAGCTGGTGTTTGCTTCCTTTGAAACGTCTCATTTGCTTTAGCACCTCACTGCTCACATGGGGTCCAGTACCCACAGCGTCAGCAGCCCCTGGGAACTTGTTGGAAGTGGAGGAGCTCAGGCCCGGCCCCAGACCTGCACAACTCAAGCCTGCATTTTAGCAAGATCCAGGCGAGTCATATGCACATGAAGCTTTGAGAAGCCCTGTGTAGAAGCCCTTTCCACAGTTTCCTGGTGTCTCAGTCAGAACTTTCTACTTAATTTCCTGGAAACACTGAAAGGTCAATATCCTAATGTAGTTTTATGGGTTCTCTTTTCAAAAGGAGGGGTGCAGGTGTTTGTCCTCTCCAAGCCCAGGTCTCAAACTACCTAAGAACTAACTTAAACATCTGTTGAGTTCAAGTGTTTCTTTGCACTTCAAATTCATCATAACCTAAACCAAAGTCATTACTTTCCCCCAAACTTGACCCTTCCTCCCGACTTCCCTTCCCTATTTTTAGACCAGGTAAAGGTCAATCTCCGCCAAGACTTCTTTTCTTGACCCACATGGATCATTCCCTTCTCACTTCAGTGCATAGTATGTAGTGCTATTTTTCACTGAAGTTATATTGCCCTGAATTGGTATTTAATTTCTCACTCACTCCTAGTATTTACTGAGCACTTCCCATGTGCCAGGCATGTTTCAGGCACTGAAGATACAGTAAAGAACAAAACAGATTCATTTTCTGTCCTCATGAAACTCAGATTCTTGGGGGAGAAAGACTCAAAAAATAGATGAGCAGATAAATGTGTATTCTTCTAATGACTATAAAACTGACATCACCGGTCCCACCCTCTCCCTTTAACTGTCAACTCCCTGCTCAGTGTCTTCACGCGAATGCCTATTATCTCAAATTTAGCATATCCCAAATGGAATTCTTTTTTTATATTGGAGTATAATTGGCATACAATTTTACATTGTTTCAGGTGTACGGCACAGTGATTGGACAGTTGCGTACATTAGGCAACACCTCGCATGTTGTAGTCACAGCTGTCACCATACAGAGTAACTGCAATACTACTGACTATATTCCCTACGCTGCACTTCCATCCCCGTGACTTGTTTATTTTATAATCGGGAGTCTGTCCTTCTTTATTCTCATCAGCTATCTCACTGCTTCCCCACCCATGGCAACCACCAGTCTGTTCTTGGGGTTTAAGGGTCTATATCTGTTTTTGTCCAAACTGAAGTCTTGCTTTTCACTCTGCACCCTCTTTTCCAGTGTCCTCCATCTCAATAAGTGGATGGCATTCCATCCTCATCATCCTCTCTTCTCTCGCACCCACATCAGCAAATCCTGGTAACTCTGCTTCTAAACACATCCAAAATACTGCCACTTCTCTCCACCTCCTCTGCTGCAGCTCTGCCAGGCACCAACCACTCACTTGGAAGCAACAGCTATCTGACAGGTCTGCTTCCAACACCACCCCCTGCTGCAGTGTATACTCGACTCTGGAGCCAGAGGCCAGGGCTGGCCCTGCATGAAGCAGGTCCAAGCATTCCCTGGTTCAAAACCCTCCCATGGCTTCTTATGGCACTAGAAGTTAACCCAGTTGATGTCCTTTGAGCCACATGGCAGGCTCCCTCCCCAGGGGCTTTGCAATTGCTCAGCCCCTATCCACTCTCCCCAGACACCCAGAAGGCTTTCCTTCTAACCTCTCCTGGATCCCTCTCTACTCAAATACCCCCTCCTTGGAGATGTCTTCCCAGGTCACCCCCCTTGAACAAGGCACTCTCTCCCCACCTTTTCTTTTCTTTGTGATATTCACCAGCAATCACCATCACTACACAGAAAGACATTTGTTTGTCTTTTTATTGTCCGTCTCCTCACTGAAGTTTAATTACCCCACAGTGTAATTTCCACAGATAGCAGGAAATTATTTTGTGTGTGTTTTAAAATCTATGTCATGCCCAGCACCTAGACCAGTGCCTGGAAAGACTAGACATTAGAAAAATATGTTAGTAAATGACCAGTAAAGTACCTAATTTGCAAATTATTTTGTTTAATAACAGCCCAAATTGTCCCTGTAATTATATATCTGTCACTAACCTGTGTTTTAAGATGCTTCCTTAAATGGAATTACAGCTGGGAATGGGCCTGGCCTATCACAGCAGAACAGTTCATGCATATGAATAGTGTCTGTCACATATGTGGCAATAGAAGAAAAATTTGAGAACAGTTGCTCTGAAACAGAATTTCCAGCTCCACTGTGGAGATATTTTTTTCTGGAGATCTTTGGAGACAAGGCAGGGAGCATAGCCCCAAGAAGCTGTCCACTGGTCTTTGAGAAGGAGCTGGAAAGATGTTGGATCCCCTATCCAATGAGGAACACTCTGCTAGCAATGTCCTCTCTGCATGGCACTAGTTGTGCTCTAGGCCTATACAGGAGCTTCTAAGAAATAGCCATGTACAGCCACACCCCAGAGATGCTGATTTATCTACTTGGGTGAGCCTGGACATTAGTACTTCTTAAAGGTCCCTGGTGACTTTAATGTGCAGCTGAGGAACCAGCCGCTGGTCTACAATCCCCAGTGTTAGCAGCGGGGTCACACTGAAGGAATGCATCACCTGGGCAGAGCCCAATAGAAGGTTCTGGGATGAGACCTGGGGACCACAGTGGGTCTTGGCCCCCTTGAGACACTCACAGCCGTGCCGAGGGCCTCACAGCTGCACCATCATGTCCCAGTTGAATACTGTGAACACTTCAGGGTTTGACAGCTCTACAGGATGCTAGGAGATTCAAGAAAAGATGGATGAAAAGATTTGAGGGGTTGGAATATAAAACACATGAGGCAAAGTCAAGTTAGATTTATTTAGCCTGGAGAAGAAGAGTTGGGAGAAGAGCTAGTAGAAGAAGAAGTAAGTTTTTGACCATTTTTAAGTGTATAGAAGTGTCGCACCTGAGAAAACCTAGCATACATTACCCAAATGTGTGAAAGAGATACATGAGGGGGTAATTATTTATCCCTGTACTATATACACAAGTACACAGATTGATTACAGCAGATATTTTCAGAGTGTTTTCCAGGGGTCGGCTGCCGTTCTAAGGTTTGTGCCGAGCTCTGCTTATTTTCACCCATTTAGCCCTGGTACCAACCCTGTGAGATGAATGCACATATTCTTCTCATGGTAGGATGAGAAATCTGAGGCACTGAAGGGTGAAGTAACTTGCCTTTGTTACCATATGGGTCTGGAATTTAAATCTAAGGAGACTGGTGGCAGAGTCCATGGTCTTACCACCACTTTGTATTGTATGCATGTATAGATGGGTGTGTGTATACATATATGTCATACTCTGTGCATGAATGTATGTGTGCCTATCTATCTAGACCCATACTAGACAGATAGACAGGTTCTGCTGTGTGTGACTATGCACACACTCAGGTAGTCTTAAAGAACACATACACACATTTTGCTGTACAAAAAAAGTTGCAGAGTTTCCTTTAAACAATAGACATACTTACTGAAACAGAATTTGTAATATTGGCATTCCCAGATGAGTAAGTAGGAATTTTAAAGAGAAAAAGACTTCTGTTATTGTGAGATAACCCTTTACAAATCCTTTTCAGCAAAGGGTTTTTGAGACAGATTAACGGGAAGGCACAAGTAGTTCAGTGGAAAATCTTGTACATTTGTTCTGGGTTATTTTAGCATGTGACGGATAAATATGGTGAAAAATGTGTTCTTTTGGGATATTCCTGCTGGACAAGAAAACTTAAAAGGCTGGCTTCTAAATGCTAAAGTCTGTAATCCAGCGACTCAGTGGCTCATTGTTCTCTAACTGGCTGTCTAAAGGAGTCGGGAGGTAACAGGACCATTAAAAAGCTTGTATGAGCTTTGCTTTGCCTTTTTACTGAATTAGGCAAAGTGCTTAGAGCATTGCCCTGTAGTTGAAATATGATATTTTTACAAATATCAGCTACAATTTTCTTGGAAATAGGTCTGAGTTTATTGCAATGGCTTATTAAATAATGAGTATGCACACAGTAATAAAAATTAAAATGTTCCTCTATTTCCAGTTGATTTCCTTAAAAGAAAATTTAAAGACCTTGCTACCACCCTAGGACCCCTACTTTCATACCTTCTTGACAAAGACCTAAAGCAGGTGCAGGCCCTCTGCCTCTTCCTCTGGGGCACTGCCCAGATCTCACCAGAGGCAGCCTTCCTGCAGGAGGTGCCATTAGATTACATGTCAGCCCAAGGAGAGAAAATCCATCCAGCAACGGCAAGAAGGCACTGGCAAACTCTCAGGGGCACCGAGTTTGATTATCCACATTTCCAGAGCTATGAGTGCCTTTCAGTCACTGGCATTCAAGGAATAACAGTTGCTCTGAACTTGGACTCCTCTTCTCCCCTGCTCCAACCTCATCCTCAGGATCAGTGGCCCCATTGTCATTTTTTATGAAGCTACCAGAAAAAAATATTTTACTTAATAATGCCTAGCATGTGATTTAGTACCAAAATTTCCAAAATTTAGATGCTTTAACTTAAAAAAATTTTGTAAGGGTATGGTATGATTTGTAACTTGGGATATCAAGTATGATAAGAAATAAATGAGTTTTAAAACAATATATATGAGTCAAAAAACTGGCCCTTTTCAAAATACCTTTCAGTAGTTGAATGGATGAATAAATAGCAGCCTATTTACACAATGGAGTATGATACAGCAGCAAGGACAAAGAGTCTACACTACACACAAAAGCACGAGTGAATCTTGCAAATATAATATTCAAAGAGTGAAGCCAGATACAAGACTATAGTGTATGAGCCCACTAACATCAGATAGAAAACAGGCTAAATCAACTTACACTGTTAGAAGCCAAAATAGTGGTTACATAGGAGGATATAGTAAGTAGCTACCAGCCTACAGTGACTAAGCTCATCTAGACTCGGTAGGAAACAAAAAAAGGTAACATTTGATGGGAAGCCCTAACTGCTCAATGATAAAACATGATGTAAATGTTTCACTCCTCAGGTCTTGCACTGAATATCAAGATCCAGGATATGCTTTAAAATTGCAGAGACGTGTCCCCCAAAAGGATTGTGCACAAATATTTTAAAAAATGCATGAATGTTTTATTCACCAGACAATCCTGGTGGATCTGTAGATAAGAATCAGAATTTGGTATGTCAGCACCTGCAGAAACCAAAGAAGAAAAAAACTACTTAAAAAGTGCCCCAGTGCCACACATGGCCCCTCTCTGGGACCTTCCCCCTCAGCTGCACATCTGCCGCCTCTCCTGCTCTGATTCTTGTTCCCCAGCTGGCCCTGCACACAGATGCCAGGAGAGACCAGAGAGGGGCCAGAGTCCCAGATCCAGAGGTGGCAGGTTATAAAGCAAGGGAATTTCAGATACGGCTTCTCTCTAGGGGTCTCAAGACACTAGATACCCACCTCACCCAACCAGAATTTCAAAAGCTTATAAAGAGGACTTAAGGGGTCTTAGTCACCCCTCAGTCCAGGTGGTCTCAGTACCAGCTTGACTTTCCCGGCGGCATCCTTAGAAGAGCTCCAGAGTGTGAGTGGGGGGAAGGGGGCAGCCCAAGGATGGGGAGGGGACAGCTCCCGAGTGTGAGTGGGGGAGAGTGGGCACCCCAAGGATGGGGAGGGACAGCTCCTGAGTGTGAGTGGGGGAGAGTGGGCACCCCAAGGATGGGGAGGGGACAGCTCCTGAGTGTGAGTGGGGGAGAGTGGGCAGCCCAAGGATAGGGAGGTGACAGCTCCCGAGTGTGAGTCTGGGGGGAGTGGGCACCCCAAGGATGGGGAGGGGACAGCTCCTGAGTGTGAGTGGGGGAGAGTGGGCACCCCAAGGATGGGGAGGGACAGCTCCTGAGTGTGAGTGGGGGAGAGTGGGCACCCCAAGGATGGGGAGGGGACAGCTCCTGAGTGTGAGTGGGGGAGAGTGGGCAGCCCAAGGATAGGGAGGTGACAGCTCCCGAGTGTGAGTCTGGGGGGAGTGGGCACCCCAAGGGTGGGGAGGGGACAGCTCCTGAGTGTGAGTGGGGGGGGAGTGGGCACCCCAAGGATGGGGAGGAACCTCTGACTGCCCAGGTCCATCTGGAGGGACAATCAGGGTCACGTTCTCTCGATGACCCCCTGCACAACGCCCTTTGGTTGTGACGTCTGCAGGAGTTCTCACAGAGTGCCTTGCCCTTGACAGACTATTTTGAGGGGGGTGCCCTGTGGTCGCCCTGCCGGGTCTCACAGCCGCCAGCTGCATGTCACTTGTCTCTTTACTTCCTGGGCCTCCAATTCAATTAATTGTTCTACTCACATGATTTGAAACATGAATGGTCAGTAGGAGGAAAAAATGTCCATTTAGAACAAATATTTTGTATTTTGGATGCTTTAGTGTTTGGATTTCTGGATAACTTATTTTCTGTATTTTATCCTTGAAACAAACCTGACCTCTTTTTCCTGAAAATGGAGGAAGGATGTGGCTGCCAATTTTATGCCCTGACATGTTATGGAATGAAACGCACTATCACAAATGCCTGTTCTCATGGAAAGTAGGACACTAAGCAATGAAGAAAGGTGTCGCTGCTTGAATGGTTATAGAAAATTGACAGGTAATGGACAAAAGAATACTGTTTCCTTTAGTCTTGCTCAATAAGCTCTGTCTTCTAGCCTTTTGCTTTTCTGTGCTGACTTGTGGATGTGCCTGACTTGAATTCTTTTACCCTAAGAAAATAATGAAGACTGAGAGGTGGACACAGGGTATGAGGGGGAAGGGCTGATGGACTGATGATCTTTCATCAGATGGAGATAGCGTGGGTTCCTCCTCTTGAAACACTGCTTTGGTGACTGGCAATTCACCACTTCATCCAGTGAGTAAGCCACCCAGGAATCAAGAAATAGGATGGAATTGAAACATCATTGTCTGATGGGAATATTCTTTTGAGGGCTGCCAGATCTAAGCTAACCTAAATAATTACTGATATCTACAGTATACAGGCTATAAGTCAGACCCTGTTCTAAGTATTTTACATGTTTTAACTCATGTACCACCCACAACATCCTATGAGGTAGTTACTACTGCTATCATTTTACACATGAGAAAATTAAAGCATGCAGATATTAAGATGTGGTGGAGTCAGACTCCAGGGTCCTTGCTCTTGATAACTGTTCCACAGTTCTTTCCTACCTTGTGAGAGAGAACATTCAGGTATCATTCATCTGAAAAGGAAGCACTTCTCAGAGAGGAAAACAGAGCTGTGAGTGCAGAGTTCTGTACAATGAGACCTTGACTTGTCTGTTCATGAGGAATTTACTTTGAGGACAGCATCTACCATGTAAAGCTGAAAGGAGCATGGGAAAGGAGACCCCAGCACAATCTGCCTTACGGGGTCCTGTTTGTAAGAGTTGGGGTACAATTCAGGTAAGCAAAGTGATCTAGGGCATGCTGTCCATAAGATATGGGTTTGTGCTAAAGTGAAAGGCTCCATGCTTTCATAGGCTTGAGAATCACTGGATTAGTGGAAGTTAGAGGTCTTTTGCAGGACTTCTCAGAGCCTTATATTATACTCATGTACATTTTAGTATCTATGGAGTAGATACAGTGTGCACCATTTCCCAATTTTGTCAATCCCAAAACATCTTTTTCATGGAGCAACTTCTTATAGCTCCCCAACTTAATGTTATGTGGAACAGAATTCAGGAAACACTGGCCTGAAATAATGGTACTTTTTATATTATTTCCATTTTCCCTAGACTCCAGTGATTTCTTTTTTTAATATCCCAGCCTTATCTCAAGTGTCCTCTGGAGACACAAGGAGAGTATTTGTATCCATATTTGAATATGTTTATTAGATGAAGAGTAACAATCTACTGAGGTCAACATGGTAGAGGCAGCCATGACTCCTAGGGCAAATAAATCTTGGTGATGGGATAGGAACAGTCTCTAACATGTCACCCTATCCAGCAGGAGCTCTCTCTCCCTGCACAGTAAACCTTGGGAGGTTTACTGTTCCTGAAGTGTTTCCTTCTAGTAGTATTAGTTGAGCTTGGTCTGTTGAACCGCAGGACTTCCTATATGATACACACAGTTACCAAATCAGCATAGTGAAGAGCTTGTCATCAATGATTTAAGGCAAAAGACATGGTGGCCATGGCATGAGAATGATGCTACATTTTCATTTCATATGGCAAAGAAATGAGACACATCCAAATAACTCAAAAGTCAGTGCAGAGAGTCCCTCTCAGCGCTGCTTCCTGCACATGCTGATCTTCAAAAATACTGTAGAGTGTATATCTGGTTGGGTTGAAAGGTCAGATATGGAAAGAAATTGAAACTTCATGTTAGAAGACAGACAGGTGAATTACTAAGAGCATCACTTTGCATGCTGATGTAATTAATCGATAACTATTCAAAAACATTTTTGAGAATACTTTGGAATTGCAACTATGGCTTGTTTTCAGATAGTGGAGAGGGACTAAGAATAGTGAAGGAAAAACATAGAAAATCACCAAGATGAATTGTCTGTCAGACTGCCTCCGACTGACAACTTATTTATATTCCGTGAGTGAGGCCAGTCTAGATCATCCAGTTACCAGCTGACTTGATTCCTAAATGAGCCCAGCAAGATCAGCTGAGCCAGCCAGATTCCAAAGAGGGACCCAGTCAACCCTTATAACAATAAGCCAATAAATGCTCATTGTTTTACGTTACTATGTGTATTGATACAATGTTCTTAGCAAGTGAGGATTTGGAGTCTTTCCCTTGGTGACCAGGCCTCACTTTGGTTCTTAATGTCTTGATAGCAAACCTCTGACTTTCAGCCACATCTCACATCAGGTCTCTGGCCTTAACAAACCCCTCACAGCCCCTGCCCACTCACTCCCAACAGTGGCCCCTGCAGGCTTGCTGGCTCTCAGCTCCCACCTTTCAGCTACATTCTTTCATAGGGAGTACATAGGGATTTATGGATTTCTTCTATGCCATATAATAAGAGCCAAGAGAGTATCAGGATGTCATGTCCTTTTCTTTCTCACCTTAAATCTGCCACAATTCTGTTTCTATTTGGCAGCAGTTGCTCTGCGTTGCCAGATGGGAGCCACATGAGGCTGTTTCCTTTCAGAGTTCCAGATGGGCTGTGAAGATAAATGAAGAACATGTAGATAAGAAAGCAACCATCACTTGAGTCTGGTAGAGTCAAAGGCAGGCAGGGGACTAGAAGAGCTTCATAATAAAGGAAAAGGAAAATTTTAGGTATGCTCTGATTGGAGGTTGTGGGCATAGGAAATCTGGGCACAGTCTAACCACAAGTGGGGCATCTCATGCAATTGGTTTGCAAAGCTTATTTGGCTTTCTCTGGTTGGTCCTGAGCTGGAAGCTGGGGCAAAAAATAGAAAAGCTGACAATTATTAACGAAGTACTAATTGTTCTGGGCCAATTGCTCTAGAGGTTGTGTTTTCACTTCCTAAACTGGTTTCTGCAAAGTTTATGAATATTTCATTGTCATATATGGACTGGCCATTCTCCATTTGTATGTTCAGCTCTTAGTCTTCCTTTTGGTCACCCTCTCACTTGCAAAGGTTGGCCAGTTAGGGGAAGCTGCAGATCCAGATAGTCACTGTTTGGGGACTGTTCAGTGGTCCCCATGGTCAACTGTACTGCGAGATCATCTTGAGTTTTCTGTTGTTGTATCATCATGGTGATCATCTGTTGAGAGAGCAGCTATGCAGTAGGATTCAAGAATACAAGAAACCAGCATCATGACCACTGACAAAAACATTAATTAATGGTTCCTGTAAGACACTTCTGAACCAAGAGCCCTAAGTGTCCAACACAGACTAAGTAAACAAATCCCATGGGTCATGAGGATCAACCTTAAAAAAGCCAATAAATACTTCCTGAAGGTAATGTATCTGTTCTACTTGGCCTGTTTCATTGATCTAAATACAGCAAGAGATGTTAGCACTGCACAGACACGACCATGACCAGCCAGCAAAGAGCGAGAGGGATGCGATCGCTCATCACCCCTTGTGTCAATGAGTTGTGGTTGGTCTGTATTTCATCTGTGGTGGAGCTGGTATTGCTAACACCTTCTGGCAGCGTTAATGATAAATTTCCTAAAGTACTTTCTACTTGTAAGATTCCCACCATTAGGAACATTGCCCTGATTGTTCGCATAAACAATTAGCACTTTCCCCAGTTGGACTGCCTGAATAATCAGGAGTGGACTTGTTTGGGAACTTGCATCTGAGTTGCAATTTCCTAGGTTGGTGATTTCTAGATTAGGGTCTCTGTGTACAGATAAGTCTTAGAATACTCTTCCTAAAGTGCATGAAGTATTTGAGGCAAACAGGACCAGGTATCCTGCAAAAGAAATATAACCAGTAATGTATGTGGAGGTCCAGGAGAAAAGGTGACAATGGGAACCAGAGAAAGGCCTTACCTAGGCCAAGTTGCATACTTGGATCTCCATTAGTGTCTTCCAGGTGGCAGGTAAATGGCCCATCACCTCTTGTTGAATTCAACATAGAGCTGATTGTAATAACTGGCTCTTTTTCTGAAAGAGAAGGGCACCACCAAAGTCATATGTTGACTTATTTAAGGTCATCTGTCTGTGTAGATGCCAGCGCCATTGGCTGCAATCCCCCCACGATCTTGTTTGATGAGACTGGAGCTGTCCAGGGGCTTTCGTCACGATGACCTGGTGATGGATGCATGTGCGCCAATAAGGAAGACAGGGGGCAGTGACAGCTGTTTGAGATTGTCTAAGAATGGTATTAGAACAAGTATGTTCTGACCTAGCAATTATAATAAAGAGGAAAGAAAAGAGGAAAAGGCCCATTGTGGGTGGACAATGACCAGCGGTCTATAGAAAATGAGAATGGTTATAAGCAAGCAGATGAGTAACAAAACAGGAATTAGTCAGGGGTCTTAGCCCCATGTCTTAAGCAACAGTGGCCCCTACCCTACATCATCCACATACTCCAAAGATTGGCTGCCCCTAGGGGATCTCTGAGAATCCAAATCTGAAGTCCCTTATTGGAGGAGCCCATCAACCATGTAGAACTGAATTACTTCTTAGTTGTGAAATGTGATCCCAAGGATTTGTACTTCACTACTGTATTTGTTGCTAACAGTACCTGATGAGGGTCCCTTCCCATGCAACTTAAAAGTAGTTTTCCTCCAATGTCAATTCCAATAGATGAAATCTCCTGGTTGAAGGTCATAGGAAGATGTGGGAAGGTAGCCTCAGCTGATTGGGCATAGGACTGATCCACGAGCCCCTTGCAATATGTCACTATCTCTGCACACAGTAGGGAAGAACATAAGGGGTGAAATCCTGAAATACTAGATCACAGGGGATACCTGATGTGTCCCTGGGGGAGTGGACGGTATGGCCATAATCTCTGGTAGTTCCAGCTTTTCTCTGTGTGTATAATTGAACTATGGTCTAATCAAAGGTAGTTGGAAATATTTAGGATTTTAGTAGACTGTCCCCTAATTTTTAGGCCTTTTTTTAGTTTATTGTAAAAAGAGGGACTCTGTAGATCCCTTTCTGTGTCAGTTTTTGCCATCCAGGATTTAGCATCTGAAGCTTTGACCAATATGTGTACAAGTTAATATAGTTCAGGTAACCCTGGGACATAAGCACCCCAAAGATGCCTCAATTCTATGAACAGTGGCTGACCTTGTCCAGGTGGGAAACTTCTGAATTACAACTACTAATTCAGTTCAGGTCCAAGATATACTGTCTCACAGGAGGGATGGATTTTTTAGAAGCAACTGGCATTTGAGGGTCTTAGGAGAGTCAGTAGGAAAAGGTAGGGCATCTGGACAAGGGAAAGAAGAGAGGGGCTGACACACGAGTGGAAAGAGAGAGCTGAGCAGGATGAGAAGTGGGGAGAGCAGCATGCGGAGGGGTAACCACAGGACAGAGGGGATTCATGTGGGAAATGAGTTTATTTTGTTGTTGCTTAAGTTCCTCAGGTTGTTGTTAAACTATGGCCAAAGAATCTTTTAGTGAAGCAATTTTTCCATCAGAATTTCACTTGGAGGTCTCTGCATACAAATAAAAAAATGCTACTCGTTAAGTCTGAGAAATCTTAGTTGCTTTCTTTCCTAAGTTACCTCTGAGATGAACAATTTTATTAGGGTGGTTGCTGGAGATCCATATCATCGCTGGTGAAGTGAAGCATTTAGAGCAATTAGAGCAACAGATGCAAGAATTAGGTTTGTAACAAGAGGGCAAGTTCCTCTGGGAAGAGGGGGAGGATTCAGGCTTAGACAGTCCTTGAGGGCAGGCCCTGGGAGTTAGAAGTGATCCTTGTGAATCTGTATGCTGGACATCCAAGCTGGTGACTGGCTGTCCCTGGATGCAGATCTGACCATGAGCACTTCCAGGCAGGTGGAAAACCAAAGAGAACATTCACAGAGAGGACACTCTGGATCAAAGCCAAGCTCTCAGAACAAAAAAAAATTGTGATGGGTTTCAGAATTTGTCCAAATGCACTCTGGTTAGTGAGAGCCACAAATTCAGGCTGGTGAGGCCATATGCCGTGTCCACCCTGGGATGCCCCTTCACAGGACCTCCACTTGTGGACAGCACAACACAAAGTAGAGGCACAAAGTACAAACATCAGTGGGAATGTTACCAGCCACAAGCAGAGGTACAAGGAGCCTTTTCGGTGTATCCCCTGGACGGAGGCTGGGATCTGAGGTAGTGGGCAGTGTGGTGTGTCTTGGTGGAACCTTTAGGAAAACTGTGGAAATAAGGGAAGACCACCCAAAAGAGAACAAACAGGAGCTTTTTCTTCAGTGCTTATGTTTGGCAGAGACTCAACTGCAGGCAGGGGAGCAGGAGAGTTTATAATGAAAACATGGCAGGCTCCAGGCATGCCCGGACTGGAGGCTGTCAGCATGGGGAGGCTGGACAGGGGTGGACTAGAGCAAGGCATCCATGTGGTTGGTTTGGGGCATATGTTGCTCTCTCCAGTCCTAAGTTGGAAGCAGGGACCAAAAAATAGGGAAGCCAGTAGCCACTGACCAAGTCCTGATCACGGAGGGCTGATGACTGCAGAGGCTGTGGGCTGGCTTCCCGGCTGGTGCCTGGGGAAGTCGTGGGGCAGAGTCCTGCTGTTGTATGTGGTCTGGCCATCACCCATTCTATATTCAGTCTCTGGGGGCTCAGCTCTACCCGCCCCTCTGCATCCAGGGGCCCCTCAACTGCTCTGTCACACCCAGCTTCTTGCACCCTTCCATATTCCTATTCTAGGACCCCTGGGGACCACAAAAGATTCAGTCCGGACCCCTTGGCAGAACCAAATAGTGTTTTTCATGCTCACCTCCATTCAGAATGATGAATGAATACTTGCTCTCTGTCCTCTTTTGTGCTACTGTCTTTTTCCTACAGAGCAAAGCTTCTTCCCCATTACATCTCCTTTCTTCCGCACCCTTACATTTCTATTTTCTGGGGAGGATCCACTATTCTGTCTCCTGGAGCCATAAGTATATTGGCTCTGCCTTATAAATAGGCCAAAAGCTTCAGAACATCTCTGAATTGTAGATGTTGCTGCACGAGCATTTTCTCTGGCATCTTCATTATTCAGTAAATACTTTTTCCAGCACTTCCCTTGTGCTAAGTCCTGTCCAAGGCACATGGAGATAGTGAACAAAACAAAGATCTCCACCCTCGTGCAGCTTATGTTCTAATGGAGAAGACAAGCAATAAGCAGCAAACAGAATAAGAAAGTTAACAGGGTGTTAAAGGCTGACAAGTGCTATAGAATAAAGAAAATGCAGAGCAGGAAGTAAGACAAGGCACAGAAGGAAAGAGGGAAGGTTCCTCGCCTCCGTTTCTTTGGCCATGCCTGACTGCCATTCCAACAGCAGCCTTACTGTTAAGCCCAGGGAATCGGATCATGCCAATTAAAACATCCTCCAGGGCTGGAGGATTGTTTAAAGGAGAAGCACTCACACATGGGGCCCTAGCTAAGTTTCTGGGCATTTCTGTTGACTTACTAACCCTTAGCACAGCTGCAGGCTGGGTCAGTTACCATGCACCTCAACTGGTTCAGGATTCAGAGAAGTATCACCTCTCATTTTGAGGTCATTAACCACATCTGGGCGTTATTGTAGGGACTTGGTTTACAGTAAGAAAAATCACAAGAGGAAAGAGTCACAAATCAAGACTC
Organism: Smutsia gigantea; assembly: GCA_032199065.1. NCBI lineage: Eukaryota > Metazoa > Chordata > Mammalia > Pholidota > Manidae > Smutsia > Smutsia gigantea. The sequence goes on from JAVSCE010016175.1 coordinate 157,805, forward strand.
AGTAAATCAGTAATCTGCTATACACCTGTAAAACAATACTGCTACGACCGAAATCTCTCCCCAGCATCAGGATCTCTTGTTGATACTCTAGTCAGTGAACGACAAGATTCTATTATTACTTCTATATTGTCCTTCCAAGATTGAATCAACTTTACTAAAGAAAGCAGCAGAACTTTTTAAAAACCATTATTTACTAGGGAACAAATAGCTGCATTATAAAATATTAATTGTCCTAAAAAATACCTTGGAGAAAAATACTGTACTAATAAGAGACAAATTCTTTTCTCTGCATTTCTATTTAGTTCTATTTAGTTCAGTATTATGTTTCATCAACCCAGGATACTCATATGGTTGTGCATCTTTTATTTTTCTAATTAATCATTGCTGAAGAGCAGGAAATCCAGAATTTCTGTTTTGAAGTCTTCACCACCCTTGAGTTGTCCACCTCAAAAATGAGTGTTTACTTAGTCCAGTGGGGTTCACCCCGTTCCTCATTCAGCAAGCAGATTGGAGCATGTCCTGGTCCTCTGCTCTCTTGCTGTCTCCTGGTGGGGCTGTTGTGGACTGGTCCTGTGTGGATTTTGGGTGAATGTGAGTTTTTATTTCTCTGAATGGCTGGGTTGTGTGATATGTCTAATTTGGGTTAAAAAGAAATATCACGCTATTTTCCAGAGTGGTTGCACCATTTCGTATTTGTACCAGCAATGCAAAAATGAGGCAGTTTCTCTGACTCTGCCAGCATTTGCTTGTCACTATTTTTTATCTTATCCATTCTGAAAGGTATGTAGTGCTATCTCATTATAGTTCTGATTTACATTTCCCTAATGGCCAGTTGTATGGAGCATCTATTCATGTGCTTATTTGCCTCCTGTATATACTCTTCAGGGAAATATGTTTTCATGTCTTCTGCCTATTTTCTCATTGGATTTTTTTGGTGGTTTTTACTACAGGATGCTGAGAGTTCTTTGTATATTCCAGATACAAGTTCTTTGTCAGATACACTATTTGAAAATATGTTCCCCAACATATCCTTTGTCTTTTCACCCTCTTACTAGGGTCTTTCACAGAGCAAAAAAAGTTTTTTTTAATTTTGATGAGGTTCAATGTATCAATTTTTCCTTTTGCCCACTTACTTTTCACTCAAAAAATAATTATTGGATGACTATAATTTATCAAGCTGATGTTCCAGGAACCCATCTTTAATGGGAATTAAAGATGTGACATGGTCCCAACTTCAAGGCATCTGCAGTCTAGTTGAGAAGACTGGAGATATACCCAAGTAGTTAATATTACAAGTGCTAAGTGGCATGGAAGAGATCTTGAGATACATTTTTTTGGAAAATCAGATATCATGTTTTGGCTGATAGGGAAGTAGTGGGTGGAGGTTTCACCACTTCTGTGCCAGAGACACAGTATGGCATAGAAACCTCCTTTATAAACTCACCTTTTCTAGGTTAAAAACTATAATTTTTAGATAGCTACCATGTATTAAATCGCATTATGAGCAAAGCAATTTCACATACATTGTATCAGTTAATAACAATTTTCCAGGGCAGTGGAGAGGATTCCATCATACTTTATATTTATGGAATCTAGGATTCAGCCAAGTTAAGTAACTTACTCAAGGTCACAGACAGGAAATGGTAGGGTCAGACTGGTACCTCAGTCTTGTGATCACTGCTCTTTTAATTCTACCCAGGAGCCTCCTGAGACACATCTTTTCCCTGCCAGTATAACCGCATCAATCTTCTGGCTGAGAAATTGACTGTCTGACTCACATTTTAAAAGAAGACTCAGTACATTTCCTTGGTGCACCGAAAGTCAATGGGCTCTTCTTTATTAAGGAAGAATCCTTTAAAACTCTTACAGTGGTCAAGATCGTGCAGAAAATGGAAAAACAAGGACTGCTTGTGAGTCATGGGCAAAAAGATGGGTTTTGCTGGAATTCAGTAAAATTTGCTGGATGACAGCTCAGGATGGAGCATTTTAGGCCATCTTCCTGTAGGCAACTTTGTTACCCAAGTCATCTTCAAATGCTCACTCCTTCATGAAGAACATTTTTAAAAATCACTAACAGCTCTGGTGAGGAACCGAAGTTGTGCCTGTTTCTGACCTGAAGGATGACAAATAGGAAACTGGGCTCTTTCCCATTCATGTCTCTGGATTTCCACCTGTACTTTCATCCTGTCTTGTGATGTCTCTAGAATCACTGAACTTGTCTGTGTTTATTTGTCTTTCTTTTAAAATGTTCATAACTTAGGGATGATGTTAGGACTGTTTCCATAGCCCGGTCTGACTCATAAGTTTGGCTGCTTGTCCCTCAAAAGGCCAAGACTCCAGAGACAAGGGTTGGTGTCAAGCAAAGTTTGCTTTATTCAGGAAGCCCGGCGGCGGTGGATCAGTGCCCCAAGATCATCTCTGAAGTGCCACTCAGAGCAAGAGTGTTTTAAAGGGGAACTTCATGGAGTCAGTGTCTTGTGCTGGCATCCAGGAGCCTTGAAACTGCCTCGGGAATGGAATGTCCTTATCTGCAGGTTTCAGGGGACTACGTGGAGGGAGAGGTTCACTTCTTAGCTTGTTTCAAAATGGAGTAAGTTAGGCTTTGTTAGAGCCTCTAACAGGACCTTGATTCTGAAAGAGTCTGTAGAGAGGTGACTTTATGTATTAGGTCAGTTTTGCAAACACCTGCATGATGTTACCCTGCCCTTTGAACCCAGCCCCCATTCTTGTCATGAGTGGCCTCTACACTGTCAGGCCACAGGTACAGAGTAGTCCTTTCACACTCTATGTTTCAAATGTTTACCTGCTGGCTTGGGCTGCAGCTGCAGGAGCAGAAGTCTTCACAATGTTTGGGCATGAATGAACATGAGTGCTGACATGTGGCTCACCGCTGACCAGCGAGGAGGCTGCACACACGTGGGTGGGTTTACTCCCACCTCTGTGCCTGTTCCCCCACAAACAACCAGAATAACCAAGTCCTGGACTGCTCAGGGGTACAGCATGACTGAAGCAGGGCAAATGAGTTTCCTTGGGTGGTTTAACATAGGCTCAGGGAAAGAGAAGGCTCCCCTCATTCTTGGATCTGTACCACTGAGGAGGAGACAATCTTGGCGCTACCAGGTTACCACCATGTGAGGTAAGTGGGCTTAACAAGGAAGCCCATGGGGGAAGGAGGAGGAGGGAGAGGATGAAAGTGGGGAGGGAAGGAGATGGAGAGAGACGCACACAGAGACAGAGACTCTTGTTTTACTTCTGACATCCACGAGGGCCTTAAGTTAAACCATTATTTTGTATAACAAAAGGTAAAAATAAGAACACTAGACAAATACATTTGGTATATTTTCTGTAGGAGGGGCACACAAGAACACAACAGCAATGGTTGCCTAAAGGCAGAGGTACTGAGAGGCTGAGAGACAAAGGGTGGGAGGGAATCTCCTTCACTGTGCGCCCATTTGTACTCCCTGAGTCTGGGACAGGGCTAGTGCTGATTAAATAATTAAGCACAGGGACATAAAATTAAAATGGAGTGTAAGCAAAAAAGAAGCAAAACACAGACTTTCTTCCACTTTAACCAGTTTGTGGATAATAAAATTGCTTTAAGAGAAGAAACCAGATCTTTAGAGAAATCAGCTCCTTTACCTTCCAAGTTTCCTACTTAAAGGTTTTTTTGCTGCTGCGGACAGGTGAGCAAAGGAGCCATGCATTGCCACTGCGCAAATGTGCACGGAGAGGACAACCTCAACCCCCGAGAGGATCCCAGGGTTTCTGGCTAACCAATGCAGCCCACAACGCTCTATTCCAATGGAGGGATTTCCGTCCTGCAGCTAAAACTGACCATGTGTCTTCACCGCCGCGACGCTGGCGCGGAGGCGGTGCGTCTTGGGAAGATGCCGGCCCTGCCCCTGACGGACGGGGACGCGCATTGAAGCCAGTCTGGGAGGGGAGCCTTTCAACCCCAGCCGTCTCGCAGGACCCAGAGCCCCCGGCAGGAGCCGAGCGTTCCCTGCCCGCGGCAATCTGCGGTCGCTGACCGGCTGTGCTGCAGCCGCCGGGGCTCTGGGTGACCTGGGAGCACAGCCCTTCTCCCAGTGCCGAGCCAGGGTGCGTTTAACCAATGAGCGTCACCAGCGCAGTAAGTCGGTGGGAGAACCGAAGGAATCAGACAAGGATGGGTCACCACGGTGACTTTAAATGCTCAGGGACTGTGACGGGAGGAAGAGCAAGCAGTCTTTGGAGAGGCACCCCCGGCTTCGGTGGGGCTGGGGAGTCCAGCCTGACCGGACCCGGGCCACCCGCCTCTCCGCGTGCTGGGGCAATGGACAGGACAGACCTTACTTCAAAGCTGGGAGCAGCTTGGGGGTCCCGGGCACCGCCCAGCACTGCACTGCGCTGCGCAGCGCTGAGAAGCTGGGCTAGGGGCGCGGGTCGCCACCCCTCCTCCTCCCCACGAGCCCCGCCCCTCCTGGCGTTTGCAGCCCGCTTGTGGGCGGGGAGGAAGCCCCTGGCCCAGCGCGGCCGCGTTCGCGCGCCCCCGCCCCGCCCCCCCGGGCGCCTCTGATTGGCCACGGCCCGCCGGCAGGTGGCGGCGGCTGTAACAGGCTGGCCCTGCACCCCGCCGCCGCGCGCCCGCCTCCAGCCTCCTCCCGGCTCCCGCTGCGACTGCGGTTCCGGCGGCCGCGCCCCCGCGGCGCTGCGGCCCAGCTCTCGCGCGCCCCAGACCTGGTCCCAGCGCCCCTGACGCGGGGCTCCCTGCTGTCTGGCCGCGCGGCGCGGCGGCCTTAGCCCGGCCGCCATCCAGGATCCCGGCCACGGACCTGCTCCAGCCGAGTACCCAGCGTGAGTGCCGTCCCCTCCCTTCCGTAGGCTTTGCGCCGCTGTCTCCCTGCGTTGCGGCAACTTCGAGGGTGGGTGTGCTGGTGTCTCCCAAGTCCCACACCGGGTGAGAGTCTTGTGCCGGGGTTCCGGCACGGCTCGTCCGCCTCTGTGGGGGCCGGGGGCGTTGGACTTGACTGGGATGGTCGCGGAGTCGGAGGCACTCCTTCTCCGCTGCTGGGGCCGAGCTCGCCCCCGCACTTGACCCGCTTTTCGATGCCCACCGGCCGCGTAGTTCCGGACTGCGGCTCTCCGCGCTCCTGCTCCCCACGCGCGGACCGGTGCGGCGCCTTAAATCACCGGGCAAGAGCCTTGAGCAGCCCCACGCCGCCGACCAGACTCTTTCGGACTCTTATTTTCTGAAAAATGAGGCTAATCAGTGACTCGCTCAAGGTCACGACCGGTGCGCGGAGTAGACCCGAGAACCCGACTGCCTGGAGAGGGACCTGCTGCTGGTGGCGGCGGGGCGGTCACTTCACCCTGGTCTCCTCCTATCGCTCCCCCGCATTTACGCCGGCTTGGAGAGTCGGGAGCCTACCCCAAGGGACCTTACAGGGGTTTGCTGCCGTCACGGGGGACTTTACGGGTGAGTGCAGAGCTCAGCGATTCCGCTGTGGGAACCCCTGGACCTGCGGTATTTGCATCATCCCCCCCATTCCCGGCTGCTTAATTAATTTAGCGTGGTAGGGGGATTTGCCAGGTGCCTGCCCTGAGCTCACTCCTGCCCCGAAGAAGCCCTGTCTCGGAGGCTTGAGGATCCGGGAGACTAGTTGCGCGCATGTTTGCCCAGGGACTTCTAAGGAGCGGCGCGCTCTGCGGTTGGCCCCCGTCTGTTCTTAGAAAACGCCTTGAGTCTGGCTTCGTTTCTGCCCTACTCCGCACCCCGTGGTCTGGGTTTGTTTCACACTTTCCCAGGGGAGGGTGCAAATGCTGCCAGACGCGAATCGTTTATTCCAGATCCGCGGGGACAGCCCCCGTGGGGCTGGGGGTTCTCAGAGCTTTCAGCTGGGGCGAATGTCCCTGCCCCTTTAGACATTGTCACCTTGTCCTCCAGCTCTACCCCAACCGACTCAGTGATGAGATAACTACTTAGAGTTTGGTGACGTGGTAAACATCTTTGAGCCTCAGCTTTTTAAATCTTTAAAACGGAATCATCCGTGCCTTTTAGTGTTCCCGAGGCAGTTGCGGTTCAGGGGACATGGTAGATGTGGACTTAGGAGGAAGATGGTTCGAAAGGCTCCGAGCTGCGGGTGGAAATGGAAATTGTAGATTGAGGAAATTGTATAGCAGCCTTTTTGGGAGCCTATTTACAGATTTAAAAATCCTTCTTCCCAAAAAAATTTTGTTTAAGACTTTGAAAATACTCTTTTTCATCTTCTGATGTTCCTTGCCTCTCTCCATGGGCAGCTGCATCTCCTAATACTCTGCCATTTGTGGTGTCTCTGTGGGTCTGGAGGCTGTGCCTGTGGGTCTGGGAGCTGCTCTTTGGGGCTGGGGGCTGTTGCTATGGGTCTGGGAACTGCTCCTGTGAGGGGGCCTGCTCTGTGGATCTGGAGGCTGTCTTCTATGGGTGGGAGGCTGTCTGTGGGGCTGGGGGCTGTCTCTGTGTGTTTGGGAGCTGTTCCTGTTGGAGGGTTACTGCTCTATGGGGCCGGAGGCCATCTCTCTGGAGATGGTGTATGTCTCAATAGTGAGGCTCTCTTTGGGGTCTAGGTTTTGTTTGTGGACAGGGAGGTGGAGTGGTCTGTTCCAAGATCTGCTGTTTTGAGAAAGTGAAGTGAACCATGTGCAGCAGTTTAAACTAACAGATTAGTGTGGATTATCTGTGTACTATAGGTGTAGATTGGGTCCTGTCTCCTGCATCCCTGCCCAGAGGGACAGAAGGGGAGCTTATCTGTGGCTTGGCCTTCAGAGCAGTTGGTTCGCACAGACTGAACACCTCATAGAACTGGGCATTCCCTGCTTTTGCCTTCCTGGTCATTCCTGTGTTTGCATAGCCTTTTTGCCTCAAAAGCAAGTTAATGAGGAACGACTGGTTAACCTTGGTGACTTTGTTTTAATATTCTTTTGAGATATAGCGTAATCACAGAAAACTGCAGATCTGGAGCGTACACTCAAGGAATTTTCTCGAACTGAGCACATTTGTGTGCAACCAGTACCCAGATTAAGACCTAGAATATTTGGGCTTTCCCTCCCCGTGGCAGACACTGTACCCCAAGGTTTACATCATCCTGCTTAGTTTTGTCAGGCGAGCTTTATTTTTATTTTTATTATTACTTGTTTTGCCATTTTTGTTTCAATGCTAAAAGGAAACTGCTTGATTCTTTCTACCTCCTTTCCTGTGCCTTCCTTATGTCTGCAAACTGGAGGTCACCACACCTCAGGCAGGCCAAGAAGCTGGAAGGAAGAGTTTTATCTTAAGGTCTGGGGGGAGGCTGAGCTGGTTGCCCCCCACCCCTGATCATCAGTTCAGGGGTGGTGTGACCACCCAAAGCCCAGATAGCACAGGGACTGCCACTGATAAATGGAGGCCAGTTTGTTCATGGAGCAAATCTGAATAACGCAAATCCAAAACAGTGTAATAATAAAATATGAATGAAGAGCTGAATGAGTTCTCATTTGAAACATAAAAATGGAAATATTTTGACTTCCTCAAAGTTAAAAATTGGTGGAGAATCACAGAATTTCAGGCTGAGTGGTTTATGAGCTGTCTGTTGCCACACGGTGGCGACACATTGGCCCGGGAACAGAAACGCCCACCATCTTTTCCCAGGCCGTCAAGCGGGAGTTGCAGGAATAAATTCCAGTGGTCCAGTATCTCCAGGGATTTCCAAACACTGTTTTTCTCCCGGATCTGGCAGACAGGCCTCCCCTCTCGTGCCTGCCACTGAATCCACGATGAGCCACCCCAGCTCTTTTCGGGGGTGGTTTGTGTATTGGAGCAGGTGGAGCTGAGACACCACTGTCCTCTATAGTAATATGGAGCCGTGGCATGTCCCTGGAACTTCAGAGGCCCGCTGAGATGCCAGCTTAAGGGTGTTATGATCCTTATGGCCCCTTTCACCCCAGAATTCCCCCAAAAGTGTGTTTGGATGGGTTCTCTTTTCACAGAGCACTGCCACAGTGAACATGGAAGCACAAATCAGCTGTGTGTGGCCCAGCTGCTGCTGGACACATGCCCTTGTGTCCTTAAGGTGGGGGCCAGACTCCCAGGGGGGCCCCAGGGCAGGGGGTGCTGTAAAAGGAGGCATGTCATTTTTTTGTGTGATTTGCTTTTTTTCACCCAACATTGTTTTTTGATGTGTGTAGATAACATGTTGATAATTATAGGTCCAGCTGATTCATTTTAGTACTACTTTGGTTGACATATCAGAGTTTAAATATTCCCTGTTTGATGGACAAAAAAGATGTTATGAAAAATATTGCAGGGAATATCCTTGATAAGATCTTGCAGAAAGGTGGATACATGTCGATGGCATACATCCCCAGAAGTTGAATAGCTCGGGTTCTTTTTTAAAATGTATTTTGCTATTATTAATATGCAATTACATGAGCAATATTATGGTTACTAGACTCCCCCTATTAAGTCCCCACCACCTGCCCCATTACAGTCACGGTCCATCAGCGTAGTAAGATGCTATAGAATCACTACTTGTCTTCTCTGTATTACACTGCCTTCCTCGTATCCCTCCCCACCGCTACATTATGTGTGCTAATTGTAATACCCCTTTTTCTCCCTTGTCCCTCCCTTCCCACCCATATTCCCCAGTCCCTTTCCCTTTGGTAACTGTTAGTCCGTTCTGGATTCTGTGAGTCTGCTGCTGTTTTGTTCCTTCAGTTTTTTCCTTTGTTCTTATACTCTACATATGAGTGAAATCATTTGATAGTCGTCTTTTTCGGCTTGGCTTATTTCACTGAGCATAATACCCTCTAGCTCTATCTATGTTGTTGCAAATGGTAGGACTTGTTTTCTTCTTATGGCTGAATAATATTCCATATAGCTAGAGATCTTTAAAAAAATCTTGGTTTTCAAGGTTTCTGCTATGCATTGTCATTTTTTTTTCTACTAGTTAAAACTTTCAGATCTTTAAATCACCTGAAATTTTTATTTCTCTACTGTGTGATCCTGGGATCGAATTGTTTTCCTTATGTTCTAGCCATCTCTTTGTGATTCCTGAGCTAACACCATTTCATTTCATTATTAAAGCTTTATAATAAATCCCTTCTTAGCCTTTTTCTTCACAGTTCTCTTGGCTATCCTTGATTAGCCTTCCCATGAAAAAAACTATTATAAAAATTTGGTAAAATATCAAATAAAGTGTATTTTCTTGTTTCTTTTTCTTCAAGCACAGTACTAATCAACACTTATTATTGATTATCCTCCTAATATTTTTTTCCTCCTAATAATCTCTTTCATCTATGCACCATAATTTTATTCAACAAAACCATTCTTTGAAAGCGTTAAGCGCTTTACCGCTTTTATTGTAACTTCATCTTTGTAACACATCTTTAATTTTTTGGATGAATTACTCTGTCAAAATTTATTTACTTTTCTTCACATTTTTGATACACATTGCCGAATAACCCCTCAGGAAAGTTCATAAATTAAGCTTGCTGTTGGTAGTGTGTGTGTGTGTGTGTGTGTGTGTGTTAAGCTTGCTGTTGGTAGTGTGTATGTGTGTGTGTGTGTGTTAAGCTTGCTGTTGGTAGTGTGTGTGTGTGTGTGTGTGTGTGTGTGTGTGTGTGTGTGTGTGTGTGCGCGCCAGATCCCAGGCCACCCAGCAATCAATATGATCATTCATCAGCATTGGCAATTTCATAGGCAAAGGATAAAAAACCAGAATGTTGATTTTCACTTTCCTTTTCTCATGAGGCAGAAGCAGCCTCATGTTTATTGACTCTTCAGAGCAGATTTCACTGTAGCATTTTCCATGAGGATTGCTTCTCTTCTACTTACTGTAAAATAAATTTGCATTACCACGTAGTGTCTTGAGAGCTCTGTGGGGTTGTTTTGTACAAAACATGTTTATATTTTTAGCTGTTAAATATCACTCCGTCATATGAAAACTGTGTTTTATTAATCTGTTCCTCCGTGTGTAGGTTGTTTCTGTACTTTTTCAGCTATGACATGGATATATGCAGTAAATGTCTTTGAAATGTGTTTCTGTACAGGCAAAAGAAGTCGCTTGGGGATGTGTGCTCACAAGTGGAATTGTGGGTCATATTGTATGTAAACATTAGGGGTCATATTGTACATAAACTTACATTTTGACCACCTGGTGCCAGATTGCTCCCTGAAGCGGCTGTACTCATTTAAACTTCCAAACTGGTGAATGCAGACAGAATCTGTCACATTAAGGACACAATATTAGAGAAGAAAGAATGAATGGGTTAAAGGATAAGTAGGTATGTTTGTGTATGTAAATGTCCTGAAGTTCACTTAGAAAACTCAGAGGTTTTTGACCTTTCCTTTTGAATCTTGCATCACATAAATGATTATATGTTAAGTATAAGCCATAAACACCTGGTAAATATTGACTTAGCTTAGGAAAGTTGGTAAGAGTTAAGGGAAGGTCAGCTGTGCATTTGGTAGTGCCCTTATTCAGGCAGCCTGTAGCATGGGGAGCACCTGTCCAAGGTGGGCAGGGCCCCCAGGGCCAGGGCCCCACTTTCCCATCCCTGTGGGTTCCACCCTGGACACTTAAATTTCTTCCCATTGTCTCTTTCTTTTAAATTTAGGAGACCTTTGTTGGGGTATCTCCAGGGTAATATTGTGTCATTAGTACCCTAATGCAGAGGAGTTTATATGATCAATTGCTAGTGACACACACCCAGAACAGCAGGAAACCACCAAAAGGTTGGTTATTAAGGGCAGTCTCAAAGATGAGCTTGGCTGGGGAACAGGCTGGACCCTGCTGCGAGAAACCCCACCCACCTCAGACTCCCTCTGGACTCAGTTCTGCATTTGTGTGAGGAGGGCCTCTTCATGAAGCTGAATGCTGTTTGAGACTGTGCTTGGTTTTCTATTCAACCACAGGTTGTTTTTCCCCATTACCTTCCTCAGGTAATTGCGAGTTTAGTTTTTTGTGTATATTTATTTATTATCAGCTGGGGAAAGAGCACTCTGGAGAAGGTCGTTGGGTCCTCTTGTAATGCTGTGGATGTGACAGCTGTGGGTCTGCCACTGGGATGCACAGGTCCATTCTATGGGCCGACAGTGGAGTGCACGACATGGGAGCAAGGCTGGGTGCCCACAGGACAGGTGTGGCCACTGCCCTGGGATCTCATGCTGCTGTCTGCCAGAGTCCCCAGATAATCTTCTGGTACTGGCACGAGGCTCAGACAACCATGCCATCCTATGTGATTCTTCTTTAGTAAGAAATGTAACTACTTCCAAGTGTGCAGAGTCATTTTCTAGGCTTGGAAACCTGTGACTCACCGCAGAAAAGGACAGTAACCTGAGTCTGTTTTTTCAGTCTGCCTAAGCAGTGCTTCCAGCCCCAAACATCTTCCCAACCATGGTCTCAAGCATCATTTCACTTTATCTGTGTAGCTCCAGAGTCAGAAATTATGGCAGGTGTTGTTTCTATGTTTGTTATACAAATGACGTTTGGTTGTTTTGCCCCTTTTGGAAAGCAACTCATTGATCATTCGTGACTTTGATTTACTAGAATGACATGTAACCAGGTATTTGAGATCTGTCTCATTCTTTTATGGCTCATTAGAAGAAAAATAAACAATGCTGTTCTAATCGAATCCTTGTGTAAAGCCCTTAGCAATTAGCCAGTTGGTTTTCCGGCTCTGTGGTACAGTAAATACCAGGCGCCTCTCTCAGGCTGGCAGATGGCCGCTGGATGGTGGCAATGCTGATGTTCCCCCTTCTGTTCTGTAAGTGGAACAACAGCGATGAGGAGGATGAGAAACAAAAAAGCCCAAACACCATTGTGGGAAAATCTGGGAGATGGTAAAATTTGCTTCCTAGACAAAGTGGGAGGGCCCCCCGAAGAAGTGAGATGGGGGGCATGGGAGGATGCCTGGAGGTTAAGATTTCTTGGGAAGATGGGGCTATGAGGGGTGCCCTTGGGGTCATAGTGGATGGGGAGTGCCACCATGTCCTACACCCTATTGTGGTGCCAGCCCTCTTCTCTTGTTTTGATATTTTTATTGAACTTTAGTTGATATGCAATGTTATATTGGTTCAGTATAAAATACAGTGATTCAGCAGTTACCCACATTATTAAATCCTCACCCTGACTAGTGTAGTTACTGTCAACACAGAAAGATGTTATAGAACCACTGACTATATTCACTATGCTGTACTTTCATTCCTGTGACTAATTATAGGATGATTGACATTTTGTGCCCCTTTATCCTCTTCACCTATTTCACCCACCCCAAACCCTCTCCCATATGGTAACTACTGGTCACTTCTCAAGGTCTATGAATCAGCCTACTGCTGTTCTATTCATTTTGTTTTGTTTTTAGAGTCCACATATAAGTGAAATCATATGATATTTGTCTTTCTCTGCCTGGCTTATTCCACTTCACATAATACCCTCACCCTCTGGGTCCATCCATGTTCTTGAAAATGACAGGATTTCATTCCTTTTTATAGCTGAGTAATATTCCATTGTGTATATGTATACACCTTCTGTACCTATTCATCTGTTGACAGACACTTTGCGTAGAAAGCTCCAGTAATCGAAGCAGAATGGTGCTGGCACAAGAACAGACACCCTCCTCTTCTGATCAGTGTCTCCAGAGTTGTTACAAGTTCTTCTCAGACTTTCCAAAGAACCTTTCACTTCTCTATGGCACCATGTTATGTTACCAGCCTCACTCTCATCCTTATTATTTCCTTCCTTGTGCTTTCCTTGGCTTTATTCTTTTACTAACCTCTCAAATGTATACGATTAGCCCATTGGCTTCCAGCCTTTCTTCTTCCTTATACATGCAGTTAGCATAATAAATTTCCCTCTGAGTGTTGCTTTACCCATATGTATTCCACAGTTTTGATATGTAGTGATTTTGTTATTGCTCCCACATAAGGTTTTTAAAAATATTTTCATTATGATTTCTTCTTTGATTTCTGACTTATTTATAAAGTGTTGCTTTATTTTTAAAATTCCAAGAATGTTTTTAAAAATTATTTTTTTCTATTTTAATACACAGTGATTAGATAATGTGGTCTGCATGATTCCAGTTGTTTGAGATTTATTGATACTTTTTTTCTGGCCTGATACATAGTCCGTTTTTACAAATGTTCCATGCTTCCTTGAAAAGAAAGTAATTGGTTGCAGTGATCTATGTGTGTTTGTTAGCTTAAGCTAGTTAATTATGTTATTCAAATCTCTTATCTTCTTATTCATTTTTTGCAGCTAACCAGTTATCAAAGGAGAAATATATAGAACTGAATTTGTCCTTTTCATCTTTGGCTTCTTCCAATTTTTGTTTTGTGTATTTTGAAGCAATATGTTATTAGGTGTATTCTAGTTTAATTTTTTTTTCCTGATCAGTTAAGCATATATCATTATGAAACAACTCTCTTAATCTGTAGCAATGCCCCTTGGTTTAAGTCTTTTTTTAATAAATAAATAATTTATTTAAGAAATGTAATAATCAATGATAATTTATAAATAAATAATTATTTATTTAGGAAAATAAAACCAGTTTTCCTTTGCTTAGTGTTTGCCTCTTTTCTTATCCTTTCACTGTCAAGAGTATTGCATATTTTTTATTTCACTTGTGAAACTGTTGTAAAGAGTGTAAAGTTGCTTTATTTTTTCTAACCTGTAAGTTTTAATGTGAAAGTTGTGTTCATTTCGTGTTTCTGTTAATATACTTGGGTTTATTTTATCATTTTACTTTGTTCTCTCTCACTGTCTCACATTTTATATACCTAGTTACTCTATCTAGTAATGTTTTTATTATTAATTTAGATCCTCTCTCCTACCCCACTTTACATTTCAATCCCTCCCTTATTCAAAACTTTTTTTCTATTTTCTAGTGCTTAGGTAATTTTAACATACACATTTCCCTTAACACAATACACACTCATTCAGAGAAATTTCTGCCCTCCCGAGCAATTCAAGGACTTTCTACTTAACTCTGATCACCCCTACCCAATTATATGTTAATATTGTCTGGCATTTTAGTCAGTTTTTTAAAAACCTATGTTTACAGTTATTATTTTTTCACATGGTATGCATTTGGTTGGCAATGTTATTCCACTGTCTTCCAGCTCCCACTGCCGCATTTTAAGAACTCAGCAATCTGATTATTGTTCTTTCATCATGATCTGTCTTTCCTTCCTGGCTGATTTATGTCCCTTCCCAGTGCATGTGTTGTGCTATCTCTATGATATCTGTAGTAATGGGTTTCTTTTTAATTGTCCCACTCGGGATACACTGAACTTCTTAAATGTGAGCATTGATGTTTAATCAGTTGTGGAAAACTCTCAGCCATTTCTTTGCATTTCTTTGAATATTGCATCTCCGCATTCTCTACTGCTTCCTCCTGACACTGATCAGAAGCATGCCAGACCTGTAAACTCTCTTTCCTGTTTTACTTCCTCTCTTAGTGCTGCCTTCTGGTTATTACTCCAGCTCAGTCTACTAGCTGTCTTCTCTCCTGTGTCTATTCTGTTTTTTAATCTGTCAACTGAGTTTCCATTAACTTTTTCAAATAGGTGTGGTAATCTCTGTAGTATTTCTAGTTCATTAGGTAGACTTTGATCAACTCTTATTTCCTTAACCGCTGTAGTAAGCATATGTATTTGATGTTTTGTATAAAATAATTTCACTATTAACAGGAATTTATCAGTCAGACAAAACTAGTGAGGCAGTCTAGATGTGGGTTCTTTACTAATGTGGAGTAAAGTGAGAAAACAAACCACGGGCCACATAGGGACTTTCTGGTACTCTTCTAACCAACAGCAAAAAGTCCCTTGAAAAATAGCCTATTAAAGAGTCTGGTGTTGGGTGTGGAAGCAAAGGCCTAATGTCAGAGTAAAGCGGTGCCCCTGGTGCCCGTACAGATCAAACAGGTCACCGCAGGCATGTTGTCAGCTGTATAAGGTTTGCTTATTCAGGTTACCACCATTTGGATGCTGCCCTTCAGACAGACACCTGAAAATGTGTCTCAGGAGCCTTAATTTTTTTTTGGTATCATTAATCTACAATTACATGAGCATCATTATGGTTACTAGACTCCCCCCCATTATCAAGTCCCCAGGACATACCCCATTACAGTCACTATCCATCAGTGTAGTAAGATGCTACAGAGTCACTACTTGTCTTCTCTGTGTTGTACAGCCCTCCCCATGGCCCCTCCCTACATTATGTTGGCTAATCATAATGCCCCTTTTTCCCCCCTTCTCCCTCCCTTCCCACCCATCTTCCCCAGTACCTTTTCCTTTGGTAACTATTAGTCCGTTCTTGGGTTCTGTGAGTCTGCTGCTGTTTTGTTCCTTCAGTTTTTTTCTTTGTTCTTATACTCCACAGATGAGTGAAATCACTTGGTACTTATCTTTCTCCGCCTGGCTTATTTCTGGGTTCTCCTGTGACTGGCTTATCTCCAGGTGCCAGTGGGCCCCCTCAAGCAGAGTTTATTGATAGAATCAGTGGATAGGGGCTATCACAAATTCCAACGGCCACATTGCAAAATACTTACATTATGCATTTGAGAGTGTTAACACTTTTCAAAGTGTTAGCTTCCGATTTTGAGGGAAAAAAGTGAAGAAAATTGGCTTTTCATTTCCATCCTGTTTGAATGAAATATCCTTGGGGTGTTCCTACTCCATGCTAAGTAAGCTGCCTTCCATGCCTGGGAGAGTCCTCCTCAATTGCTGAGCTGCTTCCTTTAGAACAAAACTCAGCTATTTGGGTTAGCTTCTGCTTAAGAGTTCTTGTCTGTAGAATTTGGCAACAGGCCTTTGGTTGTCCTTGAAGAAGCTCAGCGTAATTAGCATGTGTCCCTGGCCTCTGCTGAGGGAGGGTGCATTGCTCAAGTACAGATGGCTTTGCCATACCGAGGGCAGGTTCTGGGGTAAAGATCGGTAGACCCCCCTCCCTCCACCCGTGGTACTGAAATGGAGATTTCTCTTGTTCTTGCCCAGAACCAATGTTACTCTCTGCTTTGTTATCTATCCAGTAGGATATTATCTAGGATCAAATCTCTTTATAATGTTTGTGCTTATGTATCTTTGAATATAACTACAGTTTGAAAGGCCTGGGTGAGCACAATATTTTATTGTAAGCTTTTCTCTTTGAAGCTATTTTCCTTTGGAAAATGTACACTCCATTCTAGTTCAAGCATTTATTTCAACTTTCACTACATTGAGGCTTCAAAAGCACAGAAGAAAGAAGCCTATGTATGGCACTGGGGCCTTGGGTTACTGAAGAAAACACAGCATTAAAAACGAGCAGATCAGAGAGGTGTTTTGACAATCATCCGGTCCAGAGGTGGAAAACCAGTGGGCCAAAAGCCATGTCTGGGTGGTTCAGCCTCTTCACCAGGTGATGCAGTGTGCCAGTGAGACTAGTGAATCCAAGGACAGACTTCTTTTGCTGTAAAATCAGTTTCTTGGTTGGTCACAGTATGGTGGGGAAGCCATGACAGGGAATTACATTTTCTGGGAGTGATGGATAAAGGTCCAGGTGGTAGCATTACTGAGATAGCAAATCCATATGTATCTGTTCCCAGGAGGACGCATGATCCCCGCTGTGCTGGGGTGTAATCACCCCACCCCAGGTGGTGCCTGATCTCTTTCCGCATCAGGAGAGGAGCAAGCACTGCCTTGGCTCTTGGAGGACAGGCCCTGGGTGGTGGCAGTCAGCATAGGCCTGCAAAGAGGATGTCTGGGAGGGCGGACACAAGTGCAGCCATGCCATCTAGCCCATGGGCTGTGTTCTTGGGCCCTGCTTTATGTCCATTTTGCCCATATTGCTGAATAAGCACCAGGGAGAGGCTGCCTGACTGCCCGGGTCCACCTGGCCTACCTGATTATTGGGAGCTTCCACACAGACATCACTTGTCGTCTCTCTGTGCTGCCCTGAGATGCCCCATGTCCACATACCTCATCCTCAGACCTGGTGACTGATCTCCCCAAACTCTTTCCCCTCCTGCCTGCCATCTGTTTTCTCCTGTGAATTGCATGGGTCCACTCCTCCAGGCCTCTCTCAGTCCAGACAACATGGAAAACCAGTGTCCTGCTGCAGTCCTGCCTCCAGACAGGCTGCCCTTCACCATGACCCTCAGAGCCACCCTGGGTGGGGCAGTGACATGGGAGCTGTTCCCTCCCATTGGTGTGGGTGAGACTCACAGGGCCATCCACAGATGGAGCCTGAGGTGGTTCCCCTGTGTTGGTTGATCTTAGGACCTTCCTTTGAGGACACAGGTGGACTGAGGGGACAGTAGTCAAAGCAACAGACACAGGAGACATGGGAGTCTGAGTCACCTGCTGGTGCAGCTCCCACCTCTGAGGCTGTTTGAGCCTGCTTTCTTGCACACCATTTCCACTTGACAGCAGATGCCCCTGCACACACTGAGCCCACAACAGGCTCAGTGTCCCATTGTCAGGCATCAACACCAGAGCCTGAGGTAGGCATGCATTATCTGTGGAGAATAGTTATCTGGGGAGGAGGGTAGGGCTGTGTTCCAGCACCCTGAGAAGCCGCTGCGGTACTGCTCCTAGCTCACATCTGGCGGGCACCAGGTACTCAGGACCCGTCGGGTCGTGCATCAGCCGAGGGCCCAGCATGCTTGCTATCGTGTTCCAGGCCCCATAGGAGAACAGAGCTGTGAACTGCTTTCAGGAGTAAAGAGTTTCAATCCAAGAGTAAGCAGGCAGGCTTGTCATTTTCTCTGGGGCTTCTGCTAACCCTTGTTCACCTCCTCACCCTCCCTGCCACCTGAGTGGCCCCAGGCAAGACCCCAGCTGCTCGCCTGCTGAGGACCCTGCTGGCATCACAGACTCCCTGGCCCCCCGCAGCGAGGGAGGATGCCTCTGCCCCTGCTCCTCTTGCAGCCTGGGCCCCAGAGGCCTCCCATCTGCTCCTATGCTGCTCCCTCTTCCCCTCGCCTCCTCGTGTCTGATTATCCGTTCTCGCCGACTGTCTGGCTTCCCCCAGTGAAGGCGTGGGTGCAAAGAGACCTTCCCCTGGCCCAGGATGAAGCCCCAGAGTTGGTGACTGGGAGAACCTGCTGAGGTTTGCACCCTAAAATCCCAGGCTCTGTAGCTGTTACTTGCTTACACTGTAGTTGTGGTGTTTACCTACAAATTGATTTTTCTAAGGAAGTACCTGAGAATAATTTGCTCTGTTTGGGAGGTAATATCCTCCTTTTCTCATCTACTATTAGTTGTCTTAATCCCTTTATTTTGAGGAGAAATGGAACAGTAAAGTTTACCTACCATGTTTGATCACCAATTCAAACTGATGGAGCTGAATTAGTGAGGTTTTCATGTATATTTTTTCATATTCTTGTGTTCTCCTCTGTAATTTTGTGGTCTACTTCCAAATGCAGCCAGCTGCAAACTCTTATCCTGATGCACTTTTATTATGGACAGAAGAACTATAACCTTTATATAGTATAGGAGCAAAGGGCATCATTACCCAGTGGAAACTGAACAGGAAAGCCCCAGGGGGTGAAGAGCTGCACAGTGCCATTGAGTGTTCACTGGCTGTCCTCCACACAGGTATCAACATGAAACCACCCTAAGGATGGGACACAGACAGAGAAGGAGCCCAAAAGGCAGGAGAGGCATCACGGGGCTCCCACTGTGTCCAGAGGCTCAGAAAACAAAAGTGAAGGATTGCAGGCATTGCTTTCATGTTGTGATGGCAGAGAAATGCACGGGGCTCTATACTGACACTGGGCTTCTTTTTCCCTGTAAGTATAGGCATTGCACATAAAGCCAGAAAAATGCAATCAAGATTTATAAAATAGGTCATTTGTTTGCCAGTAGTATATGATGTGTTTATTAGAGTTCTCCAGAAAAATAGAACCTGTAGGATGTGTCTGTGTTAATACACATATTTATATGCAAATTGTATGTATAAAATAAAGATTTTTTTAATAAAGAATTGGCTCACATGATTATGTAGGCTTACAAATCCCAAATCTGCACCTGGAGACACAGGAGAGCCGAGGGTGCAGCTGCAGTCCAAGGGCCCACAGGCTTGAGGCCCAGGGAGAGATGACGTTTCAGTTTGAGCCCAGAGGCAGGAAAAAGCTAACATTCCAGTTTGAACACATTAGACAGAAAGAATTCTCTCTTAATTGGAGGAGGGCCAGCCCTTTTTTCCTATCCAGGCCTTCACCTGATTGGATGAGACCCACCCACATTAGGGAGAGCAATCTGCTTTACTCAGTTTGCTGATTCAAATATTAATCTCACCCCAAGCCATCTCACACACCCAAAATAGTGTTTGACCATATAACTGGGTGCCCCATGGCCCAGGCAAGTTGAGACATAAAATTAACCATCACAGAGTCTATGGGTGATTTCATGCCCAGAATCCCTGCAGTGATCTCTGTCCTGGGTGCCACCCTGCACAGTAGCAGTGGTGAAGGCCTCCCATGACTCTGCTGAGCATGCCTGGTTTTCAGGGGCACTGATGTGCTTGGTAGCTTTCTGTTTAGACCAGCATTTCTCAGCCTTGGCATTACTGACATTTTGTATCAGATAGTTTCTAGATGGGGGGCCTCCTGTGCATCATAGGGCATGGCAGCAATCCCGGGCCTCTCCCCACTAGATGCCAGTAGCACACCCCAGCTGTGGCAATGAAAAACTTTTCCTGACATTGCTGAATGTCCCATGGGAGGCAAGGTAGCCCTCGGTTGAGAACCGTCTCTTGCCCCCCAGCACTTTGGCCTAGGGCATGTGGGTGCCCATCCCATACTGTTTGAAATCATCTCCAGGACCTGTGGCCACCAGTGCTGCCAGCAGAAGCCACGGGGCATCTCCCTATCCTTGCTTCTGAGGAAGTTTCCACCATTATCTAATAGGTAGAAAATGAAATCAAATTTCATACAGGTGGAGGTAATGAGATCACCCAACCAATTTTCAACTTCCAGACCTGTTCTCATTTGCCAGGAATAAAATCATAGTGTCACTTCTGTTTAATGGGGAAGAAAGTTTTGCCTAAAACAGCATGAGCTAGGAACCTCCATGGGGTCTCAGGAGAGTCTGTTTTTCCTGCCTAGTTGCCCTGGCTAGTACCTCCAGTGAAATACTGAATAGGGGTGGTAAGAGTGACAATATTGTTATGTTCATAATGTTTAGGGGGGAAATATCCATTCTTTCACCACTAAGTGTGATGTTAGCTGTGAGTTTTTTGTAGACAGCCTTAATCAAGTTGAAGTTCCTTTCTATTCCTAGTTTGTTGAGTGTTCATATCATGAAAAGGTGTTGGATTTTATCAAATGCTTTTTCTGTGTTTATTGAGATGATCATGCCTTTGTCTTTTATTCTGTTTCATTGATTGCATTAATTGCATTGCATTGATTGATTTTCACATGTTCAACCAACCTTGCATTCCTGGCATGAAGCTTTGTTATGATGTACACAACTTAAAAAAAAATATGTTGCTGGATTTTTTTTTGCTAATATTTGGTTGAAGTTCCTTTCATCTATATTCATAAGGGATATTAATTTATAGTTTTATCGTGATATCTTTGTTTTTGTTAGGGTAATGCTGGCTTCTCAAAATGAGTTAAGTATTTCCTACTGTTCTATTTTTGGGGGGAAGATTTTATGAAGGATTGATGTTAATTCTCTAAGTATTTGGTAGAATTCACCAGTCAAGCCATTTAAACGTGTGCTTTACTTTGTGGGAAGTTTTTGATTACTAATCTAATATCTTTGCTAATAATCTATTTTGTAGTTCTTTTTGAGCCAGTTTTGGGATGTCTTTCTAGGAATTTTTCCATTTTATCTAGGTTATCTAATTTGTTGGCATATGATTGCTCACAGAGTTCCTTTATAATCCTTTTTATATCTGTATGGTCAATTTTGATGTCCCTCATTCATTCCCGATTTTAGTAATTTGAATCTTACTGTTTTTGTGTGTGGTCAGTCTTGCTAAAGGTTTGTCAATTTCTTTGATCTTTTTAGAGAACTAAGTTTGGGCTTTGTTTTTTCTCTGTTTTTCTATTTCACTTACTTTCTCTCTTGTTTTTATGATCTACTTGGGTTTAGTTTGTTTTTCTTTTTCTAATTAAGGTAGAAAATGGGGTTCTTGATTTGTGAGATTTCTTTTTTTAAATAAAGGTACTTATAGCTATAAATTTACCCCTAAGAACTTCTTTAGCAGCATCTCATAAGTTTTGGTATGTGTGTTTTCATTTTCATTCATCTCAAAATATTTTCTCTTGACCCATGGTTATTTAGGAGTGTGCTGTTTAATTTCCATATACATGTGAATTCCCCAAATTTCTTTCTGCTGTTGATTTCAAATTTCATTCCATGTGGTCAAAGAACATACTTTTTATTATTTCAATTCTTGTAAACTTATTGGGATTTATTTTATAGCCTAATCTATGGTCTGTCTGGAGAATTGTCCATGTGCACTTGAGAAGAATGTTGTATAGAGTGTTCTGGAGATGTCTGAATGTCTAGTTAGCTTATAATGTCATTCAATTGTTCTGTTTCCTTGTTGATGTTTTGCTAATTGTTCTGTTGTTGAAAGTTGGTATTGAAGTCTTCAACTATTATTGCTGAATTGTGCATTTCTTCCTTTAATTCTGTCATTTTTTGCAAAAGGGACTTTAGTATTTCTTGTAAGGTGGGTTTGCTAGTGATGAAAGTCTCTGTTTTTGTGTATCTGGAGTGTCTTAGTCGTCTTAATTTATCACTCATTTTGAAGGACCGCTTTTCTGGATATAAAGTTCTGCATCGATAGTCCTTTTCTTTGATGAGGACTATCATCAAAGATTTTGATCCTTTATGAACAGTCTCTTTCTCTTACTGCTTTCAAGAATCTTTCTTTTCTTTGGATTTTGATGGTTTTACTATGATGTGTCTAAGTGTGCATTTCTTTGAATTTATCCTCCTAGAGTTCATTGAGATTCTTGGATAAGCAGATATATACTTTTGGTCAAATTTGGGAAATTATCCGCCATTATTTATTCAGATATATTTCTGTACCTTTCTTCACTCCTGTTTTTCTGGTACTTGATGGTGTTCCACAGGTCTCTGAGGCTCTCTTCATTTTTCTTCATTCTTTTTTCTTTTTGTACCTCATGCAGGATAACCTCAATTCTAAACCGTCTCAAAACTTGTCTTTAAGTTATCTGATTCTTTATTCTGCCAATTCAGATATGCTGTTGAGTGCCTGTCGTGATATTTTTTTCATTTCCATTATTGCATCTTTCAACTCCAGAATTTCTATTTGGCTCCTTTCCACAATTACTCTCCTTTTGTTGATATTCTTTGGTGAAACATCATTCTCATTCTTTCTCTTAATTCTTTAGACATGGTTTCCTTTTGGTCTTTGATCATACTTAAAATAGTTAATTTAAAGTCTTTGTCTAGTAACTCTGTTATATGGTCTTCCTTGGGGACAGTTTCTATTGAATACCTTTTTCCCCTGTGAGTCATTTTCTTGTTTCTTTATGTGTTTTATATATTTTTAACTAGATGTTTCAAATAATATAATATGGCAACTCTGAAAATCAGATTTCTCCTTACCCTGAGTTTATTGCTGTTTCTTTGTTTATTTAGTGACTTTTCTGGACTAAGTCTGTAAATTCTGTATTCTTTGTCACGTATGGCCACTGACACTTTTCTTGGTTAGCTTAGTAGTCGCCTGACTGGACAGAGATTTCCTTAATGAATCAACAAGTCTCCCAGCCTTTGCCAAAGGGGCTCTTAGTTTGTGTTGGAGTATGTTTTCAATGCTATGGCAGGCAGTTTACACATTTTTCTTAGCCTTCACTTCTTGCTTAGTGTTGAAGGTTCATCTACAGATGAGAAATCAGTCTTTTTATCTCTTTCCTGAGCATACACACAGCTCTGTATATGCATGTGCCTTATAGATTCCCAAGAACAATTGGAGCTTTCCAAAGCCTCCTATGGAGATCTGGCTCCCCAGTTTTAAGTGTTTTGATCAACCCCTTGTAGTCTCTTCTGGTAATTTCATGCCTTTTCTGGATCCTCTTCTGTTCTTTCCACTCCCAGCTTGTGGGGCCTGTTCAATTCCCAGACTGCACACAGCTCACTCTCTGTCTGAGTGAGTCCCTGGCTAGCATGTCTCCCCTACTAAATGATGCTGCTCATGGGGAACAGTGATCAATATTTTTTCTTTTTGCATCTGAAGATGTGCAACAGGCTCCCAGATGTTTGTGTAACAAAACAAACGAGTATTTATGGACTCTGTAACATAAGGAAAATTCCTCATCTATATGGTGTTCTATTTGCCATGTTGCATTCAGCATTTATTTGGCACTCAAAGTAGGAATTCCTTTTGGATGATCCTTTCTTTTTGACCTCTCACTTATCAGGCATGCATTTGAAGTGTGAGAGTTATTTATGCTCTTGAAATATTCTGAATATCCTCCAGTGCCTGATGCTGGTGTGACAGGGCTTCTGGCTCTCAGTTCAGCAGAGCTGACCTTTTCAAACAAAGCTACACCTGTTACTGAAAGCTTGGTATCATTTTCCAGGAGGTAAAGATCTGCCCTCTGGGACATGTGATGGGGACAACCTGCTTCACAGTCTCTAGTGCAGCCCACCAAGTAGGTGTGACATGAAATCGACAGTTGTTTCTGGAAATAAATATATATATTTATAATTTTAATTTTTAATTGTAATAAAATATACATAACAAAATTTAATATCCTAACCATATTTAAGTGTACAGTTCAGTAGTGTTAAGTATAGTCACATTGTTGTGCAACTAATCTCTAAAGGACTGTATTTTTAATACTGAATCCTGCAAGCGTACGCTCTCTTAAGTACTGAAAGAGGATGAGTCAGTTTGTGGGTTGTCCCAGCGCTCTGGGTCTGTGTCCTCCTCCCTGATACCTACACACTTATTTATCAGCCATGGGGACCCTGGCATACAGGGGGCTAGGATCCACTTTTGCAATCTTGGGAAGCTTAAATTACTGCATTAGTGGGCAAAGAGCCTGGGATATGGGGTAGATGATGTGAGAGCCTTTGGGGTGGACTGTAGTGAATTATGCTATTTGGAGGCAGTGCATCACAGTAGTCAGAGCAAGACCAACACCAATGTGAATGACTCTACTGCAACCTTGGGTAAATTACTGAATCTCTCCAAGTGTGTTTCACCACAGGAATACTGGACTCATATAATTGCTGCTGTCGACTGTCCTTTATCTGCTTGTACAAATGAGAAATCAACTTTGTCTTTATCACTTCACTTTTACTGGAAATCTTTACCTCCTCCACCTCCCACAGAGAATCTCTACCACAAACATTTATATCTGCCCCTGTGTTTTATAACCCCAACATTATCTAATCAATGAATTAACATGGTTATTTCTAAAACGTTTTATGTATATTTAGTAATAGCAGTTGATGTTTTCAAGCTTTAGCTTAAAATGCCTGGAAGATGGTTTCATCTCCTCTTCTTTAGGTGGGGAAGCAGGAGTCCTATTATTAATACATGTGGATATGCCAGCTGGAGGTTTTTGATTGCAAGGAACAGGAATGACTTTTAGCTCAGTTTAGCAAAACAAGGAAATTTTTGGAAAGAGACTTGGAGGCCCCAGAGAGAAGGGAACTAGGATGACTCTCGGTACTTGGTCGTATGAACAGATGGAGAACTTCATGGAGGGGCAGTCACAATTACTCGGCTCCACCTGCAAACAGTTTTTGGGTTAATTGGCATAGAGTTCAGATTTAGGGGGAGGAAGTCTCATCAACCTGTATGAGTCCTGTGCCTGGAGTGACAAACACCTCAGAGTGAATTGGCTCCACCAGGACCACTTGGAATGTGGGAAAATAAGTTCCCAAGAATGAGGTTGGGTGGTGTAACCAAATTTTGGGGGAATGGTCTACATCAGGCAGATGAAATAGCCTGTGTCGCCTCTCAAAGTGCAATGTATGGTCACTGCCAAGATTGGTCAAAGCGTGGAAGGCAGAGGCCTTTGGCTATCAACAGAATAAGCCCTACTCTTTAAATTCAGAGGTTGTAAGAAACCTCTCCTCACCCTCTAAATCTTTTCCAGTGTTTGGAAATTCACCTGGTGAAGATCTATAAAGTAGTAGGTGGGATGGTAAAAAGTCATTTTGTCTGGGAGATGGCTTCAGGATCTAGCAGATATCTGATACTTGTTTATCAAGAGGAATGCAAGGGAGTCAGTCACTCAAAAGAGGGAGGTAGAGAGCCTGCAGCTAAATTCCATCTCTGACTTCCATTGACATCACATAAGGAACATGTTTAATCAAGCTCAGCATCAGTTTTATCATCTATAACATGGAACTGATGACTCCACCTGAGTTTGAATAGTGTTAAAGGACATGACTGAGCACTTAGTGATCCTCTGAGAAACCCAAGGCACTGATACGTCTTCCCCAGACTTCTCACCACCCTCCAAAAAGGTTATTCAATGTCATCTTGACTAGGCCTTGAGGAAATAAAGACTAATGATGTATGGTCCCTACCCTCAAAGAACTCTATCTTAAGCAGACAGTTGCAGGCTAGCAGCATGAGATGTGCCAAAGCAGAGGGCTGGGCAGTAGGAAAGGGGGTCCCCAGCCTGGTCAGAGAAGCTTTCCCAGAGAGATGGATTCTGACTGGGGGGAGGCCTGAGGCACACAGTGTTCAGGGGGGCAGCAGGTGCTTGGGCACGACCACATATAGTCATGCCTGGGGTGAGGCAGGGGCACAGTCAGGGAGCTGGCCAGGCTCACTTGGTAAGAAGGACTTGGGATCTCAAGCCAGGAAGTTTTGTCTTTTTCTGTTCCTGGAAGTGTCATCCTTCCAGATATCTCTGTCCTGAAAGGAGGAGGCAGGGGATACCTGGAGCAGACTGGATAGTAGGCAGGTATATGGATGCCAAGAAGGGCTGAACGGGGACAGCTGGAGTCATTGTTCCTTTCCAGAGTCACAGCTGGCATGGCACCAAATTCTCAAATGATACAGATGGGATACTGTTTTCATTTAGCCAGAGTTAAACCTGGGCTTCATAACAGATGTTTCCCCTTGACTGAAGGAATGCCTTAAGATTAATTAAGAGTTTTTTCTTTTGTTTTAGTTTCTAATTTTCTATTCTAGGAAGTACTTATTTATAAGGGTATTATTTCAGCTAGTATTCATGCCTTTCTCCTAAATCCTACAAGTGAAGGAAGTCAGAGGAAACCAAAATATAAACTTGAATGCAAAGTCCAGGTAGTTAAAAAAAAATCACTATTTTTCATCCACCTTACCCCTAGTGTAGTTAAAAAAAATCACTATTTTTCATCCACCTTACCCCTAGTG
Source organism: Smutsia gigantea (assembly GCA_032199065.1). Lineage (NCBI taxonomy): Eukaryota > Metazoa > Chordata > Mammalia > Pholidota > Manidae > Smutsia > Smutsia gigantea. Next base: position 184,126 of record JAVSCE010016175.1, read on the forward strand.
TAGTTAAAAAAAAATCACTATTTTTCATCCACCTTACCCATAGTTAACTTGCATTTCTCCACTAGAAACTCCAAATTCAAACAGCCTCTTTGTATTAGCTTAATTTTAGCAAAAGCTACATCAGCTCCTTGAGCATCAGGGGAATGTGGTAACTGGGGTTTCTCTGCATCTGCGCAGAAGCTTATAGTGTAGTTGGTTAGCCAACCAACACATCTGTTAGTGAGAAGTGAACACTGTCACGCCTTCAGGTTTTCTGATCTTGATTTCTGCCAAAGCAATGATAATTCCAATATTCCACTGAGGATTTTATCCTCTCAGTGTCCTTACTTGTGTTCTGGGGGGTCTCTAGGACTTGCTGCGGATTTAACGGGATTTGATGCATACCCCCTGGGACCTTGCAGTTCTCTGGAGTTACATCCTGTGCTGGGAAGCCGGTGAGGGCTAATCTAATCTAAGAAGCTAATGCCTTCAGAGGAAGCAAATTGTACTATTAGAACCACCAACAGGAAGATTCTAGACACATGCCTGAATATTTGCTAACTGAGTTAGGTCATTTGGTTTAGCCAAGGGTTTCAAGTGTGTAAAACTCTTTGCAAGTTGGAATGTCAGTCACTTAAAATTTAGATAAATGTGGGCTCGTGATTCACGTTCATGTTTGAAAAGAGCATGGACTTCAGGATTACCCTTTTAAAGTTGTTTTCGTACACACACATGGAGGGAAAGAGCTGGTCAATGTAGTTGCTTCTTAGAATGACCTTTTGAACAGCAGGGTAGGATGGTGACTAGGTTAGGAACATAGATTCAGGGGTCAAGTTTCCTCAGTTTGTAGGATGGCACAGCCATTTACAGCTGGTGGCATTGGGCCACTTATTTAACTCCTTGTGCCTCAGTTTCCCCCAATGAAAGAATAGGAAGTATAACTCAAATATGATTCTTGAGAAACTTTGGCGCACAGCCTGCCACAGATAGTACATTCCAGAGAAAATGTCACCATGGCTGCTATTGGTTAGTGATCACCATCATCGTCAGTATTGCTCAGGCTGTGTTAGGCCAGCTGGACACATGACATCCTACAACCAGCCTGAAGATAGTTGTAAGGGTGGGTATCAGAACAGAGATGTAATGGCATTGAAAATTATCTTGAATATAATTTAAATTTTTCTTTTCTTCTGCTAGAATAAGATTACACATTATTTCTGGCTGTGGATTAATATGATTTTGACTAGGTGAGGCAGCTCTGCTGGTGGCTGAGCGTAGACTTGGGAGCCAGTTACAAGCTGCATAATCTTGGGCAAGTTATTTGCTTTCTTCTCTTTGCTTTAGTTTGTTCCTCTGTAAAGTGAGGAAAATAGTAATATCCACTTCCTGGAGCTTTCCTGAGAAAAGTGTAATCAGTATGTGCAAAGTCCTAAAGCAGGTATATGTATGTATAATGTTTCCTGTTGGTTCTGTTTCTCTGGAGAACCCTGTAACAGTTTTCTCTGGAGATGCATGTAACCACCAGAGGAGAATTCTGGGAGGAGAGCAAACTAGTTTGGGAAACAACACAGCAGGTGGGCATCTTGTGATACCCCACCTGATATAGAAAATGACCCAGGCCCAGTATTTCTTGAATTCCAGACTGTTGGTAGTTTCCTTCCTTCCCCAGGCTGAACAGGAGTCAGACGATGACTCAGGATGAGCATAGTACCACACACAAGGGGGATCAGTTGGGAATCAAGTGGCAGGTGTGAAGTTCCCCCCTCCCTGCTTGGTCTGAGACCCCCTCATCTACTGAGCTGCACCAGCAAGGGAGGTCCTGCCATAGCAAGCAGCCCACCTGTGCAGGCTGGACCCACAGACACAGCCCATTTCCCCACTGAGAGGAACCCAGCAGTCTGGCCTGGAGAAACCTCATCTGTCCCCTCATGCAACACAACAGGAACTGGTGTGAGCCTCTGTGGCACTGGATAAACCAAATGGGTGAAAATCACACTGCAAAGGCTATGAAAATACATTGTTGTTGGAACCTCAGTCTAGAAAAGTAGGACAGGACCTCATGCTAAACCTAAACAGAAATACAGTAAATAGGACCCAGAGTCTCCTAACACAAAAGCCACAATGTCCAGGATATAGATGAAAAGCACTCATCAAGCCAAGAACTGGAAGATCATGGTTTGAGAAAAGACAATTAACTGATGCTACCACCAAGCCGAGTCAGGTGTCGGGATTATCTGACAAGGATTTTAAAGCAGCCATTGTAAAGATGCTTCAACAAATCATTGCAAATTCTCCTGAAACAAATCATAAACAGAAAATTGCAATGAAGAAATAGTTATAAGAAAAGAACCAAAAATAAATTACAGGACTGAAAAATATCAACAGAAATTTTTTTTAAAACTTGCTGGATGAGCAAAAAACCAGAGTGGAGGTGGCAGAATACAGTAAGTAAACATGAGGACAGAGCAATCAAATTTGCCCAGTCTGAACAACAGAGAGAAAATAGACAAAAATTAATGAATGGAGCCTCACAGGCCTGTGGAACAATAACAAAAGGTCCAGCATATGCAAGGTCATGGGCAGGGGAGAGCTGGATGTATTCTAATAAGCAACTCAGCATGGCTGGATTTGAGTCCCAGGAAGAGGGTGGACATCAGGCCTGAAGAGAGAACAGGTTAGGCAGAGGTCTTCAAGGGCCAAGGTGTAAACCCAGTCCTTTGACATTTATTCCCCAAGCTGTAGAGAATGATAAAAGGTTTATGCTTGGGGGTAACTTGATCAGATTTTCTCTTTTAAGAGGATGAGATTCATGTTTTTAATTGAAATTTTTGAATTAGACAATACGTTCAAATGTTTCAAAATTTCAAAAGCATTAAAAGGATGCTTCAGGGGCCTGACCACAGCCATCATTCCCTTTAGGTAATGCATGTAACTGGGCTTTTCCTATGAATTTTTCTAGAAATATTTATGCATATCCAGGCAGATGTATGTATACACAAGCACATTAGAAACCTGTATTTTGTTCTTCCTTTTTATATGCGAATGGTGGCATTGTACACCCACTGTTCTGCAACCTGTGTTTCCCTTGTATCTTTAGGAATTTTCCATACAGCTCATAAAGAATTTTTTCATCCTGTGTTTTTCCTCTGCAGCTACATAGTTTTCCATTGAATGGCTATACCATTGTTATTTTTCACTTAATTCTCTAATGATATTTGTAAATATGTCATTTTGCATAAATAAAAGTATCTCATCACTGTGGGATAAATTCATAGAGGTGGAATTGCTGAATCAAAGGGTCTCTCTTTCTCTCTCTCTATATGTATACATCTGTCTATCATCCTACTTCCTACCTACCTACCCTTTATAGTATGGTCTCTATGTCTACCCACCTACTTCCTATCTACCTACCCTTTATAGTATTGATAGATATTGGCAGATCCCCTTCCCCTGAGATGGTATACATTTACAGTCCTAACAGCAAAGATTTAAAGTGCCTAGTTCCTCACAGACTTACCAGCACACTGTGGTACTAAGTTTTTGAAACTTTGCAAACCCAACAGGTCAAAAATAAGGCTTTCAGTTTGCATTTGTCTTTTTATGTGTTTGATAAGCTTATGAGCATTTATAGTTCTTTTTGTGAAGTCTGTTTCCTTTGTTTTTTAATCTCTCTTTGTCCACTTTTCTACTGGGTTTTTTGCTCTTTTTTTCTTCTCCACTTGTTGAAGTTTCTATATTGAGAGAAATTATCCTTTTGTCTTTGATACAAGATGCAATATTTTCCCCCTATTTGTCATTTTGCTTATAATGTTCTGGTTTTTTATTATGCAGACACTTTAAATTCTATGCTGAATTTATCTGGTGTTTTCAATGACTTTTGAATTTTGTGTCATATTTAGAAATGCTTTTCCCATTCGGAAATTGTGAAAGAATTCTCTGATGTCTTCTTTTATTACCTTAGTGGTTTTTTTTTAACCTTTGAGTTTGTCACCCATTTTGGAATTACCTTGGTGTGATACATGATATATGCTTACATTCCTCATTATTTTTATAGCTCAAAAAATTAAAAAATCAAAAGATCAGTTTTTCCTTGGGACCCAGTGTATTCTCAACAATATCATGAATTACTTATTTATTTGTTCCAATATTTCCATTTCCTTCTTTTTGGGGTCTCTTCTATTTTTCCTCTATATCTACCATTTCCTCCCCAATTTTTAAAAGCTCTGTTTCTACTTCATTTTAGCCCTTTCTTGCCCCCTATTATGTCTCTTATTTTGCTCCATTAGTTTTCTCAACCACCTTGGGTGCCTTTTTTGCATAATCTTGCAATGGTTATTATTTTTCCCCACCCCTGTCAATTTCCCAAACTGTCAATTCACATTTTATTATTTGTGGCTGCTTTGATAGTTTCCCCTATTTCTTCATTCATGGGTATGATTCTATCATTAAGTCTATAATTTCTTAAAACATACCTGGTCACCTCACTGTTACCTTAAATGTCTTACAATGAGAGAGCTTCCCTGATGCCTGCCTTTATTGCTCATTTATTTTTATCTTCTAGTGCTCTTGTATAGTTCCCAAGTTTCTTTCTTTTTTTAATTCCATGAAAAGAGTTTAATTTTTCCTGAATAGTTATTGGTTCGTAGGGAATGGGGATGTGTCCAAGCCTGGCTGGAACTTTTTTTATGACTGGCCTCTATTTCACCAAAGCCAACAAAGAAAGGACAATTTTTAAATTTTGTTTTGATTTGACTTTTTAATTTTGGGGTCATGAAAAGACTGTCATTTCTCTGCTGTATGAAAGAAAGGCAGCTTTCAGTAAATATGTTTTCTCTGCAGTTCCTTGTCTCTTCTTGTTACCATTTCTTGGGGGAAAAAAACAAAAAACACAACACTGGGTCTAGGCAGGTGAGCCAGTAGATCCCCCTCTGCTGTTTCCAGTAAGACGGGCACCTCAGCTTGTGTGTCTTGCCTTGGGGAAAGGTAGTTTGGCTGGTGTTTGCCAAACCCTGCAGCCTCTGCCAGTGCTCTGCAACCTCTCATCTCTTCCAGCTACATCTCCTATATTGTAGATGCTTTTCCATTTATTTTTGATCTCTGAAGTTTTGTCTCCTGGTTTAACTGAAATGAATTTTTCTGTTTCTCATTTTTCTTGTTGTATTTTGGATGGTTTCCAGAATGAGAAGCGAGAAATGTTAGCTTTTGCACTCCAAGTTCAAACTAGAAGTCAGCCTACATTTTGATTTAAGCTGTAAAAGGCCCAATAATACATATTTACTTAAAAAGTCAAAGGACAGGGTAGTAAGAAGAAAATTTTCAAACTCTCCTCTTGACCTACTCTAGGCTGCCTTCCTGAAATATCCAATATTAACATTTGATATGCTTCATTAACATTTCTCTGCTTTTATGCATGTTCATAAGAAGGTGTACATACCCACATATATAGGTTTTATTGTGTAAAAGTTTGTGATATTCACATTGTTCAGCAGTTTTTCCTTTATCTATGTCTGATGAGCATCCTTCTGTGTCAATGAGAATCCATCTGTCTTATTCTTGGTGATATCTGCATAATACAGGGACGAATATACCACATTTTACTGAGCCATTCACTATTAATAGGCTTTCAGATTCTTTCCAGATTTTTGCAGCTATGAACAGTGTTGAAGGAACCAGTAATTTACATGTATCTTTACACTCAGGTGCTTTAGTTTTTCTAAGGTCACTTTCCAGAATTAGTATTGTTGGATTGATTAAATGTGCTTTATTTAAATACATAGCAGTTTACTTTTCAAAAACTTGTATCAGCTCATCTTTCCACTGTCAATGAAAGAACGCATTTTCCACATCCTTTTTACCACTGGAGCAACCAGCTCTATTGTATTTGCTAACTCAAAGGAGGGACATGATGGTCTCTCTGCTTTAATTTGTGTTACCCTGACTATGATGAAAATCTTTTACGTCCCTTGTCAATTTTTTGTCTTTTTTCCTCATCATTTTGTAGAAAGGTTCTTTTGAATATTGGGACTACAGATAGTTTCTTCTTACATGTCATATGTACTCTTTGTATTTTCTTCTTTTGATTTTATGTATAATGGCTTTGCTTATGATGTCTTTAGTACATCCTTCTAAGTTTTTATATAAACAAATACATCGCACTTTGCATTTATGGATTTCTTATGCTCTTCCAGAAAGTTTCTCCAATCCTGAAGTTATGTAAATATTAATTAAAAATTATTATGACATTTTTATTATTTTTAGAAATGTAGGTTTTTCATTCACTGTAAGTATATGGAGATATCATTACCCTGGCTCTGTGAGTGGTGGTTGTAGGGTGAGGATGGATTTGGAGAACAAGGCAACTGGAAATATTCTGCTCCACCCAGTGTGAACTGGCAAGAGCCCGGCATCAGGCAGAGGTTGTAGGCAGAGGGTGGATGGAGGTGGCAGAACTGAAGCCACTGGAGGTCGAATTTCTTAGGAATGAGAGCAATTTCCTGAGGGTGGCCAGTGAGAGGAAGATCACTGAGTGGAGACTGGGTGGCCAGGGGCCTCAGGGGACAAGCTCTTACGGGTTCAGTTATGGACCAAGTTTGGGACTTGAAAGAGCATCTTATATACATAAGTAGGTTACTAGAAATGTAGATTTTATGTAAATATATGTAAAAATTATATGTAAATTAATTTTAGTTTGACTCCTGCTAGTGAGTGAGCAGAATACCTCAAAAAGTGTGATTTTTTTCCTATTAAGTTGAGAAGTAAATTGTAACATGATGTGGAAGCTGAGCAATCATGAGGGAGGAACGATAAATCAGGCAGCTTTAAAAAGTGACTTTTTAAATTGTAACATTAATACAGTTTATTATAGAGAACTTTGGAGAAGTAAGAAAGATCCCTCATGGACAACTGCTGGCAGACATCTGCCACTTTGCCATAACCCACCTCTGGCTTTGCTTTCTCAGGCGGAGGACACGGATCACTTTTTCTCTGGCAATAAAATGCCTTTCCCCTAAGATCTTGTGGAAGTGCAGGTAAGTAAATGTGCCGAGCATGCAACCCCTCTGTGTCACATGGCATCTCCAAATGGACCTGCTCTTCATGTTCTGAGACAGTCCTGCAAGCTGAGTGTGGTGACAGTTCGTTTTGCTTCCTGTCTCAGCTGCTGTAATCAGATTTGACCAAACAGAATTAAACACAGTTCAGTCTAGAATGAGTTGCATGGCCATATAAATGATGCTCCAAAACTCTTCTGCAGGTGGGTTTTCTGTTTTCCAGATTTTTATGAATTGTGCTGTTTACAGATGGCCTCGGGCTAAATTGTTTGCTTTCATTTTTTGGCCTATTCATATGAGAAGTATTTGCTTATTTCTGCATTAATTATACTAAAATTTCCAATTATCCTTTGTATATGCCCTGGTTTTTGAAAGTTTTCCAGTTCCTGAGATACAAATATTCTTTGTTTCTTAGAGCATAATAGGAACCTAGCCGTTAGTAATGTAATTCTTGTTGTTTTAGGGTCTCTGCAGCTATAAACTGGTATGAAATCAAATATAACTGAGTAGTGACCATTTTTCAGGCTGTTTCCTATAACATGATAATACCAGGCTTCTCCGTTGACATTTTAGGTATTGTGGTCCTCTTGCAATGTCAAGACATATTACTATTTTATAATCTTGAGTTATTCTTGTGTTGTTATTTTTAGCTTTTATTGGTGTTCAAAATAACATTTATTTTTTTCATTAAGAAAGTAATCCATGTTCATTGTGGGGAAAATTGGAAAGCATAAATTCACACACACACAAAAAAACTAAAAATTATACTCAAAGAAACAACTGAGCATTTTGCATGTGGTTGATCGATTATTTTCAATGGAATACACACGTGCACGCGCACACACACACACACATTTTAGAAAACCAAAACAATTGCGATCATTTTTATATAGTGCTGGGGGCCGTGCTGCAAACCAGGGGTGCCTGCCTCTGCTCCCCGCAGATCTTCACCCAGCTTGGACTCACCTGCCTTTTGCAGCCACCCAGGTAGGAAGGGCATCGCGAGAACACTGACAGGGATCCCGGCCTGGTCAGCTTGCCTGTGGTCACACCCAGCCTGTGGTTTCCTGTGTATCACTTACCCGTCGAGGGCCTGCTGGGGGACACCAGGGTACACAGGACGGTGATTACCATTATACCTCTGCTTTCATTCATTGTTTTCAAATGCTATATGAACATTTCTGTGCAGAATTTTATTAAATAAAAAGGTGGTAAAACCCATATGCTGTATAGTAATTTGTAATTATGTATAAAGCAGTTTTAAACAAGATTTTTTTCAGTGTGTTCTCTGGAATTTTACCACAACATACTGGCTTTGTATTTTATTTATCTTTTTCTTTCTAGTTACCGGCTTCAGACTCTATTGTAAAGTTCCCCTTTACCATTTCAAAAAATAAATGTTCTTCAAGTCTCAAAAAAAAATTTTTTTCATTCAGAAATATTCTGTAAACAGTTTTTCCATGTCAGCATGCATTATTTTTATACAGTGTAATGTCCTACCTTAGAGACACAGCAAAGCAGACTTAGCCAGTGTTCTATCATTGGACATTTTAGCTGCTTAAACAATTTTGCTGTTATAAAGGCACAAACGTGAACGTCCTCATACATATCCTTGAAAATTTTTGTTTATTCGAACAGTGTTTATTGTAGAAGGAAGGGAAAATATATGCAAAAGTAGATTTAAAAAATTGTATCACCCTAAATGTTACTCAAAGAAAACCATTGGTAGTATTTCTTACAACTACCTTTCAGTGTATTTCTGGTTTATTTACATGGGTTCATGCTGTTTATACTGTATGCTCTACATTTTATTGATATAATAAACAACACTAAAATGAATACCCTTGCCCTTTTTTTTTGAACATAGATAGTTGCTGAATTGTCTTATTTCATGATCTTTGTAATTTTGTCTTCTAGAGAATTGTATGTTTCTTAATATTTTTAAAGGATACTTAGCATGTTAAAATAATCATCTGTCCTGTTTTTCTCCAGATTGTCTTTTGCCTTTTAATTTTTTTGGTTTTTGCTGTGTGAACTTTCTTATTTTTTGTGGTGAAGGCTGGGTCTTATTTTGGGGTTATCCCTCAAGTTTGCATAAACCTCTGCCTATTTTCATTTCCTTTATGAGAAGACCTAATATTGTAAAGATAGTAGTTCTTCCCCAAATGAATTGATATACATTTCATAAATAAAAAATATATTTGAAGTTTTACTTCCAATTTGGTAAAATTATTTTAAAGTTCATCTGGGGACATAAATGGATAATGTTAGCCAGACAGTTTTGAAAAGGAAAAATAATGGGAGTTGATTAGCAATACCAAGTGTGTTCCTGACGTGCGATCAGTGGGTAGATCACAGGCTCAGGACAGAAAGTCCTGTGTGTGCGTGTGTCTGTTTATCTATCTGTACCTATCTCTTTATCTGTCTGTTCATGGGCCGTCAAAGACAGATTGATCAATAAATGGTATTGGGAGAACTGACCAATCGTGCAGGTTTTGAGATGTCTAAGGATCAGTTGTTAGTTAAATAAACTGAAGTGATAAAAAAACACAAAAGCAAAATGGAGAATTTATTGCAGAGATAAAAGGGCATTTGGTGTCATTTTCAGGGGGGTTGCAGTGGGCCAGCAAGAAGAGCACACCCTGGCTGAATGTTAGTGTCATTCCCAGGAGAGACCCTGACGTCCCCGTCCAGTCAGCTGTGCCCCGGGGGTGTCACCGTGTCTGCTCTGGGCCGTTCCCATGTGTGAATAAAGGAGAGCCTCACAGAGGGGACTGTTCGTGGCAAGGACAACATCCTCGAAGGTGAGGGAATGAAGGTCAGGGAGCTACAACCCAAGTACCACTTGTTCCAAAGAACAGTCACTCTGAAGGCACACGTGTGCATGCGTGTGTGGGTGCCTGCATCTTTTCCTTCCTAGGCCATGTTCTCTTTTTTTTCTCTGATAGCAAGTGCTTTACATGGGAGAGTGCTAACATTCAAATTCCTTTAGAGGAATAAGTTTCTTTGCAGTTCAGTCAAGATGCGGCCGAGGTCAGAGAGGGGCCACAGCAGTGTTCACCCTTTACTGCTTTTAGGACTTTGGCTGCTCCAAGGCGACCTGTTGACTTGTTTCTGTTCCAGGTAAATTTCTCCAATGTCCTTGTGTAGACACTGACCTCTCATAATCAACCTTCTGCTATGTATGGACATAGTATTCTTGGGGTTTCTCATTTCTTCTTCTGCAAGGCTTGCTAACAAGTTTCTTACAGGTCTGTGTCCTTCCTCACGTTTGCTACTATCTAGGAAGAGCATGGATGGCTCCACCCTTGTTTTGGTCTTCTAGCCTTAAAGTTACATCCATCTACTTTCCTTTTTAAGTCATTAGCTTCTAGCTCTCATCTAACTCTGTAGCTTTTTATGCTAATTATGTTTTAAAAACAGCGAAATCATTTCAGTAATCATATTAGAAATAGCTACTGGCATTTGCCGTCATGATGGACTTACAGTGGTATTTCCCAGCTGGTCATTTCTTTGGACGTCAAGAGGTAACTGCTATTAAAGAAAGAGGTTCTGCAGAGAAATCAGGGTTAAACAAAATCAAACTCTTCTGTAACAGGCTTCCTAGAGACTTTGATAAGCTACCTTCATTATGCGTCCTGGGACCATGCAGCTTGAGCATTCTCAAATTTATTTCATCACAGAGCCCCCCTTTCCTAGACCACTTGGGAACAGTAAGCTGAGGAACACACATTAGGGCATGGGGATATAATTAAATCTCAAGGTTGTATTGATTTTCTCATTATCAATTTTACACTGGATTCCCTCTGCTGCCGTTGTAGTTGGCATTAACCAGAGGGGTCCAGGAGCCTGGTCTGGAAGCCACCAGAAACTGCCCCCTTGCCCAGGGCCTGCACTGCTGTCACACCTCTGCCAGAGACATTGGGGCTTCTCCAGCCCTAAGATGCACAGGGAGTCTGGTTGTGACTACTGTACCAAAAGGAAGAAGCTTTCACCATTTCCCAAAAAGGCTTTTCCATTTTTCTCTGTCTTGTCCATTTAGAGAACTTTATTTATTTCTTTATGGAAACTGTTTGTCTCACTTGAGTCCCAATCATTCATTTAGATTTGTTATGATCAAAACTGCCACTTCTGTCTTTCACCAATTGGGCATCTTAGGATCCTGTTGGGAATTCTCAGAAACCAAAGTGGTGAAGTGAAGTGGATAGACTTCCGGGAAACTGTAGGGTGCCATTTTCACCTTCACTGGGGCATTTTAAAGGCAGAAACCCATCTGCATCTTCCCTTTGCCCTCTAATCTGTTTCTTCCTGCTCATCTTGAGACTGCAGGATGGCAGCCTAGAAGCTTCCCCCTTAGCTTGGCCTGCAGTGGAGTCTTGCGTCCAGTTTACTCCTGCGAACCAGCAGGTCACAGGTCTTCTTCACCCTGCCCCCACCCCGTCCCCACCATCACTTGGGCAAAGTGGACTCAAGATTTACTTTTGACAAATAGCATTAGTGGCATGAAAGAAAACGTCTTTTTAAAAAATAATTAGAATTCCTGCTGGGATTTGTTGGTTCAATCTTGAGATTAGTTTGCATCATACAGTCATGAGGTTTTAAGTCATTTAACAAAAGACTTTTGTGAACTGAAACTGTTCTATGCTCTCTGTTTATTGCCATTATTTGGGAATTAAAAAGGAAGATCACCTTCTTCTGAATAACACCAACTAATGGGGTCTCCTGTTCAGCTGTCTCGTGCTAGAAGGAAGTCAGGGACATCGGGATCTCAAGTTTGCAAACCTGAGGGCAGTTTACTGTCTCATCTCACAGGAAGGTGTGTGTATGGTGTAGAGGCATGGACTCTGGGCCACACCAAGACACAGTCAGACCCTAGCTGTCACTTGTCATTTGTCTTTGCCAGAACATGTAGCCATGAGCCTTTGTTCTCTCATCTGTACACAGTGGCAGTGATACAGATGGCCTGTAGGATTTTGTGGAAGTTAAGAATAGTAAATGTAGTATACAGTGGATCCTTGAACCATGCGGTTCCGGACTGCATGGGTCTACTTATACACAGATGTTTTTCAGTAAATACATTGGAAAACTTTTTGGGGACTTAATGACATTTTCTCTTCTCTAGCTTACTTTATTGTAAGAAGACACTGTGTAATACATATACAAAATACGTGTTAATCGACTATGTTATCAGTAAGGCTTCTGGTCAGCAGTAGGCTATTAGTAGTTGAATTTCAGGGAGGGAAAGGTTATACATGGATTTTTGACTCTGTGGGAGGTCAGTGCCCCAACCCCCTACGTTGTTCAAGGGTCAGTTGTATATGTAACCTACAGATGTACATACACAAAGCTAAAGTATCTGGAACATTGTATATGTTCATCTAAAATAGGAGAGCTATTGAAACCATTAGTACCCACTTTTTATTGTAATTCTCAGCATGTTCCTGGAACAGTTTCAAACATTTGCTTTAATCGTGATGAGATTAGATTATTTTTGTTTAGTGTTAGGTTCAATTTACTTTGTGTGCTCACTAAAGGGTATGTAGCTTGAGCCTTTTAATAATGATAATAATGAGGCAGGCATGCTGTCCTGCAGCAAGACAGTACATTACCGATTGCTTCAAAGCCCCTCCGTGTTTCCTCAGTCTAAGCCCCTCTCCCCTCAGAGGTCCTGTTTTGCTCTTTATAGTTTTACCGCATTTATTCCTTAAAATATATATGCTTTGGCTTCTGTATTTTTTATCTTTATGTAAAGGATCATACTGTGTGCACATAGGGTGCTGTCTCTGTCTCAACATCCATGTTGATGAACATACCTGCTGATGAACACGCCTTCAGTGTGATCTTCACAGCAGTAAGAACAAATATGTACTATTTGTTATCCTTCCTCCTGTTTACGGATGTTTGGGATAGTTTTCGGGTTTTGTTTATTTTATTTTGTTTTACTTTTTACTTTTGAAACGTGACTACTATTAATATTTAGGGATGTCATATGATTCTGCCCAATTCTTATCTCTAGGTGTATTTTTACAAGATTATGTCTGAGGAATATACCTGCGTGTGGCAGCAATGTTAGTTCTAGGGAACATTGGTCTTTTCTTTGGAAATGATACCTAATTGTGTCACAAAGAGATCTTGGCAGTTCAGACCCACTAGTACAAGTTGCCGTTGTCCCACCTCCTACCAACACTTGATGAAGACTATTATGGTGGGTGTGAAATGTAGTTTTAATTTGCAGTTCTGTCACTACCAATGAAATTAAGCATCTTTTCATATGCTTATTTGCTTTTTGTGATTGTTCTTCTACATAAAAATGTGAAGTGGCTCTGGAGCCAGGGGGATGGGTGGAGGCTGGAGGAGCTTTGCCCTGTGTGCTAGGAAAGCCCGGCTGCCTGCAGGAGGCTGTTGTAGGTGCAACATTTATGCAGGTATGTAGGTGTAGGTATTTACGGACATGGCAGGTGATCCTGCAGAGGGCTCAGGAGGAGGAGAGCTGCGGAGAAAGCTCCCATCCCCTTAGAGACACGTTTATTGTCATGACGAGAAATATGAATGCTAGAACTGTTTCTGGTAAGGCCTCAGATGGAAATGAGGAGCATGCTATCAGAAACGGAGGAAAGGCCACCTTGTTACAAAGTGGCCGAGAGCTGGCCCAATCAGGTTATAGTGTTTTGTGCAAAGTAGTACGTGTACTTGATGAGCTTGGGTATTAGCTGAGATGATTTCTAAGCCAGGCGTTGAAGTGTGGCCATGGTTTGTCCCTACTGCTTACAGTAAAACGTGAGAGCAGAGAGAGAAATGCAAGAAATTGTTAAGCAAAAGAAACCAGGAAGTGAAAACTTGGGGAGGTGTCAGTCTATCCAGACTGCAGAAATGAGAAGGCACATCTGGAGAGACCATCAAGGGTGTGGCTGGACTCCACGTGCTGGAAAGAGTGTGATTCAGGGATCCATCCAACCATTTTAGCAGAAATCTGGACTAGAGACTCATTATTCAGGTAAGAGACTTGTTGTCTAGAGGTCTGTAGAAGCCCCTTGTCTGGGGTTCAGCCTTCTGTGAATTGCATGGGAGGTGGGACTCTCTCCTCAGTTATGGAGGGCAGGGCCACCCTGGTGGGCTCAGAGGGCAGAGCATGGAGCCACAGAGGAGTATTTGGAAACTTCAAACCTAGTGGAAGCCCAAGACTCCTTCCTTCTTTCCAGTTAGTCCCATCTGGGATGGGAACATCTATCCAGTGCCTGTCCCACCTGTTGTGTTTTGGCAGAAGATAATTTATTGCCCAGTTTTACAGGCTCACAGGTTGAAAATGTTTTTGTCTCTGGATGGATCATAGTTCAAGTCCCACCTATACCTGATTTAGATGATATTTAAAGGAGATTTTGGACTTAGAGTTGATGTTGGAATAGGTAGGACTTTTATGGCTGTGGGGACAGCGTGAATATATTTGTCACATGAGAACATGAATTTGGGGGGCAAAACAAAAGGTGGGGTGCTGTGGGCTTCGTTGCATTACCCCAAGTTTGAATGTTGAAGTTCTGACCTCAGCACCTGAGACTGTGACTGTATGTGGAGATAGGACACTGAAGAGGCACCATGTTAAAATGAGGTATTAGGATGGACCCTAATGCCATGTGGCTGGTGTCCTTACACGAAGAAGGAACTTAGACACACATGGGCAGAGGGAAGACTGTGGAAGACACATGTGAAAATGGTGTCTCAGACCAAGGAGGGGGCCCTGGGAGAAGCCAGCCCTGCCCACACCTGCGTCTCAGGCTTCCAGCCTCAGCCCGTGGAAAAATAAAGTTCTGTTGGTCAAGCCACCTGGCCTGGTATGCTCTACTATAATGCCCAGATAAGGAGCACACCACCTGCATGCCAGCCCTGCTCTGTCTAGATTAATGTAGGTTTACAGTGAAGACATTCAGTGTGGAGGAGAGGGAGTGAGAGCAAATATTCCCACCTTGTTTCCATCTTAGGTGAAAGCATTTTGCCTTTCTCATTGAATATGGAAACTATAGGATTTTTATTGTTCTAATTGTTTTAAAGAAATGGCCTTTTATGATTGAGAACATTTCCTTCCAGTCTTTATTTGCAGAGTCTCCATCATGAATGGGCATTGAATTTTGTCAGAAGCTTTTTCGGCATCTATTGAAATGATCATACGATTTTTCCCTTTCATTCTGTTTTTTTTTTAATTTATTGACGTATAGCTGACATACAATATTATATGAGTTTCAGGTTACATGCACTATAGATGTTCACCAGGATTAATGTAGTTATCACCTGTTAATATGGTGAATTACACTGATTGATATTTGGATGTCACTTAGATAGAACCCACTTGGTCATGATATGTAATAATTCTGAAATTTTGCTGATTGGTTCCACTAATGTTTTATGGAGGATATTTGCATTCCTGTTTTTGATGGCCTTCAGTTCTGGGCAATTTTGTGGTATTATTTATTTGATTTCATCCCTGGGTGCAGCCATTCATTAAAAATGACTTTTACATATGTAGTTTCCCATAACTTTTAGGTACGCACTGTGGGAGATGTTTCTTTGAAATACCATCTTTTCTACTGCTATAAATGACTAAATAAGATTATTTTGCTATTTTTCCTTTTGCAGAAGAGTTTATTGATTTCTAATTTATATATCATAGTCATGATGAAAAGTTCGAGGACTGTAGTGTATATAGGATATTTTTAAAGTATTATAATTTATTTTATTTTTCAATTTCATACAAAGAATTTAAAACCTCAAACCACAGAAATTTAGAATTTCTGGATAGTCTTTTGGCATTTTGTATAAATACACACTGGGTCCCCTATGCTTCATTTTGTTGAAGAGTAGTTTGTTAATGTTTCTGACTGAAGAGTTGGGCGGGATGATGGTCTGGTACCTTCTCGTTGGCTCTAGAGTAGGATTCTACCTCACAAACACCGCCCTTACTTGTGTTGTAATGACAAGCTGGTTGATTTTTGTCTCTAGGCCTTTGTCTTGCCCTCAATTTGTGCTCTCTCCTTGATTTCTCAGGTCTCGCTTCACTGGCTGTTTGGCCTTAAATCATGGGCAGGAAGCTGGACCTGTCTGGTCTGACCGACGATGAGACAGAGCATATCCTCCGGGTGGTCCAGCGAGACTTCCATCTTCGCAGGAAAGAAGAGGAGCGACTGAGGTGAGAGGTCGCCGGTGCCCTGCTAGGTGGCGGGACGCAGGGACACTGGGCAGACCCCGGCAGGCTCCGGCTTTGAGCCCCGAGTTCAGAGTCCTTCTGTTGTGGGCACACCCGTGTTCACAGGAGCGCCCTGCTCTTGTGGAAGCCCCGCAGCATGAGCTGGGGAAGGTGCCCCCACTCCGCGCCGCCTCCGGCTCCTCGCCCGTGGGGAAGGGTGGAGGGTGATGACCGCAGCTGGCCTAGCTTGCTGTGCTTTAGGCCCTGTGCTCCCGCAGGGTAACCAGCACTCCTCTGCTCCGTACAGGAAACACTCTGAAGGAGCTCCCGCCTCTGCGGGAAGGTGGCCTCGGGGCTGGGCTGGGATTGCTGGGCCAGCACCACCCTCCCCATTTCACAGAGGAGGAAACTGAGGCCTGGAAAGGGGTCTTCTGATTCCTCCGCAGTTGCCATTTCCTCTTGGAAATAACTGTTGCTGCTCCATTGGGCAGAAACAACTCAATTTGGGAGAAGCACAGGGACAACACTTAGGTCCTGCTTTGGGCCTCACGTGAGAACTAGGTGGTGAATCGCTGTTAGTTCCCCGTGGCCACAACTCTGTCATCCCTCAGGACTCCGTCAGTATGTCACAGCGTCGTCCTCTTCCCTAGACACTGGGCTCAAAACCTGTCTTTACAATCCCCAACTCAGTCCCCACACAGGGCTGCCTCCTCCCTGTCTCCCCGGCCTGGACCTCACGCAGCCTCTATTGCTATCACCCAGCCATTGCAGTGGCCCTCCCTATGGCCCCTGGCCTCCACTCTCTGCCTCCCCTTCTTTGGGGACCCTGCTGCCAGGGGTTGGCCGGCTCAGCTCTGATCGTGTCCTTCCCCATCTGCTTAAAACTGGGAGGGATGGTCTTCCTTTCCCCTCGGGGTATCTCAGACTTTTGTTTCCACTGGGTGTCTTTCTTTTTTTCCCCTCTCATATTGTATGTATTCAATATGTGCCAGTTAGATGGAAGGCAAGAAATCTGTTAATTAATAGTTAATTGATCTACACACCACGTGCCAGGCACCGTTCCAGCTGTTTGGTAAATAGTGAGCAAACCACGTCCTTGCTGCACACAGTTTATATCCCAGGGCTGAGCTGACTGATGCTGTAGCTGCCCAGCGCATGTGACTCCTGAGCACTTGGAAGGGTGGTGGTGTGAGCTGAGATGCACTGCACGCAAAGCGGAATGCGTCTTGCTAATGACATCCTGACTAGTGTCTTGAGTCATTGTCGGCTCACTTTGAAATGCCAATGTTTTGGAGATGTGAGTTTCAGAAAGAAACAAATTAATTTTTCCTGTCTCTTTTTACTTTTTTAGGGTGGCTGCTAGAGAAAATTTAAAATTATGTGTACATCTCTCATTATATTTCTATTGCCTAGTGCTGCTCTAGAGGGAGGAGAGAGAGGGAATAAAAAAATAAAATATATTTATATGTGTCAGGTAGGGTGAGCGCCATGAAGGAAAGGGAAGCAGAAACAGGGCAGAGCCCTCACGGGCCGGCCCAGTGCAGTTTCCCAGGGGCAGCTCTGGAGGGCCTTGGTGCAGTGTGAGCGGATCTGAGGGCAGTGTCTAGGGGGACATCAAGCAGGGAACAGCAAACGTCACTTTTGTGATTCAAGGACATGCCTTGTGTGTGTCTGGAGCTGGGAGGGGTGAGCCAGGGGCACAGTAGAGGAAGGGAGTCCAGGCCTCAACCTGCACAGGCCCACCTCTTACGCCAGGTGGAGAAACCAGGAGAATTTTGAGCACAGAAGTGAAATGATCTAACATCTGTTTTATAGGACCACTGTGGCTTCTCTGTGGGGACATATGACAGGAGCAGAGGACATAGTAGGAGGCTGTATCCATAGTGCAGGTGACTGTATCCCAGGGCACATGGTCCTGTTGGCTGGGTTGCTCTGCGGCTCTGCTGTGGCTCCAGGGCCGACATCCCCCTCTGGGCTACCACCCCTAGCAGGGGAGGCCGAAGGACCTGTGGTCTCTTCCTAGTCTGATGGAAATCTCTTGGCCCCCAACTGCTGCCATTTGTGTCCATTCTCCCCGCGAGCTTCTCCTCTGAGCCCCCAGGTAGCATGAGTGAATGACTTTGTGTTTTATAGAAAATGGGAGAAGCCCCCCACCTCCAAAACTTGTTTCCTGCTTTGAAAAATTCCTATAGCACAGAACTGACAAATAACAGCCATTCATTTTGCGGGCTTGTATGTGATTACTGACACCTCGCCATTGGCTACTGCCGTTGTCCCCCACACCCAGGTGACTTGCTCAGTGAGCCCCTAGCAGGTGTCCTGTCCAGATGTCCAGAGTGAGGTTGTTCGCCTGGGGCCGCCCTGAGTTGTGGAGAATGTAGAACCAGTCTTGGGTTTTCATTTCCAATCAAGAACGCAAACCAACCACCATTGTTATATTTTTTGTGTGTAATTATTTTTTTGTTTTGTTTTTAGGCAAATTACATGCACATGTAATTTAAAAGCTTTTAAATTTAGAAGTTAAATGCACATATCTTATGTGTACAGTTGAAGTCTGACAAATATATTCACGTGTAGCTAACACTCCAAGCAAGATACAGAACATCTCTTCCAAAAGCTCCCTGCCTCCAGGTCCTCCTCTTCAGAGGCAGTGACCCTTTGGATTTCTCTCACATAGTAGGTGCTTCTCAGTACCTGGCGTTTTTGCTCAGCACCATGAGGCTCATGCCTGTTGGTGCCTCATCACTTGCTCCTCTACAGTGCTCCATGGGGCCAGTCTGTGTGTGTATCCATCCTCGGTTGATAATTGGGTTGCTCCGAGTTTTTAAATGTTAGGAGTAGTTGCCATAAACGTTCTTGTACAAGTTTTGGTGTGCCTACATTTTTTATTCTCTTGATCAAATACTTAGAAGGAGAATTTCTGGGTATTGAGGAGATGCTCCAAGTAGAGAACAAAAAGCCACTGTAAATCCATACCAGTGAGCTCAGCTGCCCATAGCCCAGTGCCGGTGGCCGGCACAGTGTTGTTTTCCACCTAAATACGTCAGCATGAGTATGACAAAAGGTATTTTCTTACATAGCACGATGTGTTCAACAGCTTACTGCCATCTTAACATCCAGTAAATTTAGCCAACAATCACTATTTTTTTTATTAACGTGTTATTGATATACACTCTTATGAAGGTTTCACATGAAAAAACAACGTGGTTACTACATTTACCCATATTATCAAGTCCGCACCCATACCCCAGTGTAGTCACTGTCCATCAGTGTAGTAAGATCCGCAGAGTCACTGTTTGCCTTCTCTGTGCTACACTGTTTTCCCCGTGATGCCCGACACCATGTGTACTAAACATAAAACCTCAATCCCCTTCTCCCTCCCTCTCCACCCACCCTCCCACACCTTTCCCCTTGGTAACCACTAGTCCCTTCTCCGAGTCTGTGAGTCTGCTGCTATTTTGTTCCTTTAGTTTTGCTTCATTGTTATACTCCACAAATGAGGGAAATCATTTGGTACTTGTCTTTCTCCGCCTGGCTGATTTCACTGAACATAATATTCTCCAGCTCCATCCATGTTGCAAATGGTAGGATTTGTTTCTTTCTTATGGCTGAATAGTATTCCATTGTGTATATGTACCAACTCTTCTTTATCCATTCATCTACTGATGGACACTTAGGTTGCTTCCATTTCTTGGCTATTGTAAATAGTGCTGCTATAAACATAGGGATGCATATGTCTTTTTGAATCTGAGAAGTTGTATTCTTTGGATAAATTCCAAGGAGTGGGATGCCAGGGTCAAATGGTATTTCTATGTTGAGTTTTTTGAGGAACCTCCATATTGCTTTCCACAATGGTTGAACTAACTTACCTACCCACCAGCAGTGTAGGAGGGTTCCCCTTTCTCCGTTTCCTCACCAGCATTCGTTGTTCTTAGTCTTTTCCATGCTGACCATCCTTACTAGTGTGAGGTGATATCTCATTGTGGTTTTAATTTGCATTTCCCTGATGACTAATGATGTGGAGCATCTTTTCATGTGTCTGTTGGCCATCTGAATTTCTTCTTTGGAGAACTGTCTCTTCATATCCTCTGCCCATTTTTTAATCGGGTTATTTGCTTTTTGGGTGTTGAGGCATGTGAGTTCTTTATTTATTTTGGATGTTAACCCCTTGTTGTATATGTCATTTACAACTATATTCTCCCATACTGTAGGATGCCTTTTTGTTATGTTGATGTTGTCCTTTGCCGTACAGAGACTTTTTAGTTTGATGTAATCCCATGAGTTCATTTTTGCTTTTGTTTCCCTTGCTCAAGGAGATGTGTTCAGGAAGAACTTGCTCATGCTTATATTCAGGAGATTTTTGCCTATGTTGTCTTCTAAGAGTTTTATGGTTTCATGACTTACATTCAGGTCTTTGATCCATTTCAAGTTTACTTTTGTGTATGGGGTTAAACAATAATCCAGTTTTATTCTCTTGCATGTAGCTGTCAGTTTTGCCAACACCAGTTGTTGAAGAGGCTGTCATTTCTCCATTGTATGTCCATGGCTCCTTAATCATATATTAATTGACCATATGTGGTTGGGTTTATATCAGGGCTCTCTAGTCTGTTCCATTGGTGTATGGGTCTGTTCTTCTGCCAGTACCCATTGGTGTATGGGTCTATTCTTGTGCCAGTACCAAATTGTCTTGATTACTGTGGCTGTGTAGTAGAGCTTGAAGTTGGGGAGCATAATCCCCCCAGTTTTATTCTTCTTTCTCAGGATTGCTTTGGCTGTTCGGGGTCTTTTGTGATTCCATATGAATTTTAGAACGATCTTCTCTAGTTCATTGAAGAATGCTGTTGGTATTTTGATAGGAATTGCATTGAATCTGTAGATTGCTTTAGGCAGGATGGCCATTTTGACAATATTAATTCTTCCTATCCATGAGCAGGGATGTGTTTCCATTTATTGGTATCTTCTTTAATTTCTCTCATGAGTGTCTTGTAGTGTTCAGAGTATAGGTCTTTCACTTCCTTGGTTAGGTTTATTCCTATGTATTTTATTCTTTTTGATGCAACTGTGAATGGAATTGTTTTCCTGATTTCTCTCTCTGCTAGTTAATTGTTAGTGTATAGGAATGCCACAGATTTTTGCATATTAATTTTGTATCCTGCAACTTTGCTTAATTCAGATATTAGATCTAGTAGTTTTGTAGTGGATTCTTTAGGGTTTTTTGTGTACAGTATCATGTCATCTGCAAACAAGGACAGTTTAACTTCTTCCTTGCCAATCTGGATGCCTTTTATTTCTTTGTGTTGTCTGATTGCCGTGGCTAGGGCTCCAGTACTATGTTGAATAGAAGTGAGGAGAGAGGGCATCCTTGTCTTGTTCCTGATCTTAAAGGAAAAGCTTTCAGCTTCTCGCTGTTAAGTATAATGTTGACTGTGGTTTTGTCATATATGGCCTTTATTATGTTGAGGTACTTGCCCTCTATACCCATTTTGTTGAGAGTTTTAATCATGAATGGATGTTGAATTTTGTCCAGTGCTTTTTCAGCATCTATGGAGATGTTCATGTGATTTTTGTTCTTCTTATTGTTGATGTGGTGGATGATGTTGATGGATTTTCGAATGTTGTACCATCCTTGCATCCCTGGAATAAATCCTACTTGGTCATGATGGATGATCTTTTTGATGTATTTTTTAATTCAGTGAGATAATATTTTGTTGAGTATTTTTGCATCTATATTCATCAGGGATATTGGTCTGTAATTTTCTTTTTTTGTGGTGTCTTTACCTGGTTTTTGTATTAGAGTGATGCTGGCCTCATAGAATGAGTTTGGAAGTATTCCCTCTTCTACTTTTGGGAAAACTTTAAGGAGGATGGGTATTAAATCTTCACTAAATGTTTGATAAAATTCAGTGGTGAAGCCACCTGGTTCAGGCATTTTGTTCTTAGGTAGGTTTTTGATTACCAGTTCAATTTAGTTGCTGGTAATTGGTCTGTTCAGATTTTCTGTTTCTTTCTAGGTCAGCCATGGAAGGTTGTATTTTTCTAGAAAGTTGTCCATTTCTTCTAGTTATCCAGTTTGTTAGCACATAATTTTTCATAGTATTCTCTAATAATTTTTTGTATTTCTGTGGTGTCTGTAGTGATTTTTCCTTTCTCATTTCTGATTCTGTTTATGTGAGTAGATTCTCTTTTTTTCTTGATACGTCTGGCTAGGGGTTTATCTATGTTGTTTGTTTTCTCAAAGAGCCAGCTCTTGCTTTCATTGATTCTTTCTATTGTTTCATTTTTCTTGATTTTATTTATTTCTGCTCTTGTATTTATTATGTCCCTCCTTCTACTGACTGGGCCTCATTTGTTCTTCTTTCTCTAGTTTCGTTAATTGTGAGTTTAAACTGTTCATTTGGGATTGTTCTTCTTTCCTGAGGTAAGCCGCTCCTGCAAATACTTTCCCCTTAGTGTGGCCTTCGCTGCATCCCACAGATTTTACAGTGTTGAATTATTGTTGTCATTTGTCTCCATATATTGCTTGATCTCTGTTTTTATTTGGTCATTGATCCATTGGTTATTTAGGAGCATGTTGTGAAGCCTCCATGTGTTTGTGGGATTTTTCATTTTCTTTGCGTAATTTATTTCTAGTTTCATACATCTGTGGTCTGAGAAACTGGTTGGTACAATTTCAGTCTTATTGATTTTACCAAGGCTCTTTTTGGGGCCTAGCATATGATCTATTCTTGAAAATGTTCCATGTGCACTTGAGAAGAATGTTTTCTGCTGCTTTTGGGTGTAGCGTTCTGTAGATGTCTACTAGGTCCATCTGTTCTATTGTGTTGTTCAGTGCCTCTATCTCCTTACTTGTTTTCTGTCTGGTTGATCTGTCCTTCAGATTGAGAGGAATGTTGAAGTCTCCTAGAATGAATGCATTGCATTTATTTCTCCTTTTAGTTCTGTTAGTATTTGTTTCACATACATAGGTGCTCCTGTGTTGGGCACATAAATATGTATAATGGTTATATCTTCTTGTTGGATTGACCCTTTTATCATTATGTAATGTCCTTCTTTGTCTCTTGTGACTTTCTTTGTTTTTAAGTCTATTTTGTCTGATACAAGTACTGCAACTCCTGCTTTTTTCTCCCTATTAGTTGCTTGAAATATCTTTTTCCATCCCTTCACTTTTAGTCTGTGTATGGCTTTGGGTTTAAAGTGACTCTCTTTTAGGCAGGAGATAAGTGGGTCTTGCTTTTTTATCCATTCAGTGACTCTGTGTCTTTTGATTGGTGCATTCAGTCCATTTATATTTAGGGTAATTATGGATAGGTATTATGTACTTATTGGCATTGCAGGCTTTAGATTCGTGGTTACCAAAGGTTCAAGGTTAACTTCCTTACTATCTAAGAGTCTAACAACTCTCTTAATATGCTATTACAAATACAATCTAAAGGTTCTTTTTTTTTTCTTCCTCCTTTTTCTTCCTCCTCCATTCTTTATACATTAGGTATCATATTCTGTACTCTTTGTCCCTTGATTGATTTGGGGGATAGTTAATTTAATTTGGCATTTGCTCAGTAATTAGCTGTTCTGCTTTCTCTACTGTGGTTTTATTACCTCTGGTGACAGCTATTAAATCTTACGAACACTTCCATCTATAGCAGTCCCTCCAAAATACACTGTAGAGATGGTTTGTTAGATGTAAATTCTCTGTTTTGCTTATCTAGAAGTTGTTTAATCCTTCCTTCAAATTTAAATGATAACCTTGCTGGGTAGAGTATTCTTGTTTCGAGGCACTTCTGCTTCACTGCATTAAATATATCATGCCACTCCCTTGTGGCCTGAGATTTCTGTTGAGAAATCTGATGATAGCCTGATGGGCTTTCCTTTGTATGGGATCTTATTTCTCTCTCTGGCTGCTTTTAGTAGTCTGTCCTTATTCTTGATCTTTGCCATTTTAATTACTATATGTCTTGGTGTTGTCTTCCTTTTGTTATTTGTGTTGGGACATCTGTGCACCTCCGTGGCCTGAAAGAGTATCTCCTTCCCCAGATTGGGGAAGTTTTCAGCAATTACCTCCTCAAAGACACTTCCTACCCCTTTTTCTCTCTCTTCTTCTTCTGGTACCCCTATAATGTGAATATTGTTCCATTTGTATTGGTCACCCAGTTTTCTCAATATTCTTTCATACTTAGAGATCCTTTTTTCTCTCTGTGCCTCAGCTTCTTTGTATTCAATCCTGTTCTCTAATTTCTATTTCATTTATCGTCTCCACCGCATCTAATCTGCTTTTAAAACTTTCCATTGTCAAGTTCCGGGAAGATGGCGGCATGAGCAGGGCGGTGGAAATCTCCTCCCAAAATCATATATATCTATGAAAACACAGCAAATACAACTATTCCTACAAGAGAGACCAGAATACACAGGACAGCGCACATCCTGCATCGCCACCTGAGAGGACTCAGCACACCACGAGGTGGGTAAGATACGGAGCCACAACCCGGTGGGAAACTAGCACTCCCGCACCCCAGCACACGAGCGGGAGGAGAGGATTCAGAGCCAGAAGGGAGTGGAAGTACATGCCTGCAAAATAACCAGCCCTGGTGATCTGAGCCAGGAGTGCTGACACACATTGCGCGGTGTAGCGGAGATTGGAGAGGCAGAAGGTACAGGTGTTGACCTGGGAATGCGCCCCAGTCCTTACACCCGGCTCCCGGGACAAAAGAAAAGCACGCGCTTTTTTCAGCAGTCTTACGATCATCCCAGCACACTCAGCCAAGCAGGTGGGAGTCCTGAGGAATTTTGGACCCCTTGGCTGGCAACTGGGAAAAAGTAGCCGTACTGAAAATTCACAGACAGAACAATAGCCTCCCATTCATTCCCGCCCTGGCCAGACCTGCAAACGGCCCAGTGGAGCAGCGTGGCTGTGGCTGCGGAATAGTGGAGCAACAGCGCCACGTACAGCATCCTTACAGAAATTACTCCCGGTGGGCTTTTTTTTGTCCTTTCTTTTTTCTTTGTTTCCTTTCTTTCTTTTTTCTCTTTTCTTTCTCTTCCTTCTTTTTTTCTCTTTTCTATCTCTTCCCTCCTTTTCTTTTTTATTTTTTAAGTCTTAAAGAGCCCAGCTGACATACATGGCACCTGCCAGCGACCACTTCTATAGCCATGAAAAAACAGAGGAATATGGTATAGACAAAGCTCACCCAGACAACACCAGAGAGGGAGCCCAAAGGGATGGAAATGCACAATCTTCCTGAAAAAGAATTAAGAATAAAAGTCATAACCATGCTGATGGATCTACAGAGAAATATGCAAGAGCTGAGGGAGGAAGTGAGGGAAGTCAGGAAAGACAATGCAGAAATGAGACAAGCCATCAACGGACTTAGCAGCAGCCTGGACGAGATGCAAGAGACTGTTAATGCAATACAAATCAAAGAACAGGAATACAGAGCAGCCGAGGCAGAGAGAGAAGGATCTCTAGAAATGAAAGAATATTAAGAGAACTGTGTGACCAATCCAAACGGAACAATATTTGCATTATAAGAGTACCAGAGGAAGAAGAGAGAGAAAAGGGGATAGAAAGTGTCTTTGAAGAAATAATTGCTGAAAACTTCCCCATGCTGGGGAAGGAAATAGTCTCGCAGTCCACAGAAGCCCACAGATCTCCCAACACAAGGGATCCAGGAAGACAACACCAAGGCACATAATTAAAATGGCAAAGATCAAAGATAAGGACAGAGTATTAAAGGCAGCTAGAGAGAGAAAAAAGATCACCTACAGAGGAAAATCCATCAGACTGTCATCAGACTTCTCAACAGAAAACCTACAGGCCAGAAGAGAATGGCATGATATATTTAATGTAATGAAACAGAAGGGCCTCAAACCAAGAATATTGTATACAGCACGATTATCATTTAAATATGACAGAGGGATTAAACAATTTCCAGACAAGCAAAAGCTGAGAGAATTTGCCTACCATAAACCACCTCTACAGGGCATCTTAAAGGAACTGCTCTAGAGGGAAGCACTCCTAAGACTAAAAAGATGTCACCAGAGAAAATAAAATCATAGCAAAGAAAGCAGACCATCCAAATACCAACTAAAGGCAAAGAATAAAACACCTAGTATATAAAGAATGAAGGAGGAAGAATAAGAAGGGAGAGAAATAAAGAAACATCAGACGTTGTTTACAATAACTTAACAAGAAAGTTAAGTTAGATTGTCAGATAGTAAAGAAGCAACCCTTGAACCTTTGGTAACCACGAATCTAAAGCCAGCAATGGCAATAACTACATATCTATCAATAATCACCCTAAATGTAAATGGACTGAATGCCTCAATCAAAAGACACAGAGTAACAGAATGGATAAAAAAGCAAGAACCATCTATATACTGCCTACAAGACACTCACCTCAAACCCAAGATATACACAGACTAAAAGTGAAGGCATAGAAAAAGATATTTCATGCAAACAACAAAGAGAAAAAAGCAGGTGTTGCAGTACTTGTATCAGACAAAATAGACTTCAAAACGAAGAAAGTAGCAAGAGAAAAAGAAGGACATTGCATAATGATGAAGGGGTCAATCCAACAAGAAGATATAACCATTATAAATATATATGCACCCAACACAGGAGAGCCAGCATATGTGAAACAAATACTAACAAAATTAAAGGAGGAAATAGACAGCAATGCATTCATTTTAGGAGACTTCAACACTCCACTCACGCCAAAGGACAGATCAACCAGACAGAGAATAAGTAAAGACACAGAGGCACTGAACAACACACTAGAACAGATGGACCTAACAGACATCTAAAGAACTCTACACCCAAGAGCAGCAGGAAACACATTCTTCTCAAGTGCACATGGGACATTTTCCAGAATAGACCACATACTAGGCCACAAAAAGAACCTCAGTAAAGTCAAAAATATTGAAATTCTACCAACCAACTTCCCAGATCACAAAGGTATAAAACTAGAAATGAATTTTAGAAAGAAAACAAAAAGGCTCACAAATACATGGAGTCTTAACAACATTCTCCTAATTAATCAATGGGTTAATGACCAAATCAAAACAGAAATCAAAGAATATGTGGAGACTAATGACAACAACAACACAAAGCCACAACTTCTGTGAGAGGCAGCAAAGGCAGTTCTAAGAGGAAAGTATATTGCAATCCAGGCCTATTTAAAGAAGGAAGAACATTCCCAAATGAATAGTCTAAAGACACAATTACTGAAATTGGAAAAAGAAGAACAAATGAGGCCCAAAGTCACCAGAAGGAGGGACATAATAAAGATCAGAGAAGAAATAAATAAAATTGAGAAGAATGAAACAATAGAAAAAATCAATGAAACCAAGAGCTGGTTCTTTAAAAAAAATAAACAAAATACATAAAAACCTAGCCAGACTTATTAAGAGAAAAAGAGAATCTATACACATAAACAGAATCAGAAATGAGAAAGGAAAAATAACAACACACCCCACAGAAATACAAAGATTTATAAGAGAATATTATGAGAATCTATATACTAACAAGCTGAAAAACCTAGAAGAAATAGACACCTTCTTAGAAAAATACTACCTTCCAAAACTGACCAAACAAGAAACAGAAAAACTAAACAGACCAATCACCAGCAACGAAATTGAAGGGTAATAAAAAAAATACCCAAGAATAAAACCCCCAGACCAGATGGATTCACCTCTGAATTCTACCATATATACAGGGAAGAAATAACACCGATTCTCCTTAAAGTTTTCCAAAAAATAGAAGAGGAGGGAATACTTCCAAACTCATTCAATGAAGCCAGCATCACTCTAATACCAAAACCTGGCAAAAGACCTCACCAAAAAAGAAAATTACAGACCAATATCCCTGATGAACATAGATGCAAAAATACTCAACAAAATATTAGCAAACCGAATTCAAAAATACATCAAGAGGATCATACACCATGATCAAGTGGGATTCATCCCAGGGATGCAAGGATGGTACAACATTCGAAGATCCATCAACATCATCCACCACATCAACAAAAAGAAGAACAACAACCACATGATCATCTCCATAGATGCTGAAAAAGCATTTGACAAAATTCAGCATCCATTCATGATTAAAACTCTCAACAAAATGGGTATAGAGGGCAAATACCTCAACATCATAAAGGCTGTATATGACAAACCCACAGCTAACATCATACTTCTGAAAGTTTTTCATCTAAGATCGGGAACAAGACAGGGATGCCCACTCTCTCCACTGTTATTCAACATAGTACTGGAGGTCCTAGCCACGGCAATCAGACAAAACAAAGAAATACAAGGCATCCAGATTGGTAAAGAAGGAGTCAATTTGTCACTGTCTGCAGATGACATGATATTGTGCATAAAAACCCTAAAGACTCCACTCCAAAACTACTAGAACTAATATCTGAATTCAGCAAAGTTGCAGGATACAAAATTAACACACAGAAATCTGTTGCTTTCCTATACACTAATGATGAACTAACAGAAAGAGAAATCAGAAAAACAATTCCATTCACAATTGCATCAAAAAGAATAAAATACCTAGGAATAAACCTAATGAAGGAAGTGAAAGACGTATACTCTGAAAACTACAAGACACTCCTAAGAGAAATTAAAGAGGACACTAACAAATGGAAACTCATCCCATGCTCTTGGCTAGGTAGAATAAATATTCTCAAAATGGCTATACTACCTAAAGCAGTCTATAAACTCAACGCAATCCCTATCAAAATACCAACAGCTTTCTTCAATGAACTGGAACAAATAATTCTAAAATTCATATGGAACCACAAAAGACCCCGAATAGCCAAAGCAATCCTGAGAAGGTGGAATAAAACAGGGAATTACGAATGCTCCCTGACTTCAATCTCTACTACAAAGCCACAGTAATCAAGACAGTTTGGTACTGGCACAAAAACAGACCCACAGACCAGTGGAACAGAATAGAAAATCCAAACATTAACCCAAACATATACAGTCAATTAATATTTGATAAAGGAGCCTTGGATATACAGTGGAGAGATGACAGCCTCTTCAACAGCTGGTGTTGGAAAAACTGGACAGCTACATGTAAGAGAATGAAACTGACTACTGTCTAACCCCATACACAAAAGTCAACTCAAAATGGATCAAAGACCTGAATTTAAGTCATGAAACCATAAAACTCTTAGAAAAAAACATAGGCAAAAATCTCTTGGACATCAACATGAGCGACTTCTTTATGAACATATCTCCCCGAGCAAGGGAAACAAAGCAAAAATGAACAAGTGGGACTATATCAAGCTGAAAAGCTTCTGTACAGCAAAGGACACCATCAGTAGAACAAAAAGACATCCTACAGTATGAAAGAATGTATTCATAAATGATGTATCCAATAGGGGGTTGACATCCAAAATATATAAAGAACTCACGCACCCCAACAAACATGAAGTAAATAATCCAATTAAGAAATGGGCCGAGGACATGAATAGACACTTGTCCAAAGAAGAAACTCAGATGGCCAACAGGCACATGAAAAGATGCTCCACATCGCTAATCATCAGAGAAATGCAGATTAAAACCACAGTGAGATATCACCTCCCACCCGTGAGGATGGCCAACATCCAAAACACAAACAACAACAAATGTTGGCGAGGATGTGGAGAAAAGGGAACCCTCCTACACTGCTGGTGGCAATGCAAATTAGTTCAACCATTGTGGAAAGCAGTATGGAGGTTCCTCAAAAAACTCAAAATAAAAATACCATTTGGCCCCGGAATCCCACTCCTAGGAATTTACCCTAAGAATGCAGCAGCGCAGTTTGAAAAAGACATATGGACCCCTGTGTTTATCACAGCACTATTTACAATAGCCAAGAAATGGAAGCAACCTAAGTGTCCATCCGTAGATGAGTGGATAAAGAAGATGTGGTACATATACACAATGGAATATTATTCAGCCATAAGAAGAAAACAAATCCTACCATTTGCAACAACATTAATGGAGCTAGAGAGTATTATGCTCAGTGAAATAGGCCAAGCCGAAAAAGACAACTATCAAATGATTTCACTCATATGTGGAGTATAAGAACAAAGAAAAAAAACTGAAGAACAAAACAGCAGCAGACTCACAGAACCCAAGAACGGACTAATAGTTACCAAAGAGAAAGGGACTGGGGAGGATGGGTGGGGAGGGAGGGACAAGGGGGAAAAGGTGGCATTATGATTAGCAGATGCAATGTTGGGGGGGCACGGGGAGGGCTGTACAACTCAGAGAAGACAAGTAGTGACTCTATAGCATCTCACTATGCTGATCGACAGTGACTGCAATGGGGTTGGGGGGGGGACCTGATGAAGGGGGTAGTTTAATCACTATAATATTGCACATGTAATTGTAGATTAATGATACCAAAATAAATTATTTAAAAAAACTTTCCATTGTCTGTCTCATTTCTGATACTGTGTTCCATAATGATTGGATCTCTGACTGGAATTCATTCCTGAGTTCTTGAATATTTTTCTTATACCTCTGTGAGCATGTTAATGATTTTTATTTTGAAATCCCTTTCAGGAAGATTCATGAGGTCAATTTCATTTGAATCTTTCTCAGGTGTTGTATTCATAATTTTACTCTGAACCAGGTTCCTTTGGTGTTCCATATTTGTATATGGCACCCTGTAGTGCCCAGAAGCTCTACTCTCTGGAGCTGCTCAGACCCTGAAGCAACGTCAGGGGTTGCAGGGGAGCAGTGCTGGTGCTTATGGGGAGAAAAGAGCTGTTTCCTGCTTCCCGATTGGTATGCCTGTCTCCACTGCCAGAACCAGTGGGCCAAATGCATATGTGTAAGTCTCTACGCTTTGCGTTTGTAGTTCCCTGTAGACGGGGCTTCCCTCGGGCTGGCCTAATGCCAGGGTAGGGTTTGCCTGCTTTCGAGCCTGGTGGGGCTGGCCTGGAGAAAGGCGTAGTATGCTGAGTATAACGGAGGGGGGCCTTGGAGCTGTGTAGACTTGCCAGGGAGCTGGAGCGCCTGAAGATCGTGAATGTTCCCAACCTGCTGGGCAGAGTGCACCTGGACAATTTTGTCTACCTGTCCTTTCTCCTGAGCAGTAAGCTCTGTGCAATCCTTGCTCCTTTAGCAGCCCTCTTGCTGTTAGGAAGTTTCTCAGACTGCCTGCCTTTCTTTTGTCCCAGAGCAACCATATATGGATCCCTGCTTTCCACAAGCGGCTGGAATCTCAGTCTCTCCAGGAATTCTGCCTGTCTTAGCTTTCCAACCTGTAATCACAAGAGTACCATGAAAGCACCATGAAATACAGGTTTGTGCTTCTAGAGCAGATCTCCAGAGTTAGGTATTCAGCAGTCCCAGGCCTCCACTCCCTCCCCACACTCTGTTTCTCTTCCTCCCGCTGGTCAGCTGGGGTGGGGGAAGGGCTTGGGTCCCACGGGCCACCGCTTTGGTACGTTTCCCTGTTCTGTGAGTTTTATTCTTTACTTCAGGTGTATGCAGTTTGGCGCAATTCTCTTTCCTGTTGATCTTTCAGGATTCGTTGTATTAATTATATTTTCGTATTTTATGCGGTTTTAGGAGGAAGCCTCTGTCTCACCTTTCATGCCACCATGTTTAATCTTCTCTCTAGCCAAAAGTCTCTTAAAAAACTCTCTCCACAATGAGTGTATTCAAATAAGAATTCAAACAAGTTCCAGTCATTAATTTGGTTGTTTTGAACCTAAAGACTTTTAGTTTTGCCATGACTCCTGACTTAAATCAGGAGGCAAGAGTGACACTGGCTATCCCTGGGAATAATTTTACTTTTAATTCATTGTGTTTGTGGTCAGGCAGAGTTCCAGATGGCACTTAGCTTTATTGTAACTTTCCTCTCTTTTAAGGAGTTACTGATTTCTAATTTGTTGCACTGGGTCTCCCCCATTGTACTTTCAAAATGTTTTTTTATTCATAACTGTTTTCTTTATTTCCCAAAACCATGTTTTAGGTTGGATGTGGTATTTTAAAATATGCAGAAGGGACAGCACCATAGGAATAACTATGGAGCTGCCCTCCTTTCCAGGACTCCTAGCATGCAGTTGACCGGTGCCTGTGTGTGGGTGGGGTCCTGTCCCTGTGTGTCAGTGGTCCAGTCCCACTGCACAGGTGGGGTCCTCCCAGTGTGCGGGTGGGGCCTTGTCCAGTGTGCGGGTGGTCCTGAGAGGACACCTCCTCGTGGCCTTAGGGGTCTCCTGTTCTTTGATCACCTGCTCTGCTTCTTCTGTTGGGCTGCAGAGGAAACAGGGTAAATATATTGTGTCTCTGCGGGATTCAGTGAGAATAACGAACGAATCAGTATAAAAATTCAGCATCTCAGACTCATCTGAGCAGTTGTACTCCTGCAGAAAGGAGGCAGGCATCAGCATGTGGAGCCCCTCCATTCCTTTTTTCTCTCAGTTACCCAAGTCTTAAAGGATCTCCCTACAGAAGAAAAGATAGCCAGCCTACATGCCACACTGAAGTCTGTGCTATCCTGGAAGTCTTACCCAATTACGTCACTTCTTAGACTTTGAATTTCGGGGACGCAGAACCTCAGCCGGGTCAGTGTGGAGCCACAGCAGCTCTGAGGGGCACAGGGCACCAGGCCCAGTTTTGCCCACCAGGATTTTGATGGCATCGTTTTAGGCAGAAACAAAGCCTTATAGAGGGACGGGCCATTCCTGAAAGAAGCAATGCTGAACACAGCTTCCCAAGCAGGGTGCAGACCATAGACTCCACCCGCGTGCAGTGTGACCCGGGTGGCGCGGGCAGGCTGGGTTCCTTCTTTGTTGGGCTCCAGGTGCCTCCCAGCTGACTTGGGTCCAGGAGCCTGGCACCGCTTAAAGGGCAGGTCCCCTGACTTGCAGGCTGTCTCACTCCTAAGCACCTCATGGACCACGTTTGCCTGGGTCTGGGGCATTTATTTGGTTCCCTTCTCAAACCTCCTTCCTTTCTGTGTTTCTGGCAGACTTAATTTCAAGAACTTCTTTTCCTTGAATTCTGCAATGTAGCTTCTCATGATGATCTGTTAATATCTGTTCAGGTAAATAGATCATTAAAGTAAGTAAATAAAGTGTCATCTGTGTAGCAGAGATGACAGCTCCCACCAAGTATGTCCTGGGTTCTGCACATGTCCCAGGCTCTGAGGCACTTAGGCTGATGGGGCAGGCCCCAGCCAGGGGAGGAGGGGCAGGCAGGAGCACAAACCTATATTTTATATAGGCAGGCACATTTACAAAGTGGTTTTAAACATGCCTGTTAATTGCATGGTACTGTGGTGTTCGAATTGAGTCTTGGAGACATTTATGAGATAGTGGAAGCCCTTAAATTCTCACTTAATATGTGCTTGCCAGAAGCTAGTTAGCCTCTGGGTAACTTCCCAAGACTTGCTGGTGCTCTGATGAGCTTGGTTTGTTGGGGAGCTGGGGTTAGTTTGCTGAAGTGGTTTCCTGTAACTCTGGCCGCCATTAATTGTCAGAGTTTCTGACCTGACAGTGTGCTGGCCCCCGCCCAGGCCTGCTGGGCCAAGGGGGAGTGGGAGTGGCAGGCACGGCTTTCTCTCTCTGAGGACAGCTGCCTTGTGCAAACCCCACCTCCTTTCATGAATGGAGGCGTTACTGTTGCCCTAATGGTGTCAGTTATTCACCTGCCCATGGGGGCTGCCCTGTTGTTGCCCCTGGGGGTGGGGAGGGCAGTTTTCCATTTTTTCCATCCCCCAGAGTCAGTCTGAGTGTCTTGGGCAGTAAGTGAGCTGCCAGCACTGGGTGTGGAACAGACCCATCGGGAGCAGGGCATCTCCCAAAAGTAGAAAGAATTTGTGTTTCTGGTCTGTTACACAGAAACTCCTTTGAGGATTAATCATCATTTTTTTAAGATAAAATAATACAGTGCTTTTAATACAATGAGTTAATGGTATTTCTTCATTCAAATTTCATTTTCATTTTAAACAAATTAAAATTTTATTATAAGAAGTTCATTTTTTAAGAAGTTTCTTTTTCAAAAAGTCAGATGCCTTTGTTCTCAATGTCCTTTATTTTGGACACTTACACTGATCTAATGAATTAAATACTCCTGGTTGTATACTTCTTGGAAGCTGGAAATAGTATACCCTTATCTTTACTCAGTTGGGATACTTTTGCCTTACAGTTGATGAACTAACCATGTATTTACTGAGTATATCTTCTCCTCTCTGCCCTTTGTATACCCGCTAAGCCCCACACTAACCCTGGAACTCACCTGTTCAGGTGAATCTTCTGTCTCAGAGCAGAGATGCTACAAGGTAGGGAGACCTTCCCCCACAAAGGCAGACCAGATAACCAGCCAGTCCCCGCAGGGACCTGGAATAACAGAGCCCAGAGGAGATGCATTTTATGGTGGAAGGGTTGCTGCAACCCAGCTCTGAGGGTCATGTTGTAAAGGGGGCAGACCCAGTAGGACACCACCAGGAGACCTGGGAAGGGCAGGTGTGGGACCTGTAGAAGTGCGGAGGGGCAGGGCATAAAACATCAACCTCAAAGCTAGTGGGGACCTCATAAGATTTAAAATTTTTTCCTTTTTACTTATTATTGGAATTTTTATTAATAATGAGAAGGTCAAGTATATTAAATCAAAGCTGTTGGGTTCATTTGCTTCAGAATCAAATGTTGAGTGTCTGGGGGTTCCTGGGCAAACATGAAGGGGGAGGGCGCACAGTTTTAACAAGGGCCTGAGCTCTTGAGGAAAAGTCCAGAAGGCAGTCTACACGTTAAGTGAGTAAGGACACCCCAGAGAGAGAAATACAAGCAGAAAGGCAGACCCATGGAAAGGCTTCCACCTGGGAGGCAGAGAAAGGGGGCTACTTTCAAGGGACATTTGATTAGATCCTTGCAAGGTTGGGATTTTCTAAGTGGATTAAAGCCAAGTCTAGGCAGTGTGGAGCATCCTGAGCAGAGTAATACAGATAGGAAAGAGCACACGTCTTCACAATCCCGAATCAGGGCGGAGTGAGGGCGAGGAGGCTTTGACAGCAGCTCTGCTTCTGCTGCAGTGATTGTGTGTTGATTGATCCTGTAGGTCCTGTGGTCCAGGAACATCCCCTCCTCTTATTCCCTCCCCTCAAAAAATGCTAGTCTTGTCTGTTTCCAAAACGGAGAAACTGAGGATCTAAGACGTTACCTAACTTGTTCAAGCTGCACATAGAGGTGAATGCAAACCCAGGTGGTGTCACCCAGGGATGGGGCCATAGCTGGATAGCACTCAGCCTTGGTTCTGGGTACCCAGTGCCACAGGACAAAGTGTGTGCAGTTAGAACCATCTTAGGACCCTGAGGCTGTGCTTGCTAAAACTGGCCCTATGTGAGGGATAAGGTGCAGCAGGGTAGAAGTCAGGACATGGGGAAGGGTGGTTGGGACATGACAGTAGTCACTGACTACACCGGCCTGCCCACTTCAGATCCGGCTTGTGAAAATTCCAATGTAGTCTAAGCATAAAATACACTCTGGATCTCAAAGATCCAGTGTGAAAAAGAACATAAAATATCTCAGTAATTTTTTATATTGAAAACACATTGAAACGTATCTAAAGCTACAGTTTAAATAAAATATATAATTAAAATGAATTTCACCTGTTACTTTTTTACCTTTAAAAATGTGGCTACCAGAAGATTCTACATGTATGGCTCACATATTTTTATTGGACAACTTTAGTTTGGAATGCTAGGTTATGCAGCCTGAAATTTATAGGACAAAAAAGTAAGCTTTCCTTCTCAGTTCTGTTAGAGATTCGTCCTTTTCTATGTGAGATTTCTAGAACTCTGAAGAATCCAGCTAAAGTTTTAACTACCTAATTTTATATAGGCCCTCACTGTCAAATATTGTCATCAGTGTCACATGAAGGTGGTGTGGGTAAAATTGTAACATTTCCAGACTATCTCACCTGACTTTGGTGCATTTGCATATCCTCAGGGATGGAGAGTTCATCTCTATGTCAATGGGTAATTACCTGGGTAACCAAGCGCATGTCTGAACTTGAGAGGTTAAGGGGAGGGGCTTGCCTGCTTGCTTCTTCCGGAGCAGGGGAGAGAGATGGCACTGGACTGCAGTTTCTAAGCAATAAATGGGTTTTAAACTTTATTTCTCCCTTTGTCTGATTTTGGTTTTTAGAGGTATTTTGCCCTGGGATTTCCTCTCCCGGGACATACATCTGGTGGAAGGTGGTAGGATTCCTCTGAACCCGATATCTGTCATACTGGGTGCGACCTTTGGCAGGGCCTCCCCTAGAAATGGTCGGGAAATGCCCAGAAGCCCCTCCTCTGGATGGCGGGGAGGCCTCAGTGGATGTGGCAGCAAAGGGTGCCACTTTGTCTGTTGTTATCCCCCAGCTGTGGGGCTTCCAAGTTGGGAAGCCCCTACTAGGGAATTGGTCCAGGGTAAAGTACCTCCTAGAGGGGTGGGGCCTTCCCCAGAGCTGGGGAAGGGTGGAAACATCAGCAGCTGCAGAATTAGCCCTCCATGCGTTGGAAGACTGCTTGGAGACCTCAGGAGGTCATGTAGCAGCTGGCATTGTAGGTTCTCTTTTCATCAAGAGAGTGGGAAATGTCATACAGGAGAGACAGGGACTTAGGCGGGAGAGAGACACACTTCAGCATCGCTTGGAGGAGCTGGGTGATAACCTATGGGATTCTATTAAAGAAGAGAGACAGTTACTGAAAAGACAGGTCATGCTCCTAGAAGACTACTTAGCGGCAAGGGGGGAGGCAGCAGGAAAAGCGCGTTGCAGAAGGCCCTGGGGGAGGGGGAGGAAAGAGTAGTGCCTTCAGCCCTGGGAATGGTGGGGGAGGAGCTGTTGGTGGACGAGCCTGAGGGAGAAGAGAAGGAGGAGGCAGGGCCACTGGCAGATCTGCTACCCAGGCCACCTCCAGAGGTATCATCTTCTCCTGTTTTAAAGGCCCACCCAACTGTAAATAAGAAAATGAAAACAAAACAACCACGGGCTCCTCAGGGGAGGAGCAGCCCCCTCCCCAGGTTGTGGAGCACTCCATGCTCCGCCCCTATACTCAGGATGAGCTGGTGGACATGAGCATCTGGTATAACAGAGGCCATCGAAATCTCTGCCTACATGGCTTTTACGTCTCTGGGATACGGGGGTAGAAAACATTGTCATGTTGGGTACTATGATGAGTAGAATGGCTTCCCTGATGACTCACCCTTCCCTCCGACAGCAGTTGTAAAATGCCTATCACGCCTCATTGGCCTAATAAGGGTGATTTACCATTATTTTCCCAGTAGTTGGAAAATGTATGCAGAGCTCCAACAGGTACTATGGGAATTGGGTATGAAAAACTACTATCTATAATGTGGACCCCCAGGGCCCTGATGAGGAGGTGTTCACTATAGGAATGAGAAACCTGGTGCTGCATACAGCTCCCACATCTCTCTTTGGGTCCCTAGTGAATACTCTTGCCCCCCACCTAGGGCAACCCATAAGTGAGGCTACTCATACTTCAGCAGATCTGGGGGAGTTGAAACAATAAGGCCATGGAGGGAGTTACGGGCCACGACTGAAAGGAGAGGTGCAAAAGGCCCCGTGAAGGTCTCGAAGACCCAGATGTGGGTTGATTCATTAAAGGCCGGGTTAGTGAAAGAAAAACTTGATGGGCAGCCCAATAGAATATTGTTAGAACTGTGGCACCAAATAAAGCCAGAGCAGCAGTTCCAGCTGCTGAAATCCTGGACAAGGAAACCAGAGTCAAGGCCTCATGCCTGGCCTGTGTCCCTGCAAAACTTCATGGGAGACAGTACTCAGGATTCGCCTGAGCCCTCACCACACAGGAGGATGATTGGGCATCGTGGTTCGACTGGGGGGGGTGGGGTGTCAAAGTCCCACCTTTGGGGACATGGTGGGTACCAGAGGCCACATGTAGAATTAGAAATTCACTGGTCCCCTGTGAATGTACAACGTGTCCTGGCTCTGGTGGACACAGGAGCTGAGTGTTCTCTGATTCAAGGCAACCCTGAGCATTTTCCCAGGAACCCTGCTGCCCTGCTGTGATAGATGGCTATGGGAGTAAGGCAATTAGAGTGATGAAAGCCCAAATATCATTATGGATAGGGTGTTTACCCCCAAAGGGGTGTACCGTGTACATTTCTCACATCCCTGAATATATTTTGGGGGTAGATATCCTGCAGGACCTGTGATTACAGACCACTGCAGGTGAGTTCAGACTGAGGGTACATGTGGTAAAGGCAGTTCTGAGGGGACATGCTAAGCACCCACCTGTAGCTCTGCCTGCACCTTGGATGGTGACAAATACTCAGCAGTATAAATTGCCTGGGGGGCACAAGGAAATTGGAGAAATTCTACGGGACTTGGACAGGGTGGGCATCATAAAGCCCACTCATAGTCCTTTTAATTCCCCAGTGTGGCTAGTGAGAAAGCCAGACAGCTCCTGGCATATGACTGTGGACTACAGGGAATTGAATAAAGTCACACCCCCTTTGCATGCTGCTGTCCCTTCTATAGCAGACATTCTGAACACCCTCAGCCGTGAGCTGGGAACATTATCATTATGTAGTAGAACTTGCTAATGCTTTCTTCTCTATTGACATAGCACAGGAAAGCCAGGAACAGTTTGCCTTCACATGGGAAGGCCGGCAGTGGACATTCACTGTCTTTCCACAGGGATACCTCCACAGTCCCACCATCTGTCATGGGCTTGTAGCCCAGGACTTGGCCACATGGAAGAAACCGCCAGCAGTGGGGTTATATCACTACATTGATGATATTATGCTCACAGCTGATTTTCTTTCAGATTTAGAAGGGGCAGTTCCTAGACTGCTGCAACATCTACAGGAGAAAGGATGGGCCGTGAACAGCACCGAGGTTCAGGGACCTGGTTTGTCTGCAAAATTCTTGGGGGTTGTCTGGTCAGGTAAACCTAAGTTGTTCCTGAAGCAGTCATACAGGAGATCCAGGCTTTCCCCACCCATACCACTGTGGCAGTATTACAAGAGATTTTGGGTCTTTTGGGCTACTGGAGAGTGTTTATCCCACAGTTGGCACAAATTCTGAAGCCCTTATACCAGTTTGTATGAAAGGGCATCAGGTGGGACTGGGATGAGACATGTGCAGCTGCTTTGACTGCTGCCAAGCGGGAAGTCAAGGCTGTAGAGGCCTTGAGTGTAATGGACTCATCCAGGCCCTGTGAACTAGATGTTCATGTAACCGAAGATGGTTATGGATGGAGTCTTTGGCAGCAGCTTGAACAGACACGCCAACCTATTGGATTCTGGTCACAGCTATGGAAAGGAGCAGAGGTCCAGTACACCTTGATAGAGAAATAACTGGCTGCTGTTTACCACACCTTGCTGGCCATGGAGCCCAATGCTTGAACAGCGCCGGCCAAGGTGATAACCACCTATCCCAACACAAGGTGGGTGCGAGACTGGACCCAAAGGCCACGGAGTGGTGTGGCAGACACCTACACTGGCCAAATGGGGTGCATATTTACAGAAGCACAGCGCCCTCTCTGCTAGGCCTTTAAGTGGAGAACTCCAACACTTATTGGGGTCAGTGACCTATACCAGTGGAAAGCAGGAAGATCTTGCTTTTCAGCCCTTGGTAGCTGAGACTCCTTATCAGGAAAGAAAAGCCCCTATACCTAAAATGCTCGGTACACTGACGGCTCCAGTGATGGGCAGCCCCTGAAGTGGAGGGCTGTGGCTTTCCATCCTAAGACTGAGACAATATGGTGGAGGATGGAGAGGGGAAGAACAGCCAGTGGGCTGAGTTGCGGGCAGTATGGCTTGTGATCACCCAGGAGCCTTTCCCCATAGTTGTCTGCACTGACAGCTGGGCCGTCTATCAGGGTTGACCCTGTGGCTACCAGCATGGTATCATGCCAACTGGCCCATTTGGGGAAAGAGTTGTGGCAAGACCTATGGGGCTCCGGTCAGACTAAGACTGTTGCTGTATATCATGTGACTGGCCATGTGCCTTTGGCATCCCCAGGGAATGATGAAGTGGACACACTGGCCCAGGTGCACTGGCTAGAAGGAAAGCCTGCCTCTGAGGTGGCCCAATGGCTGCACAAGCATTTGTTGCACGTGGGGCAAAAGACAATGTGGGCTGTAGCCCGTAGGTGGGGATTGCCACTGACCTTTGAAGACGTCAGCAGAGCCCGGAAGGAGTGCCGTGTGGGCTCTAAGGGGGACTTAACACACCGAGTCCCGCAGCAACACGGGACAACACTAAGAGGGCCGATATCCCTTGTCAGGTGGCAGATAGACTCTATTGAGCCTCTGCCCATATCAGGAGGATATTGGTATGCCGTGACTTGTGTGAACATGGCTGCTGGACTATTGGTTGCTTTTCCTGCATGTCGTGCAGATCAGCAAACCACCAAGAGGGGCCTGGAGCGTCTTTGCAACCTATGGCCAGCCGCAGGTGATTGAAAGCAATCAAGGCACCCACTCTACTGGACATGCGTTACAACAATGGGTACAGCAATTAGAAATAAAGTGGAAATTTCATGTACCTTATAACCCTACCAGGGCAGGCATGATAGAGAGGTACAACGGTTTGTTGAAATCTGGCCTGAAGTCGGACACCAATAGTCTACGGGATTGGTCGGTTCGCCTATGGACAGTGCTGTGGCGTTAGAATGAGAAGCCCTGTAAAGGAGCCTTGAGCCCTGTGGATATGCTCATGCACCT
This sequence comes from Smutsia gigantea, assembly GCA_032199065.1. Lineage (NCBI taxonomy): Eukaryota > Metazoa > Chordata > Mammalia > Pholidota > Manidae > Smutsia > Smutsia gigantea. The sequence continues at coordinate 225,021 of JAVSCE010016175.1, forward strand.
TGCTGCCTTTCCTATACAATTGTACGTCCAACCCAAAGACGAGTTATTGAAGCCAGGATATGGCTAGCAGAACAACATCCTGCTGCCAGCCCCTACTGCATTAAGCCCTGGAGACTCTGTTGAATGGACCTGGCCCTGGACACTGGGACACATGGACCAGCAATGGCTGGCCCTTCTGGCATCTTGGGGGAATGGCCTGGGAGCTGGCCTTCCTGTGTATTCCTAGAATAACAGCTGAATGGCCCCGAAGATCACAGTAGTGTACCCAAAACGTACAGGAGATAAGAGCATCTTGCGGGGAAGTTTTGTTTTATCTTTATGGCCAGTGCATGTACCTCCTGTAGCCCTATATATTGACCCATCTGTAACTTCCACGGGGAGGGGGGTGGAAGTCTGGTTTACTAGACCAGGACGAGATCCCATTCCTGCCATTGTCTGATCACAAGACCACTCTCTTGCCTATATCCTACCTGATGAACAAGATTTGCCTATGCTGGTGTCCTTAAAACATGTATCTTATTGCCCTTAAGGTTATTTTCTCCTACTGTCCTTGTGGGCTGAATGCACCCCCTGGGTGCAGCTGCCATGTGATGATTGCTCTGAACCCTCAGGTACTGGCTGCCTATGGAATGGGCGAGCTGTGGATTTAATCTGCATAAGACTTTGAACCTAGCCAAATCCTCGGCTTGAGGATTGTCATGATTTTATTGCTGTTGCTATTGTTATGTCATTAGTCTGGTCACAGTGCTCCAGCTTTCTCTCCCAGGGACCATTGCTAAAGAAGAGGATTGAGTAGATTGTAAGGCGACATTTCTGGAGGGGTGACCTGTGGGTAAAATTGTAACATTTCCAGAATATCTCCCCTGGCTTTGGTTCATTTGCATATCCTCAGGGGTGGAGAGAAGTTCATCTCCATGTCAGTGGGTAATTACCTGGGCAACCAAGGGTGTATCTGAACCTGAGAGGTTGGGGGAGGGGCTTGCTCGCTTGCTTCATGGGGAGCAAGGGAGAGAGATGGCGCTGGACTGCAGTTTGTAAGCAATAAGCGGGTTTTAAACTTCATTTCTCCCTATGACTGATTGTGGTTTTTAGAGGTATTTTGCCCTGGGATATCCTCTCCCTGGATTTACAGGTGGCCTTGGAATAATGCCCTGGTATTGGCTTTACCACTTAGTGTGAAAGAAAAGTGTGTCATGTTAAGGCTGTACCAACCACAGAAAGGTTGTATATCTAAGGATAGAGCAAGCCTCTGAGGTTAATCGTTGACCAAGGATGTCATGGCCTTTGCAACAGTGTGTGGCTTTAGAATGGCCTTATATTTGCAATTTGCATAGTGTTTTTTGGAACCATAAAATTGTAAGTTCTCACAGACCCGTCTGTGTGGGTCTGCCCGTAGAAACAGCCAGGGGCATGGGCCTGCCCGTAGGACGACCAGGCGTGTGCTCATGGGGACAGCCAGGTGTGTGGGTCTGCTGTGGGGACGGGTGGGTGTGTGGGCCTCCCGTGGGGACGGCTGGGACAGCTGATGCTGCAGGTACACTGCTCTCGTTCACTCCTAAATCTGTAGCCCTTCAGAGGTGGGTAAGTTGCTAATTTTCTGGACACATTCTCCTCACAGTCCCAAGGCTTTAACAATCTTGTACTAGGTCGCCTTCATGGGTCTTTGTTCCTGATCCTACTTACTTCCCCGCCAGAGGCTCAGCTGTGCTGGGCTCTGATGAAACCTTCTGGCACCCTTGGCCTGAACTTCATCCCACAGAATAGGTATGCACAGAATGCAGGACTTGAAATAGAGGGAGAGGGAAGCTTCTGCAGCCAATGTGGAAGCAGTTTTCTTCAACCACAGTGGTGCAGGCCTACACAATCATTTTGCCACAAGTGGTCTGACACCCCAAGTTGGGGGCACAGCTAGGCAGTGTGGAGATGAGAGTTTCACTGTCTGCCTCGCCCTCTGCCACACTGTTGGAATGGGGACCTGCTTGGTGCCGTGAGCTCCTGCAGTTCCTAGAGATGGACCTCTGCCTCGCTAGCCAGCAGCTGCCTACCCTTCTGTCCCAGCTCCTGCTGCCAACAGGCCCAGTTATGGTCATTTCTAAGCTGATACATTCACAGGGAAACTCACTGATAGCCTCTCTGACCCTTGGGAAGATGTCCCCCAGATGGAGATTCCTGATCCAGCTTAGGGATTCCTTTGCTGGAAATCAGATGGAGTTCTGAAATCCCTGGAAGAGCAGGTCCAGTTGCTCCTGTCTCTCAGCCCCCGTCCCTCACCTGGCACCCGCTGGCCCAACTCCCAGCTGCCCATGTGTTTCAGCTGTGATGCTGTAATATAACTCAGCCCCTTCCCAGGCTGGCTGTCATCTCCATGATCCAGGCCAAACCCAGAGCACTACATCCAGGCAGTCTGGGTTCCACACGTGGCAGCCTGCCCATGAGGGTCTAACCACCTTGGAACTGGCACTGGAATGGAGCCTCTCCTTGGCCTTTGCTGGCCCCCCAGATGTGTGGCCAGCCCTGTAGCTCCACCAGTCATACTTGGTCATCCCCCACCATCTCCCATCTCCTGATGCTGAGCTTGCCTTGTATATCTTCTAGGCTGAGCATCTTCCAGCCAGCAGGCCCACCCCCCAACCAGCATAAGATGGCCTGGACTGTGATGTAGGTCCATCTCATTCCAGGAATGTGCCAGGAACCGGGGCTCCTTCCCTTCCCAAGGTTGCTCACGCCCTGGTTGGAGGAACATGGTTTTGTGCTGCTCTGTGATCCCATCTACAGCAATCTACAGATTGTCCTCTGTCCTTCTCACCAGTGGTGGAGACTCCCTGAGGGCTCATGCCAGACCCCTGCCCTGCCATGAACCAAGGCTCACAGGTCCCAGGTCAGACGTCACTGGCTGTCTGCAGGCCTGTCTCCCTGCATGGAGGCCTGCAAGGACCTGCATTTCCCGGGCCCTGGGCTTGCCCTGTGCAGCCCTGCCCTGCCCCTTCCCTTCCTGCCTTCTCCTGCCCTTCCTGGCTCAGCTCCCTTGGCACCAGGGGTGTCCCCTTGGGTGGGTCCAGAACCAAGTCCTGGAAGGTTTTGTTGCTATGAGAGAATCAATAGCTGCGTGAGAAGTAGGCCCACAAAGGCTGACCATGCTCTGCAGGGTGTGTGGCGTTGTTGACTATTCCGACCTTCCTTCCTCAGGATTTGTTCATGTTATGTGACTCGGAGTAAAGGCACGGAGTGGCATTGAATGTCAGATGCCTGAGTGTACTTCCTGTGGTGCAAAAATAAGAATGAAGGATTTCCATTTGTTCTGTAGCCAGAGAGCCCACCTGACATGTGGCCTTGGTGTGTTCCTTCATCTTTTTGTGGCTCTGCTTCCCCACTGTCTGGTTAGTGTGGTGGTGCCTGATTCAGTGAGTTGGCAGGTGGAGAGCCCTGGGGACAGCCCCAAGGCACAGCCAAGACCCAGAAGACCTCAGGGTGAGACCGCTTAGGGGCTTACTCCTTGTGGTTTATCTGGTCCAGGAGTTAAATAGTCATAGTTATCTTTAAATCTGCATATTTGTTTGGCAAATCCAAATGGCTATGGATTTGCTTTTTCTAAAGCAGGGTATTTCCTCTTTTTGTGTTATTAGTTGATTCTATACAGGCAGAAAGAAATGCTAGTGTTTGTTTCCCAGCCAAGGCATAATTACGTTGACCTTTGATGTCTCTTGTTCTGTCCATTCCCTCACGTGCTGACCTGCTGTGGCCGGAGGAGACTCTTGTCTGCTGGGACTGATTTCTCTTTTGAATCAGAGAGTGTGGTGTCTTTTATTTAGAGAGACTGCTCTATAGTTCTCTTTTCCCCTGCGTACTTTCTGTAGGAACTGTCCAGTGGTTTCTTTTCTGTAAGTCTTCTTTTCTTATAGAAACAGAGTATTTCCACAAACATAGAAAATGGGTCATGGGCACATGAAGAGTGGATTTACCAGAAAAATCACACTTTCTGCTTTGACAGCTTAACCATGAGAGGGAAGCTTTTTTTTTTAATTTTCGTATCAGTAATATAAAATAACATGGGCAACATTGTGTGTGGTTACTAGATTCCCCCCGCATACCCCACATAGTCCATCAGTGTAGTAAGATGCTATAGAGTCACTACTTGTCTTCTCTGCGCTATACTGCCTTCCCCGTGCCCCACCCCCATGTTATGTGTGCTAATCGTAATGCCCCTTTTTCCCCTTATCCCTCCCTTCCCACCCATCCTCCCCAGTCCCTTTCCCTTTGGTAAGTGTTAGTCTGTCCATTCTTGGGTTCTATGAGTCTGCTGCTGTTTTGTTCCTTCAATTTTTGCTTTGTTCTTATTATACTCCACGGATGAGTGAAATCATTTGGCACTTGTCTTTCTCTGCCTGGCTTATTTCACTGAGCATAATACCCTCTAGCTCCATCCATGTTGTTGCAAATGGTAGGATTTGTTTTCTTGTTACGGCTGAATAATATTCTATTTTGTATATGTACCACACCTTCTTTATCCATTCATCTACTGATGGACACTTAGGTTGCTTCCATATCTTGGCTATTGTAAATAGTGCTGCGATAAACATAGGGTGCATCTGTCTTTTTGAAACTGGGATCCTCCATTCTTAGGGTAAATTCCTAGGAGTGGAATTCCTGGGTCAAATGGTATTTCTATTTTGAGTTTTTTGAGGAACCTCCATACTGCTTTCCACAATGGTTGAACTAGCTTACATTCCCACCAGCAGTGTAGGAGGGTTCCCCTTTCTCTGCATCCTCACTGGCATTTGTTGTTCTTAGTCTTTTCTATGTTGGTCATCCTAACTGGTATAAGGTGATATCTCATTGTGGTTTTAATTTGCATTTCCATGATAATTAGCGATGTGGAGCATCTTTTCATGTGTCTGTTGGCCATCTGAATTTCTTCTTTGGACAATTGTCTGTTCATATCCTCCACCTTTTTTTTTAATTTTTTTAATCAGGTTATTTGCTTTTTGAGTGATGATGCGTGTGAGTTCTTTATATATTTTGGAAGTTGACCCCTTGTCGGATATGTCATTTACAAATATATTCTCCCATACTATAGGATGCCTTTTTGTTCTGCTGGAGAGGGACGCTTTTAAATGTGAAGTAGATGCTCTGAACTCCGCAGGTGCCTCAGCAGGACTAATTGGCTTTCCTGCATCCACTGAGAGTGTTTATTTTCTCCTGGAGAAACAATTCTGCCTGGAAGGTGATTTCCAGTCTTGCATATCACAGCCCTGTAGCTGGGTAGAGCTGACCTCTGGGCCCTTTCTTCATGAATCACGAGGACCAGCCCAGACCCCTGTCCCTCACTCTGACAGCACTTCACTCCAATATGCCATTGAGGGCTTCAGTATCTCAAAATATCACGTGACACAGGTAATTCTGGTCAACTGTCATCATTATTGAGAATGGCAGAAGAGGCCTCTGCTTGGAAAAGCTTTACTTAAATCTTCGTGTCCCCTCTTTAGCCAAAAGAAGCCTGTCGCTAGAACTGACACTATCAAACCTTAGTTTCAAGTAGAGAGGGAATATTCCAGAATAAATAATGTAACTTAATAGCTAAAGTAGAACTTAACATCAGTCCTGAATTCAGCTACAGCGTGCTCATTTTATGATGAGGACTCTAAGTCCCCGGGAGCTTAGCATGTTACCTAAAGCAGCACAGCAGGGGAGCAGAGGTGGCCTCATCCTGACCTCTCAGTCCTGACTGCATGTCCCTTGTTTAGCTCTTGTTTGCCGGTGCCATTAGTTTACTGATTAAACATCAGGAGATCTATGGTCCCCACCCCAACCTACTTTCAAACTCACTATATTGCTTAAATGCAAGTAACCCCATTTAAAATAATTTGTTTTGGGGAGTTGAATTTTGAAAATTGAGAAATGAATTTGCATCCTTTGTTATGAAGTTTGCACATATCCACATAGGATATACAGTTCAATTCTAAGTATGCTGTGAAAATGCCGACAGCTGGCTGTCTTCTACCTCCAGTAAGATGGAACAGAAGCCGTTGTTCAATAAATAAAAGCCATGGATGCTATATCTAAGGCAGATATAATAAGACTATGAAAACCATGGATGCTATATCTAAGGCAGATATAATAAGACTCTGAAAGGTGGGCAGGGGAAGGAGAAGGCAGACTGGCCAAGGACCTTGGGAACTGAGGGATGACACAGGGTTGAGATCATGAGGCATAAATCTGAGACTTGGTCCAAAATATGGCACCATGGAAATGTTAATAGTCACAGACAAAAAGTCCTCCCCACAAACAACAACAACAAAGCCAAAGGACCAGGAAAGGAGCAGCTAAACACAATAGATAACTGTTAGACAGTAACTCATAACTCCATGCATACACCACAGAAAATGATCTGTGGCCTCCACCCCTATTCACAGAAGGCCAAGCAGGGAGCTGGAACTTTTGTCTGCAGTGGCCAGGAACAAGCCCCATCTATCTTATGGTATAAGTGGGGCCCTGTGGGGAGCCAGACTGATACATGGACCTGGCAGAAATAAGGTGACTCTCCTGTCCCTGCCAGGATGATGTCAGAGAAGGATGAGTCAAAACTTTCACCCCTGCCCACAGACAACAAGGCCACCCTATTATGGAGTCAGTCGGGACCACTGGAGAGCTGGGATTCTGTCCCCAAAGCAATGAGGATTCTTCTCCACAGGTGTCAACAAAAACCAATGGGGGAACCTGGACTTCTTCTATCTGGCAGTAACAACACCACATTTGTATCAGAGAAAGCCCACTAAAATGGGTTTAAATAAGACCCAGAGTCTTAGAACATAATATAAAAGTGTATGGGCTTCGATAGAAAAAATTACTCACATACTAAAAACCAGGAACATCTCAAACTGAATGAAAGAAAACAGTCAGTAGATGCCAACACCAAGATGACAGAGATGATCATGCTAGAAACAAACAAAAACAAAAACAACCCAAAAAGCATCAACCAAAGAAGAAGAAAGTTTCAGCAAAGAAATAGAAGATATAAAGAAGAACCAAATGGAAATTTTAAAACTGAAAAATATAGTAACTAGAGCTCAATGGCAGAATGGAAGAACAGAGGAAGGAATTAGTGACCTGGAAGATAGGGCAATAAAAGTTACCAGATGTGAGTGACGGAGATAAAGTAGCCTGCAGCAACAAAGCAGAATGAACAGAGCTTTAGGGGCCTGTGGGAGTATAACATAGGATCCAACATTCATGTTACTAGAGTCCCTGGAGAAAGAGAGCTGAAAAAGTACTTGAAGAAATAATGGCTGAAAACTTCCCAAATTTGGCAAGAGACACAAACCTGTAGATTCAAGAAGCTGAGTGAATCTCAAACAGGATAAGCCCAGAGAAATCCATATCAACACACATCATAACTACATGTCTGAAACTAAAGAAAAGAAAAAACTTAAAAACCCTGGAAGAAAGTAACACCTTTGCTGTAGAGAAAAATAATTAGAATGACAGCAGATTTCTCATCTGGAACCATGAAGACCAGTAAGAAATGACACATTATTTTTCAGGTGCTGAAGGGAAAGAACTTTCAACCCAGAATCCAGTACTTGGTGAAAATATCCTTCAGGAATGAAGGGGAAGTCAAGATGTTCTCAGGTGAAGGAAGATTAAGAATTTATTGCCAGCAGAACTTTGCTGAAAAATGGGTAAAGAAAGTTCTTAAAACAGAAATGAACTGATGAAAGAAGAAATCTTAGAACATCAGAAAGAGTAAAAATGTAAGTAAATAGGCTTTCTTTATTCTCTCCTAAATAGGTTTTCTAAATTATGTTTAACAGTTGAAGCAAAAATTCTAACACTGTCTGATGTGGCTCTAAATGTATGCAGAAGAAATATTCATGAAAATTATTATAAATGGAACAAAGAGACCTGAAAGGAGACAAGGCTACTGTATTTCACTTGGACTGGTGGAATGACCACATCAGTAGAGCGCAATAGTTTTGGATATATAAAATGTTTTATCAATTAACCTCTAAAAAAGCTATACAAGAGATATATTTCAAAACATTAGATAAATAAAAATAAAATCCTAAAAAATGTTCAAGTAACCCAGCAAGGCAGGGCAAAATAATAGAGAAAAGAAACAGAAAAAAAATTAGATTTAATCCCTAATAAATTAATAATTACATTAAGTGTAAATGACCTAAACATACCAATTAAAGACAAAAATTATCAAACTGGATAAAAAGATGATATGCTGTCATAAGAAGCTCACCTCAAATATAACAATATAGGCAGGTTGAAAGTATGGAAGTAACTATATCATGCAAAACTTAATTTTAAAAAATAGGAGTAGCTATATTAATATCAGATAAGCTAGACAATAGAGCAAAGAAACACCAGAGATGGAGAGAGGCATTACATAATAACAAAAAGCTCAATCTACCATGAAGACATAATAATCCTAAATGTGTATGAACCAAACCACAGAGTTGGAAAATATGTAAAACAAAAACTGCTAGGACTAAAAATAGAAATGGGCAAATCAACAACCTCTCAACAATTAATAGAACACGGAGGCAGGTAATCAGCAAGGATATAGAAAAAATAAGAACCGCCCCAGCCAGAGAGGCCAGATACTGCAGGGGAGCTCTGCCCCACCATATGAAGAGGCATCTGGGAGGAGAACAGGGGTTTGGAAAATGACTCTAAAATGGAGATTGGTCACTCTATCAGTTAACCTTGTACCCCAGATGAGTCCTATCTCCTGCCCTCAGTGTCCGCAGACCTAGCGTATGCTGGGCCAGGGTTAGTGAGGAAGCTCCACAGTCCAGGATCCTGAGAGGTCATCAAACTTCCCACTGCGGTAGCCTCATAGCTTTGAGGCTGCTCCCCACCCCAGGGGTCTGGGTCTTAGGCACCGACAGGGCCCAGTCCCAGGGATGTGCCTGCACTTTCCTTGGCACATGGGCACAAGCCTCTGAATCGGATGTGTTAAAGTAACCATAACTTGCATATAAAATTTAAAGTTACACTGCATGAATGGCACTGTCTGTAAGAGCATGTAGACCAGAGTTTAAACAAGGACAGAATAAACAGCATCTTTAGGACTGCTCTAGAATAAATGACCCTGTGACAAACTGGACAAATCTAGAAGCAGCAACATGGGCACAGATCTCTTAGCTGTCTAATTTCTTGTCTAATCACCCATCACTGCAAAGTTTATAGTTCAGCATTATGAACCTTTCAGTGTAGAGCTGGCAAACTGTGGACCCAAGAGCCAAACGTGGACCGCTGCTTGTTTCCGTTAATTAAGGTTTTATTAGAACGCTAGAGATCAGTGGCAGAACCACCTGGGAACTTGTTAGAGATGCACATTCTCAAGCTTCAGACCTGCTAACTCAGAAACTCTGGGGGCAGCACTCAGCAGTGTGTGTTTGAATGAGGTCCCCAGAAAAGCTTGGGAATCACAGGATGAAGCATCCTAGCACACGTGGCCAGCGTGACACAGCGGCACGTAACTAGCCTCCTCTCCCATTCCTAGGCTGATCCCTTTTCCTCCTCCTGGGACAGTTGTTCCATTCCTCTGACTTGTGCGTCGTGACAGCTCCCCTGTGTCACCGGGGTCACTGTGCCCAGGCACTGACCAGGGAGGAGTCCTGGGGCAGAGCTCCATGCCCACACTCGACTTGTGCGCTGAGTCCAGGTGGTTTGTGGTGCATGGATGCAGACACACACAGTCTGCCCCACCAGTTTAAAATTCCTGAGATATGCCTGGATTGGGGTCCCAGGGGGAGGTAGAGATAACGTGGCCACGGGGGACTGGAACAACTCAGACAGGGGAGTGGGCACTTGGAGATGCTGACAAGGCAGGAAGGGGTTCTGCAGATCAGGGACAGCTGGCTCTCAGGGAGCAGGGAATTGAAGACGCATTCAGGAGCTGAATGGATTGTTAAAACACCGCCAGGAGTTATGAGGGGGTAGCAATGTTTCTACAGCTTCAGGGTGGGATCAAGGAATCAGGAAGTCAGGGAAACAGTCCTTGGGAAGCCATGAGGGGCTGGGGGCCAGGTTCCCCACTGGGAGCCATGGCTCACATCTCTTGAGTGGGAATTCCTTCCCAGCATTACTGTGGGAATTTGCAAATTTTCCTAAATCCTAAATCCCAAGAAAAATCGGTAGAGAGATCACATAAATAGGGATAAGCATTATAATTTTCCTGTGAGATATAAGGCTTTACAGTCAATGGAGATGTTATTGGCTTGAAAGAATCCTCTGATGTAGAGCGAAAGCAGGAATGAGGGACGCTGGCATGCAGAGTTGGAGGTGAAGATTAGGAGAGAAATAGCCGTGATCTGCTCTGTCATCCTAGCTTGTAATTATTTCCATGTTATAAGTGTGTGTCTGTGGTCCTGGCTATGGCTAGCCTAAGTCATTTTTGCAAATAAAATATATGTTAGTAAGTTGATAATAGGCTTGGTATACTTTATTCAAATTCCATGAGTGATGCCTCAAGATACAATGTTTTAGGAAAAAAGCGCATCCTTAAATTGGCTATTTCAACACATAAGTCTGTGTAGTACTATTCATTTTGCTAGGAAATCCAAGTATTTCATTATTCAAATGCAACCAAATAGTGTGCTCCCTCATTTTCTGAAGTTTGAATCTTTGGTCTAGGCTACAGTGCTTTATAAATGCTGCTAAATGGAGTATATCCTTTTGCTAAACACAGCTTTCAGGTATGTAATGCTGAGTAAAGAGTATGAAGAACGATGGAACTTTTTATGAAACTTAGGACCTTGAGATTTCCCAGGAATCCCCAGAATTCCAGCTTCTCGTTCCAAATATGTATCTTGGAGGAGTTTGTAGTCACTTCAAGGGAAGAGCCAGAGCCCCCAAGGGCAGCACAGCCTCCACGGAGGAGCAGTGGGATGGAGGCAGAAGGAGGTCGCCAAGGGTCTGCAAGGAGCTGGGGCTGGGCCCCCCAAGAGCCACATCCCAGGCCGCAGCAGCGCTGTGAGGACTCCCTGCCCCACCCAAAGCAGAGCTCAGCGCAGGAGCCTCGGTTCTGTGTTCTAGGCTGGCAGGTTCCTCCCAGGGCTCTAGGCACTTGCTGGAGCATGCGTGACTTATATTTAGTGTTTAAGTGCACATGCATGTAAATGTAAACGTGTACACTGTGTGTGTGCATCAATGCAGTGCTCATTGAGTCTGGTTGAAATCTCCATGCTGCTTGTGTGAGGTGGGCAGTATTGTTCCCAGTTCACAGCTGAGGAAGCAGAGGGTCAGTGAGGTGAACTTACTGACCCCAAATCCCACAGCTGCATATGGCAGAGCTGGTGTTCAGGCCCAAATCTGCGTGCCCCTCGGAGCTTAACACCACACCCCGGCCCCGGTTCCATTATCTGGTGCTTCCTGACACTGAATCTTAGACTTTAGGGCTGCAAGGGCCTTCAGGAGATCCAGGGCAGCCTGTCTCGTGTCCCTACAGGGAAGGTGCTTTTATCCCCACATTAAAGTGAGCTGTCTGAGGGCTGGCATTCTGCGTGAGCCTTGCATAAAGCCCAAGAGAGCTGGAGGCTTCAGTCCTGCTGCCGAACTGTGCTGCTCTTTTCTTGCTGTCACCATTAAGGATGGACAGTTTAGCTAAAAGGACCCACAGAAAATGCGGAAGGGTCACTACACACCACACCTGTCCTTGTTCCTGCCCCTCCTTTGTCAGGTGGCTGCTTGGCGTGCCGATCATGGCCGTGCCCACACTGTCCACACTCAGGGCTCTTTTTCAGCCAGGATGTTGAAAATCGGGTGTGAATCTGGTCGCTTCCCTGATAAGAACTATGTGACCCTGGTGTGTTCATTTTCTGCAGACAAAGCCGCCTGCAGCACCTCGGGGTCAGTAGTACCATGTGCTTTACGGCTGGTGACTGACCAGAATGATTCTTGTTGAAAAATAATCTTTTCTTACAAGTCCCAGTCTCTGACACTTGACCTTCATCAAGGTTTCTGAGGCAGATGTTTGATGAGTTTTTCTCATGTCCCTCTTTTGCCCACTTTTGAGAACGAAAAAGTGTGACATTTCCAGCGTGTATTCTCTGCACAGGGGTTCCCTGACCAGCATCTCAGGCTGGGGTGAAGCCTGTGCATCGGGGTTCAGACATACTCCTGCTCTTTATCCTTGGGGCAAGCCAGGCTTCAGGACATGAGCCCCTGGTGCTTGAATATTCAAGCCCTGTCACTCATCAGAGGAATTGGAAACTGTCCAATAGCACCCAGTGTGGCCCTTTGTACCACAGGAGCTCAGCTCCTGGCAGGTTAGCACTGGATTCAGCAAGACTAAAAAGCGACAATGGAGCGTTAAATAGAGGGTTCATACCAGGCTTTATTCTCACAGCAGCTGGTTGAGCACTGATATCACATCCATGCAAAAGCACTTGGTGGTAATTCTTTTATAACAACATAGACAATAGTTGCTCACTGCCAACAATTATATAAGCCTGTGCCAAGCGATTCTATAAACATAAGACGTCATGCGGCTGTGCAGTGGGTACAAGCATGAAACAGCATCTAGGCCAGTATCTTGGCTATAGTGACTCCATTGTCTTACACTCCACCTCTCCGGGATTCTCGCCTCACAATCTAATCTTCCGTTACGGTTCCTGTGTGAGAAGGCTGGAACATTGCACCCAGATCCCACAACAGCAATAGAGGCTATAACAACATCTGAGGATAAAGAGAGCTACAGAAATTATGGTGGCAATAGCCATCCTTCAGCCTGAGGAGAATTGATTGCTGCCAAGTGGTCAAAGGGTCATATGATGGGGCTGTAGTCTGCTGAGTTTCCTGTTGGAGGGCTTGTGGAGCTAGCGTTACATTGCATTGTGCCTCCGGTATGTACACACTACATTGTGTGTAGGATGGCACACACACACACACCCTGAGGCTGCAGCAAGCATATCTAAAGCCATTCAATTTTATAGGTGTGCCTCCCAGACTTGTGGCTTTTTGCGGGCTCCCGTTCTTTGGCCCTCCCCTTAGCCGGCAGGCAAAATCACTGCTCCAGCTTCAGTTGTTGCCACAGCCCCAGTAAGATTTTATTTGACTTCCCATTTAGTTTCTCTTTGTCTTCCCCTGCCTCTATAAAATCAACCCATATCTAGGTCCTTGGGACCTTCACGGGGCCCTTTAATCCCTTCCTCTCAGTAGTGGCCTGCACTCCCTTCTGTGTCCAAGTCACTTCAGCCTCCCCTAAATCTGTCATAGTACAGGTGACCATATTCATGGGCGGCCCCACCTAAGGGGCAAGAATGGCCACTAGTGGCCTGAAGAGGGAGAAGGGAGCCATATGCAGTATACCGTATCCCTCATTCCTACAGTAAGCAGCTCCTTGTCTGGGACATGATTTCCTAGGTTATAAATGGCATTCTTCATGCCCAGCTCCTATTGGAGTTCTGTGTGTATCTGCCATTTATAGGGAAACAGACAGTAAGTCTCCTTGATTGAGCCATGTGGTGTGAAGGGCTGCCATTAACCAATCGAAAATGGTCCAGTTCGCATTCTGCAATCACTGCCATAAGGCAGAATGAGTTGTCAGGAAAGCTAGCTTTCCCATCTCTTTCCCAGACAGGAGGATACCATCCACCCCTACATCCCAGGCTGATATGAACTCTGAGGACTTCTGCTGAAACTGGGAACCCAGATCCACTAGTTCCACCTATGTATAGGGGCAGAGCATAAAGTGCTCCATGACCTGAGGAGTGGGCCGCACCTTTCCCAGAGGGGCTTACAGTTGTTGCATCTTTACCTTCTGGACTACAGCCAGGTGGATTTAAATAAAGGAGGGGTCACTGCCTTGGGTACCACCTCAAAAACCTCTTACTCCTCCTCCGATGTCTTCTCCACAGCTTCTGAGGCCAATGGCATCTCTCCTGCCACCCCAGCCTCTAATACCTCCCTTCCCTTCTCCACGGTGCCTTGTATCTCACATTCTTACATCTCTTCTTGCATTTCTCATAGGAGTGCATCCTTTCAGGGAGACTCATCTACAACCTCTTTTAATATTGTGAAGAATAACCACCCATGGTTCCCACTGCCGTGTGGGCACTCCATTTCTCCAAAAATCCCCCAATTTTGTGAAGGGCCTCCTCCACAGCCTTAGGCATCATCTCCGCCTCCCCCTAGTCCTGGGGAGGGGCCCACATATCCAGGAGGGTTGTCACCAGGAGCCACATACCTGTTGGGGGATACCTGGTATCCTCTTGCCCACAGGGGCAGCCTGCTCCTTGTTTTGGGTTTGCAGCAAATCCTGCTGACTATGCCAACTGTAGCTCAGGGGCTCAGCTCCTGGCAGGTTAACACTGGATTCAGCAAGACTGAAAAACGACAATGGGTTAGATAGAGGGTTCATACCAGGCTTTATTCTTATGGTGGCCAGTCAAGTGCTGATATCATACCCATGCAAAAGTACCTGGCAGTCATCCTTTTATAACAGCATAGACAATAGTGGCTCACCGCCAGCGATTATATAAGCACGTGCCTACACAGTGGGCCAAGCGATTATATAAGCATAAGACAGCATGTGCCTGTGCAGTGAGTACAAGCATGAAACAGCATCTAGGCCAGTATCTTGGCTATAGTGACTCCATTGTCCCTACGCCTTTCTTCAAGTCTGGCCCAAATGAAAAGGGAGCTAATGAAAGGAGCTGAAATATGAGCTACGAAATGATGGAGGCCTGACAGGTATGATTTAATAAGAAAAATGAAAACAACCATAATAGGTCAACTAAATTATGGCCACTGCTGACTTAACTTTCATCATGAATTTTCTTTAGTGGTACGCAGGGAGCTTGTAGTTTCCTTGAATTATAACCAAGAGAGAATTAACCTCCTTTTAAATATATAATAGGTATGAGCTTTTGGGGGGGGAAGAGGGAGAATTTAAACTGTAGTGAGTTAAATCATAAGTAGAATTGTGCAGGTAGAGAGAGAGTGTAGGACTCAAATGAGAAGAAGGAGAGAGAACCAAGGAGGAGGAGCTTTAGCTAAACCCAGGGCCCCACGCCCTGGAGGAAACAGGGAAGCTTGGCACCAAGTGTGGAACTGAACACACCTGTGTAACTAGCATCCAGACCAAGATGCAGGACATGACCATGCTCCGCCCTACCTGCCCACCACTGCTCAGAGACAAGGCCCATCTGTACTCGGAGCAGCAGTCCCACTGGGGTTTTGAGATTCACCTGCATGGTGCGCGTAACTATAGATTGTTTACGCTCACTGCTCCGTAGTGTTCACTGTACTGATCCATTCTGCTCTCAGGCATCTGGGTTTGTCTGCTTTGGGCTGATACAGATACATCTGCCATGAGCACCTGTTGAGGTGACCTGTGGACCATGTCTGTTATCTGTGTACCTAGAGTGGGCTTCTGGGTTGTAAGGTGTGCCTGTGTCAGCTACAGCAGGGTTGCTAAGTCATCTTCCTAAGCGGCTGAGCCAGTTTACACCCTTACCAGGAGCATGTATGGTCATAATTACTCCATGTTCAACCAAACTTGGCATTTTCTGCCTTAACACTGGCCTTCCTGGAGGTTAATAGGTGCTCGTGCAGCAAAGAAGAACTGGAGGCGCAGATCATTTGTATCTCCTTAGCAGCCAAGCTGGAGTTCGGGTCCTCAGAGTGGGCTTGGGGATTCATACTCTTTCCATTCTGTCCACCCTCCCCTAGAGAAGCTTCATTCCCGAGGGATGAGCCACATGGGTCGGCCCTGAGAGCCATTGCCCGGATGACTCAGCCAGCCTCTGTGGACCCCACGTCAGATATTTTAAGAAAGGTTCAAACGTCAGCCATTCAATTGTTTGAGCCCCTTTTAAAATGTAATTTCTGAACCTGGGAAAGCAGCAAGCTGCCCCCCAAATCTCACTTTGGCTTCAGATTTGAAGTTTCAAATCCCATTAATCAATTTCCTGATAGCCATAAATGAGCTTTTTTTTTGGCTCATGTGTTTGTCTTCTCTGCCCAACCTCTGACGGAACCAGCCAGTTCCATCAGACAGCGGGGAAAAGAACAGCTAGCTCCCAGCAGAGCCTTCCAGCAGGAAAACTGCCAATGGGGCCACATCCTAGCAGGAGCCCATCCTCTCTGCAGTGTGCGTGGAGACTGGGAAAAGGGAAGAGATATGGGAAAATGGGTGAGGAGTACCTAAGAGAAAAGTGGAACCTGCAGTGTGATGACCACTGGAATTACATGTGAGAAAACACACACATGTGCCTGAGTATGTGTTTGCAAGTTAGAATGAAAAGCAAGGGACTAATTGTGACCATCCCTGACTAGGATAGCATGTAGGTTTATGGTCTTTTTTCTATTTTGCAGAACTTTTGCAAATTGCTTACATTAGTTTTGTAAAGAAAAAAATTCAAATTTATAATTTCTAAAAAGATTTTTCCTTTTATGATTTCTGCTGCCCATATTTGGGAAAAATAACTTAAAACTGTAGCATTTTGAAACTCTGGGATCATTATGTTTAAAAATCATAGAAGCATAACACAGTGA
Source organism: Smutsia gigantea (assembly GCA_032199065.1). Classification (NCBI taxonomy): domain Eukaryota; kingdom Metazoa; phylum Chordata; class Mammalia; order Pholidota; family Manidae; genus Smutsia; species Smutsia gigantea. The sequence continues at coordinate 241,533 of JAVSCE010016175.1, forward strand.
TTAATAACAGGGTAATAAATGAAATGAATAATAGCAGCTGATGTTCCAGTGAAGAAATGAGTCTATGTGAATAAAAAGGACTTATTCCAGAAGCAGAGTTAAGGAGCGAATACTCCATGTGTGTGTAGTACATATGCACCAATGTGCATGTATATGTGTGTGTGCGTGTACGTGTATCACACATACGCAACTGACAATACACACATGTATATTTATAGTCTGTTTATCTAATTCTTACTGGTCCTTCCCTCTAAGGTAGGGGTGCTGAAGAACTGGGAAGTAAAATAATGTACAATGATAGTAAAATAATAGTACATAGATAAGTATGAAATAGTTGATAAATAGCTGTAGTACAGTTTATATGTGTGTATATTTCAACAAAATTGAATCATATACATAAATCTGCATGGAAATTCACAGAATAATGACCCTGGCTATTTTTTAGTGATGGTAATAACAGTTTTCCTCTATACTTTGTGTTTGCAGAATTTTTTTTATGATGAACGTATGTTTAAATGAAAAAAGTCATAAGATCCTGGGTAACATTTGAAACTTGCAAGTCCCCTTTATAAGGTGGGTAAAATAATGTGAAGGAAATAGTGTGGTAGCGATATACTGCTGTTCTCTGTCTTCCAAAGGAATGTTGAATTGTTTTGTTCAAACCACAACTGTCTTTAAGTAGATAATACCATAACAGAATTTTGAATGCTATGTTAGATCTTTTGCTAACAAGGAGACATGTTCTTGGCTTTGTTCTCTTTGCAACAGTGTGTTTTATTTTCTGCCAGATTTATGGATTATTAGCCCCCATTTCTTCTCAATAAAGAGAAAATCATTTTATTTTTTAATGGCACATGATTTCTTTTTAATGCTCAAATGCTACTCCACTTGGATGGATGGTGAGACATTACTCATTCATATAATTATCAAACTAAACAGTGGAATAAAAATGCACTAGACGGCAAATAAGTATTTCATTGTTAAAAGTTGTTTATTTAGAAAATGCTTTCTGATTAAAAACGTGACAATATGGAAAACCAGGAAAAGGACATTAAGAAAATAAAAATTATATGTAATTGCACACCTTAGAAATAACTGCTGTACTAAGAGTGGGAAGGTCCAGATACTCAGCATTTACTACCAGTTACTGCCTTTCATGGGGATTGTTGGGATACAGGGTATGCATTGCTGTACACGGGGGAAGTTTGTGAGCAGGACAGACAAGCTTCTGCCCCACATGTCTTACTGCCCGGCTGAGTCACTGTGTGTGTGCGTGCCTGTCGGGGTGCGTGCAGGAGGCAGGGGAGGGAGTGGTAGAGAGAGAACAGGAAAGGAGCCCTGCCAGTTTAGCGTGAGAAGTGCCGTTATGGTGGAATGTAGTCTTTTTAAAATGTGCATGTGTATATACAGTAGACAGATTTTTTAAGCAAGCTGGTGTCCTATGTAGTTTCTCCCCCTTACTGTTGTGTGATGAGATGGGCTGTACAGTTGTATGTTGTGTTGTCACAGCATGTCCTGTATCACTTCATCATATCGTATCATATGAGTGCGTCTTAATCTGTTTACCCATTCCTTGATTATTGGATATTTGGGTTGTTTATGATTTTTATCCTATAAAAAATGCTGCACCAGCATCCTCATACATCATGAAATTTTATCATCTTCTCCAATCTTTTGTCCTTGAAGCCCATTCCTAAAACAGAATGACTGGTTAAATGCGTGCAGTGAGACTTGCCCAGGCTGTTGAGACACTCCAAGAGAGTTGGTTTCCAGAGGGTCACCGCAGGTGCCCACTGTTTGTCCGCTGGTGAGACCTTGCATGCTTGCTGCCTCTGAAACCTTGGCCAGCATCCCAGCAGCCGCGCCTCACACCCTGTTCTTTATGGCAGGTGCTGTTGGCAAGGGCTCTCTGTTTATGTCACTGAAGCAAACAGAGCTGAGTCCCACACACGACACGGCCGTGTTGGCAGACCCATGGACTTGGTACCTCTCTGCACTTTCAGAATAGGAAGTATGTGTCAAGTGCAGGTCAGAAAAACAAAAAAGAGTCGGGTCACCGGAGTTTCCTTTAATGTCAGTGTTTGGCAGGCAGGAAGACAAGAAGGACCATCAGCCTTGTTTCTTAACAATAAGTGCTGGAGACTTTGTGCCAGAGTTAAAATTCTACTACATGAACCCAGCTGAAACCCTTGTGTTTTACATATCTCTGAGGCATTAGCATTGGTCCTTAGGCCTGACAGGTTGGATTTTTGGATTTTATAGAAATAGGAATTAGCAAATTTCTCTTTTATTTTAGATGTATCAAGGTAATCAACAAGACAATTTTTTGAAAAAATAAACAAGGCACCGGTTTGCTCTGGAATGGCTCTCTGGCTGTGGCCACGGGGGAGCACACTTGTAGCTCTGACGGCCGTGGCGCCTGTGTCCCACAGACTCGGCCAGGGCGCCGTGGCTGAGGCCGTGGCTGGTGTGCGACAGCATCTTAAGGTCCTGGGGACTCTTCTCTCTGATTCGGACGAGCTATGGCTTGTTGAACTCCTGGGCATAATGGCTTTTATGTCTGGCTGTGATTTATGACAACACTCTCATTTGTTCTACGTTTTTATAAGCCCTGTCCTTCTGTTTAATATTATTAAAGGTTTATGATGGCTCCATCCAGTGAAGAAAAGCAAGTGGCAGATCCTCACATTGTCTCGTGTCCTTTTTGCCAGGCAGGGTCCTGTGTTTGGAGAGGGTCCCTGGGTGAAGTGGAAGCGAGCATCCCTTCCATGTTGGGAGAGGGCTCTCAGCTACGGCCGGCCCGGGTGGGCCTGGGGCTGCGGGCTCTGAGCTCCGCATGGTGCCGGGCCTCTGCCTAGTGCTTGGTGTTTGGTACCCACTCTCCTCTCCTCTCCTCAGTTATCCCGTGGAAGCTGACTGCCCTGTGAGATCAACACACTCCCCTAGAATGGCCTCTTACTTAACTTTTCTGGTGCCTAATCATCACAAGGCTTATTTAATATCTGTGGGATTTCTTTTGTTAGCAATATGATAAGGTCCCTCAGAGACTGTCAGATCAGGTCTCAGTAGACGTCAGTTCATAGGACTGAGAATTTGCCAGCTCTCTGCGGCTAGTAGGTTAGGGTTAGGCATCTAGTGGGGCTTTGTAGACACACTCAAGCTTAATGGACCCTGAACCCTGGACCCTGGTCATTTCAGTATGTCCAAAATTTGTGACACTTCATAGCAGTAGTGTGTTATTGTGGTATTCATGTGTCTTAAGGAAAAGAGGCAAACCAGGATTGTTTGGGCATAAACCGGGGCCCATCCAACCATTCCCACTCCCACCCCAAACAGCCCACAGATCCAAACAAAAAAGAAATCAGGGACAGGAATTTGAAAGCTACATGTGGTGTGCTTTGGAACTATTAAAACCTGTGCTGCACTGGGCTTACATGACTGGGTGGGAGTATAAAGTGTTACTTCCTTCATGGGAAGCAATGTGGGTGAATAATCAAAACTGCAAATGTGTACAGCCTGGAAGCAGTGGTTTCTTAATCTTTAAGAATTATCCTACAAGTGCACCCACACATTTGAGATGGCATGGTTTGAGGTTAAATGACCATGTGTCTGGACAATAGAATGTGTATTGTTAGAGCAGAATGTGGAAGCTCTCACAAGATTTAACATACAAGAATTTGCCAGATAGGTTAAGTAAGAGATAAAGTTCCTTAATTTTATTAAAAAGGGGCAAAAAAATTAAAAAGTACAGGCAGAGACAGAGACAAGGAGGAGTGAGGAGGAGAGACCTCCGTGTGTGTGAAATACCCCTGGGAGGACCTGGTGAGGCCGCAGCTTTGCTTGGCTGTGGGAGGAAATCGCGTGGCTAAAGGACAGAACTAAGGAGGTGACTTCACCATAAACCTTCTACAGTTTCTAAATTTTGAACCGTGGCACTGAAAATGGAGCCTGCAGAACATCCAGGTGTGTCTTACTGCTTGCATGGTATTGCTGGATGAATGCAAAGGCTCATCACAAGCTTATTTCCTGCTCCTCAGATTTTGAACTAATGCAACAATGCATACAAGTAAGTTGAAGGAGTCATGTTTATGAGTTTCTCTTTTACCGTCTCAGCAGGGCATTGGAAGAAATACTGGTTTTCATCTTTACTGTGCATCACTGTGGGACCTGAATCTTTCAGCACATATAAGCAGACTTCATTAATATTTTGTGGACTTAATTCTTCTGCTTTTATGGGGTGGTATGGATAAAATATTAATTTTCATTAGCTTTATAAGGTGTCAGGGCTGCACAGCACAGGAAGAGGGAGGCCATGGTCACGTACTTAAGCCTAAATTCAGACCTGGGCAGTGGAAGTCTCTGGACCCACAGATAAGACATAATGGAAACAAGTGGTATTTTATAATTTACAGAAGAGAGACAGGCTTTTCCCTGGAAATTTCACAAAACACTTAAGAACTTAGTTATATCAGTCCCCCCACCACCACCAAAAAAAAAAAACCTCATCAAGTATCTAATATAGAAATTATACAGTCTATTTTCTTGGATCACAAAGAACTAAAAATTAATCACCAAAGTATAAACAAGTTCTCTCCTGAATAACTGCAGTCACACACTCACTGTTTAGAAAATGAGGTTAATAAAAATGCTTTGTGACATGCAGCCAGGACTGTGGTGAAGAGTCTTCACTTCAATGATTTCATTATTAGGCAAGTAAACACAGAAATAATTAAACGAATTCAAAAGCTAGAAAAAGGAAAGAGTAACAGAAGTAAACTCAGGGTACTAAGAGAAAGGAATGAATAAAAATACAAGGAGAAATTAATGTTCTACAAGACAAAAAGGAAAGAATTAGCAAATTAAAATAAGATCCCCTAAAAAGAATAAAGTGTCAACAAAGCAAAACAAGAAACAGAAACCAGGCCAGTCTATTCCAGGACAGAAAACGATCAGTAGAGAACATCAGGAGTGGGAGGGAGCAAAGGAGATTAACGTTTACAAGAGAAAACTAGTCTAAATCCTTTGTCCTCAAAGTGCAGTCCACAGACCAGGAACATCTGGGAGCTTATTAGAAATGGAGGTTCTGAGGCCCCACCCCAGACCTGCGATCAGAACCTGCATTAATCAGCTCCCAGAGGAGTCTCGTGCACTTTAAAGTGTGGATGACATTGCTCTGAATCAGTGATTCTCGACCTTGGCTGCACATATAATCACTAGGCTACAAAAAAAAATGCTCCCAGGGAACCTGATTTCACTGGCCTGGGCATCAGGATTTCTGAGACCTGTCCAAGTGACCCTGCTGTGAAGCCAGAGTTAAGAATGCTGCTTTAAATTATTCTATGCAAATAAATGTTAAAATCTCAATGCAATGCATGGCTTTCCAGAAAAATGTGATCCATCATCTGAATAGATCATCAAATGTGAACAACCTCCCCAACGGTAAGTGATTCCTTTGGCATTCCAGCTGAGTTTCAAAGAGCATAAAATGCTGTGCTTTTTAACATTCCCAGTAAGTAAGTAAAAGAGGGGAGCTTTCCAGTTCTTTTTATGAAGCCAGCATATTCCTAACATCCAGCCTGACAAAACAGCCCAGAAACTTATTTGCAGTTACAAATGTAAATTTCTAAATTCCAAATAAAACACTGGCAAGTCAAATCTGACTTTATATTAGAAATAACACCCATAGGCTGTATTTTTAAAATTCAAGGATGGTTCAATATAAACACATTTCCTAGTATACTTGATTACTTAATAGAGTCTAATGTCCCAAAGGATATTTGATAAAATTCAAGTTAATTTCTGAAAAATCTTTGAGTTAAAGTAGGATTAATAAGATGCTTTATTAGCATGACACATGTTAGCTAACTTGAACTAAGAAACTAGATCAAGCTTGGATTGGAATATTGGAAGATTGGATAACATATTTCCGGCACCTTCTGCTCTGCTTACTCACCCAGGACCATGGGAACAAAACTGGCATAAAAGCTGTTTCATACAGTGCTGGCACAGAAATTCTCTTAAAACCAGGAATGTGGCAAGGTTAGGCCCTGGTCCCACTCTTACTTCACACTTAGTGGTTAATTTTATGGGTCAGCTTGGCTGGCCAGTCAGGTGTTTCTGGATAGAAGTAACATTTGAGTAAGTGGACCGTAAGTAAGCAGGTTGTCCTCCCTGGTATATGTGCCTGCAGAACTGAACAGAGCAAAAGGCTGAGTGGGTGGGAACTCCTGCCCGTCTCTTGGGGACACTAGTGTTTCCCCTCCTTTAGACTCAGACTGAAATGTCAGCTCTTCCCAGGTCCCAAGCCTGCCGGCTTCAGACACCTCCTGGTTCTCGGGCCTTCGGACTTGAGCTGGAACCACGTATTAGCTCCTGCGGGTGTCCAGCCTGCTGACTACAGATCCTTTCAGCCCCCATGATGGTCACCTGAGCCAGTCCTTGTAATAGATAGATAGATAGATAGATAAAAACAAACAAACAAACATATACACACATCCTATTGGTTCTGTTTCTCTGGAAAACCTTGACTAGTACAAACATTGTGTTAGGCATGGTCTGTGCAATTAAACTTTTGGAAGAGGGCATATAATTGTCATTGTTTTACATAAAAGATACAAGTATCTATATTTAGGAAACCAAATAAAATATTAACAACTTAAAAAAATAATCTAAGAGTTGCATAAAATGACCTATATAACCAAATTTAAAATATTTACCTTTATTGTGCATGTATCAACAATAAAAAACTAGAAAAAAATTGTAAATGGCAGAAAAATAATCAATTCATAATGTCAACAAAAATGTAAAATATCTGGAAGTGAATCTTTTCTAAAACATGTAGGAGATATATATGAAAATACATACACGTATATGTCTGTATATAATTATATGTTTGCCTATTATGTCATTATAAATATAAATCTGAGTTAGGAATCAGGAAATTTAAAAACACTTGAGTAATTTGGATGAAGAGGCCATGTTTTAGACATCAGATTTCAATATTAAAAGATGACAATTCCTCTTAGATGTATTTATATCTATAATAGAGTCACATGTAAAATCCTCAAATTTGAGGCCTTCTTTTCTTCTTTCCTCACTTTCCTTTTCAACCTGACCATGACTTTATACTCCATCTGGGAAATAAATATGTTAACAGGCCAGGGATATTTTGAAGAGGAAGAGTAATAAGAAAGATTTGCCCCACCTGGTGCAAAAAAGTGTGTGGGGGGCAGATGTAAGGCCTTGACAATTAAAGCAGTGGGGTGCCATGGTAAAGCACATAATATCAATCCGTGGAATTGAATGGATGGTCAGATATGTATAAGATTTTACTGTAAGCTGGACGTTAGTACATGAGGAAGATCATATTTCAAATCAGTGGTAAAATAATATAGAAATATAATTTTGCAACAAAGTTTTTAAATCTCCTTTACACCAAAATAAACTATGGATAAATCAAATGTTTTATGTGAAAAAGACTAATTCACAAAAATATTAGGAGTTAAAATAAATCATAGCTGAGATGGGCCTCCCTGAGCCTGAGGGGAGGAGGCCAACTGTGGCAGCCCAGTGAACTCGGTCACTGCATGATTTCCTTGCTGAAAATAACCTAAAAAGTCAGGGGAAAACAACAAACAACAATGACAGCAAATGAGCCTTAGAAATAAGCCTCGCTGAATGCATCCAGGAGCTCCCATAACGTAATGACTATCTGAGCAAGCATTGGGCAAGGTGGGACCCAGACTGGTAAGCACATCCTCTCAAGGGCATTTTAAAACCTGAAAATTATTTTCCTTGGCTTCTTAGGGGCCCAAGAGACAAAAGACAAAGGCAGGGGTGCTCTCAATGTAGGTCATCTAACAAAGCTTAGACCCAAAGCATTGGGCCCTCTGGTAAGTATGTGTGAGAACTGCCCTCTGCCACCAGGGAACTGTAAAGACTGTCATTCCACTACAGTCTTGGACCTAATGCAATGTGAAAAAAGATCCCCCACACCTCCCCTAGGAATTTGTAACCATAACACAGCCACCCTCATATTTGCAGCCCAAAGTTACATTACTTTTGTGTCCCCCAAACCCTGAAAGCTGAGTATTTAAAAGGATCCTAGCCTGGTAGTACTCCCAAGGGCCTAACAGAAGGCAAAGCAAATTCTTTCTGGAAGGAACTTCATTCTAGGACTCAAAAAATTTCTGCAGAAACAGTTTTTAATATAAGCAGTTCATATTTTAAAGTCACTAATCACTTAAGGAAACAAGGTGATGTAAGCCAGATGCAGTAGAACCAGGTCTGTTAAATATATAGACACAAGAATTAATAGCTACAGAGACTATAAACATAATGCTTACCATGTTAAGGAAATCAAGAGAATATGAATAAATAACTCTAAAGATGAAGGAACTCATTAAAATGAATGTTAAATGTTAAATGTTAAAATGAAATACATAGTAACTTTAATCAAAATGTTAGCCAGTGTCTTATGTACCAGAGTAAACAGAGCTGAAGAGAAAATTTGTGCACTATAAGACAAATCTTTTTAAAAATCTAGAAAGTAATAGAAACAGAGATGAAAATATAAAAGAGAGGTTGAGAGTCTGAGAGAAGATGGTGTGGGGAAGGCTAACTAGAGTTCCAGAAATGCAGAGAAAGATGGTGAGTTAGAGGCAATATTTGAAGAAACATTGGCTGGGAATTTCCAATAATTGATGAAAGGCTCCAATCATGATATTCTTGAAGTCCAGTAATTCCCAAGCAGGATAATAAAATAAATCTACATCTAGACTCATCTTAGTAAGGCTGCAGAACACCAAAGACAAATGGGAGATGTCAAAAGCAGCCAGAGCTAAAAGATAGATCGGTACACATTGTCACACAGTGGAATGATGCTATAAGTGTGCGGAGAGGCATTTCAGAGTGAAGGTGGTAGTTTGCTGATGGGTTGGACAGGGGTCCCTGCAGGAGGATTTTGAAGTATGTCTGTCAAGTTTCTGGAATGCAAAAGATGCCTTCCCTGAGATACTAATACTTACAGAGGGCCAGGTTTGAGGAGACATCTGTGGATCTGCTTCTGGACAAGATGAGTTTGAGATATTGTGTGACATCCAAAAGGGCACGAGGCTGCTTCTCCATCCCATTTCCTAGCCCACAGTTTGTCTTGTGTAAAAAGATATTACACGTAACTCTTTCAAATATCTTGCTGAAATAGACTGACACTATACCCATAGTGATCCCTTATTCTACCGGAAATGAGGCTAGTTTGGTATGAACTGACCTTGAGTTTAGCTTAGCCACTCACTGTGCAACTTTGGATATAACAAACGCAATGTTTAAGAATGTTGATGTCTGCATCTGTATCATGACAATAATATCCTATACCTTGCTGAGGTGGTGTCAGGACTAAAATACACATTATATCAGAAAAACATCTTAGCACTGTAAAATGTTTTTAGTGATTCCTGAGTCCTCAGAATCAGCGTTTCTCCAGGTGCTCATTGGCCACCTGTGTCATAAACTGCCTTAAGAATTTTATCAAGCATCCATTTACATGTAAGGTTTATATGTAAACACAATCCACCTCCTCATCCCTCATCTGGAAAGTGGAAGACCATTATCTGATAGAGGGCGCTTGGTGTCATCCTGAGCCTGTTGACAATGGTTTGTAATCACATTTTCAAGTTCGTTCTGATCCTGGAATGTGATTTGGCTCAGGTGGGCAGCTTGAAGTCAGTTTAGGCACCTGCGTACTTTTTTGTTTAATTTAATTAACTTTACCCTTTATCTTGGGTTCCAGTTTCTTATTTTAAGAAAATAGTCTCTTCCGTGGAGAAGAGGAAGAAAAAGATGTTGAAGAATTCTGAATTTCCTCCCAGCATCCGTTAAAGACATTCTACCATTGGGCTCATGCAATATCTGTTTTTCTCTCTCATTTCTACTCTGCTGGAACATAATTTTAGACACTTTATTTTGACTGTCCTAGCTCATTTTGAGCTTTTCTGTAAATATTCTTATAGATTTCTGCCATCTAAAAGAATATTTTCTAAAGTATATATACTTTTCAAAAATATGAGTTCATCCAGCTTTAGTTGTATTTTAAAAACTGTGACCCTGCCCCCCCCCACAACATAATACTTTGCACATGGTTGAAATTCCTCATTTGTGTGGTGAATGGATGAATGAGGCTGTGGGTAAAATTGTAACATTTTCAGAATATCTCGCCTGACTTTGGTGCATTTGCATATCTTCAGGGGTGGAGAGTTCATCTCCATGTCAATGAGTAATTACCTGGGAAACCAAGAGCGTGTCTGAACCTGAGAGGTTAAGGGGAGGGGCTGGCTTGCTTGCTTCTTGGGGAGCAGGGGAGAGAGACGGTGCTGGACTGCAGTTTGTAAGCAATAAACGGGTTTTAAACTTTATTTCTCCCCTTGATTGCGGTTTTTACAGTTATTTTGCCCTAGGATTTCCTCTCAGTAGGATTCCTCTGAACCTGAAATCTGTCATAATGGGTGTGACCTTTCGGAGGGCCGCCCCTAGAAATGGTGGGGAAATGCCCAGAAGCCCGTCTGTGGATGGCGGGGAGGCCTCAGTGGATGCAGTGGCAGAGGGTGCCATGTCACCTGTTATTATTTCCCCAGATGTGGGGCTTCCAATTTGGAACTCCTAGTGGGGAATTGGTCTGGGGTAAAGTACCTCTTAGAGGGGTGGGGCCTTCCCCAGAACTGGGGAAGGGTGGAAACACTGGAAGCTGCAGAATTAGCCTTCCATGAGTTGGAAGACTGGTTGGAGACCTTAGGGGGCCGTGTAGCAGCTGGCACTGTAGGTTCTCTTTTCATCAAGAAAGTGGAAAATGTTATACAGGAGAGAGAAGGACTTAGGCAGTAGAGAGAGACACACTTCAGCATCGCTTGGAGGAGCTGGGTGATAACCTATGGGATGCTGTTAAAGAAGAGAGACAGTTACTGAAAAGACAGGTCATGCTCCTAGAAGACTCCTTAGCGACAAGGGGGGAAACAGCAGGAAAAGCCGCGTTGCGGGAGGCAGTGGGGGAGGGGGAGGAAAGAGTAGTGCTTTCAGCCCCGGAAATGATGGGGGAGCCCGAGGGAGAAGAGGGGAGGCAGGGCCATTGGCAGATCTGCTACCCAGGCCACTGCCAGAGGTATCATCTCCTGTTTTAAAGGCCCGCCCAGCTGTAATTAAGAAAATAAAAACAACAACCACGGGCATCTCAGGGGGAGGAGCAGATCCCTCCCCAGGTTGTGAAGCACTCCATGCTCCGCCCCTATGCCCAGGATGAGCTGGTGGACATGAACGGTCCGGTATAGTCAGAGGCCATCGAAATCTCTGCCTACATAGCTTTTATGTCTCTGGTATATGGTGGTGGAAAACATTGTTATGTCAGGTGCTAAGATGAGTAGAATGGCTTCCCTGACAACTCACCCTTCTCTCTGGCAGCGGTTGTAAAATGCCCTTCACGCCTCAGGGAATCAGACACTCCTGGAATGGCTGACAGCTGCCATCAGGGTAGTTTGGCCTAATCAGGGTGGTTTACCATTATTTTCAAAGTAGTTGGAAAACATATGCAGAGCTCCAACAGGTACTGTGGAATTGGGTATGAAAAATATCATCTATAATATGGACCCCCAGGGCCCTGATGAGGAGGTGTTCACTATAGGAATGAGAAGTCTGGTGCTGCATACAGACCCCACATCTCTCTTTGGGTCCCTAGTGAATGCTCTTGCCCCCCACCTAGGGCAACCCATAACTGAGGCTACTCGTACTCTAGCAGATCTGGGGGAGGTTGAAACAATAAGGGCATGGAGGGAGTTACGGGCCACGACTGAAAGGAGAGGTGCAAAGGGCCCCGTGAAGGTCTCGAAGACCCAGATGTGGGTTGATTTGGTAAAGGCTGAGGTTGTGAAATAAAAAGCTCGATGGGCAGCCCAATAGAGTATTGTTAGAACTGTGGCACCAATTAAAGCCAGAGCAGCAGTTCTAGCAGCTGAGGTCCAGAACACGGAAACCAGAGTCAAGGCCTCATGCCTGGCCTGTGTCCCTGCAAAACGTCATGGGAGACAGTACTCAGGATTCACCTGAGCCCTCATCCCCACAGGAGGATGATTGGGCATTGCGGTTGGACTGAGATGGGGGGTAAAAGTCCCCACCTTTGGGGACATGGTGGGGACCAGAGGCCACATGTAGAATTAGAACACAGGAGCTGAGTGTTCTTTTATTCATGGCAACCCTGAGCATTTTCCCAGGACCCTTGCTGCGATAGATGGCTATGGGGGTAAGGCAATTAGAGTGATGAAAGCCCAAATCTCACTGGGTATAGGGCGTTTACCCCCAAAGGAGTATACTGTGTAAATTTCTCCCATCCCTGAATAATTTTGGGGGGAGATATCCTGCAGGGCGTGTGGTTACAGACCACTGCAGGTGAGTTCAGACTGAGGGTACGTGTGGTAAAGGCAGTTCTGAGGGGACATGCTAAGCACCCACCTGTAGCTCTGCCTGCACCTTGGATGGTGACAAATACTAAGCAATATAAATAGCCTGGGGGGCACAAGGAAATTGGAGAAACTCTACAGGAGTTGGACAGGGTGGGCATCATAAAGCCCACTCATAGTCCTTTTAATTCCCCAGTGTGGCTAGTGAGAAAGCCAGATGGCTCCTGGCATATGACTGTGGACTACAGGGAATTGAATAAAGTCACACCCCCTTTGCATGCGGCTGTCCCCTCTATAGCAGACATTCTGGACACCCTCAGCCATGAGCTGGGAATGTATCATTATGTAGTAGATCTTCCTAATGCTTTCTTCTCTATTGACATAGCACAGGAAAGCCAGGAACAGTTTGCCTTCACATGGGAAGGCTGGCAGTGAACATTCACTGTCCTTCCACAGGGATACCTCCACATTCCCACCATCCGTCATGGGCTTGTAGTCCAGAACTTGGCCACATGGAAGAAACTGCAAACAGTGCGGTTGTATCACTACGTTGATGATATTATGCTCACATCTGATTCTCTTTCATATTTAGAAGGGGCAGTTCCTAGACTGCTGCAACATCTACAGGAGAAAGGATGGGCTGTGAATAGCATCAAGGTTCAGAGACCTGTATGTCTGTGAAATCCTTGGGGGTTGTCTTGTCAGGTAAAACTAAAGTTGTCCCTGAAGCAGTCATAGACAAGGTCCAGGCTTTCCCCACCCCTACTACTGTGGCAGGATTACCAGAGTTTTGGGGTCTTTTGGGCTACTGGAGAGTGTTCATCCCACACTTGGCACAAATTCTGAAGCCCTTATGCCAGTTTGTATGAAAGGACATCAGGTGGGAATGGAATGAGACATGTGCAGCTGCTTTGACTGCTGCCAAGCGGGCAGTCAAGGCTGTACAGGCCTTGAATGTAATGGACTCATCCAGGCCCTGTGAACTAGATGTTCATGTAACCAAAGATGGTTATGGATGGAGTCTTTGGCAGTGGCTTGAATGGACTCACCAACCTATTGGATTCTGGTCACACCTATGGAAAGGAGCAGAGCAGAGGTACAGTACACCTTGATAGAGAAATAACTGGCTGCTGTTTACCATGCCTTGCTGGCTACGAAGCCTATTGCTTGAACAGCGCCGGCCAAGGTAATAACCACTTATCCATCACGGGGTGGGTGCGAGACTGGACCCAAAGACCACGGAGTGGCGTGGCACAGACACCCACACTGATCAGATGGGGTGTGTATTTACAGAAGCACAGCGCACCCTCTGCTAGCCCCTTAAGTGGAGAATTCCAGGGCTTATTGGAGCCAGTGATCTATACCAGTGGAAAGCAGGAAGATCTTGCTTTTCAGCCCTTGGTAGCTGAGACTCCTTATCAGGAGGGAAAAGCCCTTATACCTGAAGATGCTTGGTACACAGACGGCTCCAGTCGTAGGCAGCCCCCGAAGTGGAGGGCTGTGGCTTTCCATCCTAAGACTGAGACCATATGGATGGAGAATGGAGAGGGAAAGAGCAGCCAATGGGCTGAGTTGCGGGCAGTTTGGCTCATGATCACCCAGGAGCCTTCCCCCATAGTTGTCTGCACTGACAGCTGGGCCGTCTATCAGGGCTTGACCCTGTGGCTACTGACATGGTATCATGCCAACTGGATGGTTGGTCACCGGCCCATTTGGGGGCAAGAGTTGTGGCAAGACCTATGGGCCTCTGGTCAGACTAAGACTGGTGCTGTATATCATGTGACTGGCCATGTGCCTTTGGCATCCCCAGGGATGATGAAGTGGACACACTGGCCCAGGTGCATTGGCTAGAAGGAAAGCCTGCCTCTGAGGTGGCCCAATAGCTACACCAGCGTTTGTTGCACATGGGGCAAAAGACAATGTGGGCTGTAGCCCGTAGGTGGGGATTGCCACTGACCTTTGAAGATGTCAGCAGAGCCCGGAAGGAGTGCCGTGTGTGCTCTAAGGGGGGCTTAACACACCGAGTCCCGCAGCAACACGGGACAACACTAAGAGGGCCGATATCCCTTGTCAGGTGGCAGATAGACTCTATTGAGCCTCTGCCCATATCAGGAGGATATTGGTATGCCGTGACTTGTGTGGACATGGCTGCTGGACTATTGGTTGCTTTTCCTGCATGTTGTGCAGATCAGCAAACCACCAAGAGGGGCCTGGAGCATCTCTTTGCAACCTATGGCCAGCCGCAGGTGTTTGAAAGCAATCAAGGCATGCGTTACTGGACATGCGGTACAACAATGGGTACAGCAATTAGGAATAAAGCGGAAATTTAATGTACCATATAATCCTACCGGGGCAGGCATGATAGGTACAATGGTTTGTTGAAATCTGGCCTGAAGTCAGACACCAGTAGTCTACCGGGTTGGTCAGTTCACCTATGAACAGTCCTGCGGCATTAGAATGAGAAGCCCCGTAAAGGAGCTTTGAGCCCTGTGGACATGCTCACACACCTTGCTGCCTCTCCTATACAATTGTACGTTCAACCCAAAGACGAGTTATTGAAGCCAGGATATGACCAGCAGAGCAACATCCTGCTGCCAGCCCCTACTGCATTAAGCCCTGGAGACTCTGTTGAATGGACCTGGCCCTGGACACTGGGACACATGGACCAGCGATGGCTGGCCCTTCTGGCACCTTGGGGGAATGGCCTGGGAGCTGGCCTCCTGTGTATTCCTAGAATAACAGCTGAATGGCCCTGAAGATCACAGTAGTGTACCCAAAACGTACAGGAGATAAGAGCATCTTGCGGGGAAGTTTTGTTTTATCTTTATGGCCAGTACATGTACCTCCTGTAGCCCTATATATTGACCCATCTGTAACTTCCACGGGGAGGGGGGTGGAAGTCTGGTTTACTAGACCAGGACGAGATCCCATTCCTGCCATTGTCTGATCACAAGACCACTCTCTTGCCTATATCCTACCTGATGGACAAGATTTGCCTATGCTGGTGTCCTTAAAACATGTATCTTATTGCCCTTAAGGTTATTTTCTCCTACTGTCCTTGTGGGCTGAATGCGCCCCCTGGCTGCAGCTGCCATGTGATGATTGCTCTGAACCCTCAGGTACTGGCTGCCTATGGAATGGGCGAGCTGTGGATTTAATCTGCATAAGACTTTGAACCTAGCCAAATCCTCGGCTTGAGGATTGTCATGATTTTATTGCTGTTGCTATTGTTATGTCATTAGTCTGGTCACAGTGCTCCAGCTTTCTCTCCCAGGGACCATTGCTAAAGAAGAGGATTGAGTAGATTGTAAGGCCAGATTTCTGGTGGGGTGACCTGTGGGTAAAATTGTAACATTTCCAGAATATCTCACCTGGCTTTGGTTTATTTGCGTATCGTCAGGGGTGGAGAGAAGTTTATCTCCATGTCAGTGGGTAATTACCTGGGCAACCAAGGGCGTGTCTGAACCTAAGAGGTTAAGGGGATGGGCTTGCTTGCTTGCCTCTTGGGGAGCAGGGGAGAGAGACGGCACTGGACTGCAGTTTGTAAGCAATAAATGGGTTTTAAACTTTATTTCTCCCTTTGACTGATTTCAGTTTGTAGAGGTATTTTGCCCTGGGATTTCCTCTCCCCGGATTTACAGAGGCAAAGCATATTCCTTATGTTGCCACTGGTTGTTAAGATTTCTTCCCCTTTCTTTCTTACCAAGATCATTCACAATTGTATTACCCATTTTCATTTAAATATTCTATACATCGTTGAGTAGTATTCCATCATGGACCCTGCCTCTTGACAATACATATGTTTTGTACATGTTTTCCCGAGGTCTTTTACTGTGTTTGATTATGCCTCACTCTTCATTTCTTCACTGTTAGAATTCCAAGATGACATGATCATGTTCTTGCAAGGTTTCTGGCACTTGAGCGTCACAGTGACTTTTTTATCTTTTATGTCCGGTCTCATCTGGTACAGCCGGGATGCCTCAGTTCCTACTGCCATTTGGTCTTTCATCTTGAGCTGCTTTGCAGTGTGGTGGTCTCAGGATTTCAAGAAAAGCATGAGTAGAAGCTGTAAGGGCTCTTAATGTAAAGTTCACGGTTGGGCTAACACACTCCCAACTCTGATGAGAGGAGCTGCAAAGAACTGGTGGTCATGCTTAACCTACTGCCTATGTTGTTTGTTATCCAGTTTCTCTTATTTTCCCAACAGTTGTTGATTGTATTGGGCAACATGATACATAAATCTAAAATGAAGAAAGGCAGTGGAATCGTCAAACTTTGGCATAGTATTTTCTTTCTAATTATACGTTTTTGTTTCCAAGTTTAGTGCTCTTAGAAGAAGCCCGCCTTGTGAACGTACCCTGGCATAGAGACTGGTTATCAGTGATCAGCCCAGTTTATGACCAAGGAACAGTGGCCACATGGGTCTCTTCTCTTTGGGAGACAGACAAGGTAGTTTTGTCACAAATAGGCACATTTAATCTGCCAGTGATTTAGATTTGTTGGATCACTGTTCTGAAGCTGTTGTGCTTATGAATGTCAAAACTTGCTATAACATCAGTGTATTAAAATAAAACTCAAACCCCCTGGTCTTAGCTCCATAGATGAACTAGAACAGCCATCCTTAGTCTTGGTAACCAGAATCTACTACTTTAGAGCAGAGGGGTCTGCAAACTTTTTCTTTAAGGGGCCAGGTAGTAAAAATGTTAGGCTTTGCAGGCCACCTGGTCTCTTTTGCAACCGTTCAACTCCCTTTGTCGCACAAGAGCAACCACAGACAATATGTAAAGGAATGAGTGCAGTCGTGCCTCCATACACCTTATTCACGTATGTTAGAATTAGAATCTCATGTAATTTCCCATGTCGTACAGTATTATTCTTTTGGGTTTTATCCAACCATTAAAATATGTGATAACCATTCTCAGCTCGTGGGCCATACAAAAACAGGAGGTGGGCCCGATTTAGCTGATGCTGTTTGCTGATCTCTGCTCTATACCCCCACTGACAATAGCTCCCCACCTGGAGTGAAACACTTCCCTATGGTCTGGGAAGAGTTTCCATCACATTAAAAAAAAAATCATCACTTCTCAGGTACTATGGTGTTTTTCTTTTGAAATAGCTCTACTGTGGTATAACTTACATACCATAAATTAACACATTTTAACTAGACTTTGACGATTTCCAGTCAATTTACAGATTTGTGCTTTCAACACTACAACCCAGTTTTAGAATATTTTCAATACCCTCTAAAATCTCTCTTGTTCCTTTGCATTCAGTTTCTTTTCCTGCCCCAGTGGTAGGCAAAAACTAATCTGCTTATGGTCTCTGTATGTAGATTTGCCCTCTCTGAATGTTTAATACACATAGAATCCTGCAAAATGTAGTCTTTTGCACTTGGCTTCTTTCGTTTATACTCCTTTTAAGTTATTCCTTGTTGCATGCACAATTAAGGTTAACTGGTTCTCTTTTTTTCCTACACAGTATTTTCCTGTGTGGGTAGTTTGTCCACTTGGATTGTTTCCATTCTGCAACTGTTACAAATAATGCTGCTATGAGGAAATCCCTCTCTATTCCTGGTTGTGAAGCATTTTCTTTTTTATCATGAAGGAATGTTGGGTTTTGTGAAATCCCTTTTCTACATCTGTTAAAATAATCATGCATTGTTTTGGCCTTTTCCACCAATATGGTGAATTACATTAGTTGATTTTCAAGTTATAAATCCCACTTAGTCATTATCCTATGTATAATCTCACTCCCATGTTCCTGGTTTGGGGTGTAATATTTGTCATGACTCTTTGTGTCCGTATATACCTGCTGGATGCTGGTCAGTAGTTTTCTTTGATTACCACGTCTTGTGTAGCTTTGGTATCAGGTTGTACCAACCTCATAGAAAAAGCCAGGAAGTGTTCCTTCCTTTCTATGTTCTGAATGAGTTTGGGAAGGATTGGTAGCAATGAATTCTCTCACTGTTTGTCTGGCAATGTCTTTATTTTGCCCTCATTTTTGAAGGGTACTTCTGCTGGATATCGTCAGGTTTTTGATCGACATGAATACTGGGATAGCTGGGTGCCTTCCCATTTGCTGCATGCACAGCCTTCCAGACCCCGAATCTCTGGGAGTGGAGCACCCTCCACTGTGGCTGTCTTCTTCCCCGTGCTCCCTGGTGGATTTCTGGCCTGTCTGGTGGTCTGCTGTTTGTCCCAAAGAGGATCACAACGTCTTTGCCTTTTCCCTATTCTTTTGCCTTTGGGATGGCTGCTATTTCTGACCATGCCACAGGGCATGAGGTTTGATGTATGCTGCGCCAAATTAGATGGGCTTTCTTCGGTAGCAAAACTGGGGTTTTTCAAAACAAAATGAAGAAAACAGCAATAGACTAAATAAACACTGAGAAGTGACCGGTTACAATGGGCGAAGGGTGGGGGTGGGTGAGATAGGTGAAGGGGATAAAGAGGCACAAAATCTTGATTATAATAAAAATTAGTCATGGGGATGAAAGCACAGAATAGAAAATACATTCAGTGGTTCTGTAACATTTCTGTGTTGACAGAAACTACACTGGTTGGTGTGAGCATTTAATAATGTGCGTAAGTGTTAAATCATTGTGTTGGTTAAAACCAATATAATATTGTATATCAACTATACATCAGTTAAAAAATCTGCAAGTTTTTGTGGCTTGCCTCACCCTGGAGAACCACCAACTGGCACAGTGGGTGGGGAGCAGTCCCAAACTAAATCACAGACCCCGTGTTACCACTGCTCTTTCCTGACCTTAAATAATTTCACGGGACAAATGCTTCTCAACTTGCCATGTGCTTTTGGGCCTTTTCCAAATGGCCCAGAGTCCTGAAACAGTTGTCTTTGACAATTTTCTTTTGTCATTGCTTTTTTTTTTATTAAGGTATTATTGATATACACTCTTATGAAGGTTTCACATGAAAAAACAATGTGGTTACTACATTTACCCATATTATCAAGTCCCCACCCATACCCCAATGCAGTCACTGTCCATCAGTGTAGTAAGATGCCACAGATTCACTGTTTGCCTTCTCTGTGCTACACTGTTTTCCCCATGATCCCCCACACCATGTGTACAAAACATAATACCCCACAATCCCCTTATCCCACCCTCCCCACCCACCCTCCCACACCCCTCCCCTTTGGTAACCACTAGTCCCTTCTTGGAGTCTGTGCGTCTGATGCTATTTTGTTCCTTCAGTTTTGCTTCGTCATTATACTCCACAAATGAGGGAAATAATTTGCCATTTGTCTTTCTCTGCCTGGCTTATTTCACTGAGCATAATATCCTCCAGCTCCATCCATGTTGTTGCAAATGGTAGGATTTGTTTCCTTCTAATGGCTGAATAGTATTCCATTGTGTATATGTACCACCTCTTCTTTATCCATTCATCTACTGATGGACACTTAGGTTGCTTCCATATCTTGGCTATTGTAAAAACTGCTGCAATAAACATAGGGGTGCATATGTCTTTTTGAATCTGAGAAGTTGTATTCTTTGGGTAAATTCCAAGAAGTGGGATTCCCAGATCAAATGGTCTTTCTATATTTAGTTTTTTAAGGAACCTCCATATTGATTTCCACAATGGTTGAACTAGCTTACATTCCCACCAGCAGTGTAGGAGGGTTCCCCTTTCTCCACATCCTCGCCAGCATTTGTTGTTCTTAGTCTTTTCGATGCTGGCCATCCTTACTGGTGTGAGGTGATATCTCATTGTGGTTTTAATTTGCATTTCCCTGATGATTAGCGATGTGGAGCATCTTTTCATGTGTCTGTTGGCCATCTGAATTTTTTCTTTGGAGAACTGTCTCTTCATATCATCTGCCCATTTTTTAATTGGGTTATTTGCTTTTTGGGTGTTGAGGCATGTAAATTCTTTATATATTTTGAATGTTAATCGCCTGTCAGATATGTCATTTACAGATATATTCTCCCATACTGTAGGATGCCTTTTTGTTCTGTTGATGGTGTCCTTTGCCATACAGAAACTTTTGAGTTTGATGTAGTCCCATGAGTTCATTTTTGCTTTTGTTTCCCTTGCTCGAGGAGATGCGTTCAGGAAGAAGTTGCTCATGCTTATATTCAGGAGATTTTTGCCTATGTTGTCTTCTAAGAGTTTTATGGTTTCATGACTTACATTCAGGTCCTTGATCCATTTCGAGTTTACTTTTGTGTATGGGGTTAAACAATAATCCAGTTTTATTCTCTTGCATGTAGCTGTCAGTTTTGCCAACACCAGTTGTTGAAGAGGCTGTCATTTCTCCATTGTATGTCCATGGCTCCTTTATCATATACTAATTGTCCATATATGGTTGGGTTTCTATCAGGGCTCTCTAGTCTGTTCCATTGGTCTATGGGTCTGTTCTTGTGCCAGTACCAAATTGTCTTGACTACTGTGGCTTTGTAGTAGAGCTTGAAGTTGGGGAGCATAATCCCCCCAGCTTTATTCCTCCTTCTCAAGATTGCTTTGGCTATTCGGGGTCTTTTGTGGTTCCATATGAATTTTAGAATGATTTTCTCTAGTTCGTTGAAAAATGCTGTTGGTATTTTGATAGGAATTGCATTGAACCTGTAGATTGCTTTAGGCAGGATGGCCATTTTGACAATATTAATTCTTTGTATCCATGAGCACAGGATGTGTTTCCATTTATTGGTATCTTCTTTAATGTTTCTCATGAGTGTCTTGTAGTTTTCAGAGTACAGGTCTTTCACTTCCTTGGTTTGGTCTACTCCTAGGTATTTTATTCTTTTTGATACAACTGTGAATGGAATTGTTTTCCTGATTTCTCTCTCTGCTAGTTCATTGTTAGTGTATAGGAATGCCACAGATTTCTGCATATTAATTTTGTATCCCGCAACTTTGCTGAATTCAGATATTAGATCTAGTAGTTTTGGAGTAGATTCTTTAGGGTTTTTTATGTACAATATCATGTCATATGCGAACAGGACAGTTTAACTTCTTCCTTGCCAAATGGATGTCTTTTGTTTCTTTGTGTTGTCTGATTGCTGTGGCTAGGACCTCCAGTACTGTGTTGAATAGAAGTGGGGAGAGTGGGCATCCTTGTCTTGTTCCTGATCTTAAAGGAAAAGCTTTCAGCTTCTCGCTGTTAAGTATAATGTTGGCTGTGAGTTTGTCATATATGGCCTTTATTATGTTGAGGTACTTGCCCTCTATACACATTTTCTTTAGAGTTTTTCTCATGAATGGGTGTTTAATTTTGTCAAATGCTTTTTCCGCATCTATGGAGATGATCATGTGGTTTTTTGTCCTTCTATTTGTTGATGTGTTGGATGATGTTGATGGATTTTCAAATGTTGTATCATCCTTGCATCCCTGGAATAAATCCTTCTTAATCATGGTGTATGATCCTTTTGATGTATTTTTGAATTCGCTTTGCTAATATTTTGTTGAGTATTTTTGCATCTATGTTCATCAGGGATATTGGTCTGTAATTTTCTTTTTTGGGGATGTCTTTGCCCAGTTTTGGTATTAGAGTGATGGTGGCCTCATAGAATGAGTTTGAAAGTATTCCCTCTTCTTCTACTCCTTGGAAAACTTTAAGGAGGATGGGTATTAGGTCTTCACTAAATGTTTGATAAAATTCAGCAGTGAAGCCATCTGGCCAAGGTATTTTATTCTTAGGTAGGTTTTTGATTACCAGTTCAATTTTGTTGCTGGTAATTGGTTGTTCAGATTTTCTGTTTCTTTCTGGGTCAGCCTTGGAAGGTTGCATTTTCCTAGAAAGTTGTCCATTTTTTCTAGGTTATCCAGTTTGTGAGCATACAATTTTTCATAGTATTCTCTAATAATTCTTTGTATTTCTGTGGTGTCTGTAGTGATTTTTCCTTTCTCGTTTCTGATTCTGTTTATGTGAGTAGATTCTCTTTTTTTCTTGATAAGTTTGGCTAGGGGTTTATCTATCTTGTTTATTTTCTCGAAGAACCAGCTCTTGCTTTCGTTGATTCTTTCTTTTGTTTTATTCTTCTCAATTTTATTTATTTGTGCTCTAAACTTTATTATGTCCCTCCTTCTACTGACTTTGGGTCTCATTTGTTCTTCTTTTTCTAGTTTCATTAATTGTGAGTTTAGACTGTTCATTTGGGATTGTTCTTCTTTCCTGAGGTAGGCCTGTACTGCAGTATACTTTCCTCTTAGCATGGCCTTCACTGTGTCCCACAGGTTTTGTGGTGTTGAATTATTGTTGTCATTTGTCTCCATATATTGCTTGATATCTGTTTTTTTTATTTGGTCATTGATCCATTGATTATTTAGGAGCATGTTTTTAGGCCTCCATGTGTTTGTGGGATTTTTCATTTTCTTTGCATAATTCATTTCTAGTTTCATACCTTTGTGTTCTGGGAAACTGGTTGGTACAATTTCAATCTTTTTGAATTTACCAAGGCTCTTTTTGTGGCCAGGATATGATCTATTCTTGAAAATGTTCCATGTGTACTTGAGGAGAGTGTGTATTATGCTGATTTTGGGTGTAGAGTTCTGTAGATGTCTGTTAGGTCCATCTGTTCTAATGTGTTGTTCATTGCCTGTCTCCTTACTTATTTTCTGTCTGGTTTGATCTGTCCTTCAGAGCGAGTGGTGTGTTGAAGTCTCCTAGAATGAATGCATTGCATTCTATTTCCCCCTTTAATTCTGTTAGTATTTGTTTCGTAGGTGCTCCTGTGTTGGGCACATACATATTTGTTGTCATTGGTTTTTGGAGTGGATCAGATGTCCTACACCCCAGTGTTGTCATTTATTAATTAATGCTTCCATTCTCAAGCAGCTTGTGAGAAGTCAGTTTTCTTATGCTAGTATCAGTAACATCTTTAGCAGGGTTATTGGCTCAAGAAAACCTACTGGATTTTATTTATGTTAATCAAAAGTGCGATAAGACAGCAAGTAGGTTTGGAAGAATGAATGTATTAAATGATTACAAGGTTATAGATAGAATAACTGATGACAGAGCTCAGTAGGTCTGCGAACAATAGCTTGCTGCTGAATGGCAGTGCACCTGAGGGGCTGTTGTCTCCTCGTCTTGCAGGGCTCTCCTGGGGGCCTGAGGGAGAAAGGAAGAATGGGGAAGCAGTTCACCCTGTTCTCCATGAGCCACCAGTGGGCAGGTTGAACCGAGCACCCTCCATAGCAGGTATGAAGGCAGCAACAGAAAAGGCCGTTGGCACCAAGGCAGAAACCGGCGCCAGCACACTGTGCCTCCCCTTGCCTCCCCAGTCCAGCCCGAGGCAGGCCGTTCTTTCCATCCTGGTGTCATTCCTAGAAATGAGCAGGGCCAGCAGTAGATGTGACAGTGATTTGCTGCTCCAGCCCCCATCACTGGGCCCGGGACATGTGAGAGTCAGTGGGTTTGTGTCTTAGAAGAAAGTGAGAAGCCAAGGCCCCTTGTCTCTGTCATGGCCACAGTCAGAGTGTTTGTCATGCTCCTGCCCCTCGGCATTGTCCTCGCAAACGGCCACCTCATGGGTGGGAGTCAGTGCTCATCCAGCACTCATTCCTGGGACCATCTTGGTAAAAGCATGGGCCCAGTGATAAAGAAGGTGCTTAATTTTAGGGACGGAGGCAAAGTTTAGTAGTAGCAACCAGTTAACTAGTTTTGCTTGTGATTACAGGACTGTTCTTTTTCCTTTATTTCCTTAAATGCAGCACTTGTAGTTCATTCACATGTTGGCTTGCTCTCCTTTCCTCCAGCAGATGGAACTTTAAGAACCCCATAAGCTTCACAGAGGAACTATGTTACGTAAAGACAGTACCATGCCTACAGCTAAGCTAGCACGACCGGTTTACAGGTCGTGTGATGCACTTGGCATCACATACGTTTGTTGTGTATTTCTTTTGGCAAAGTTACAACTTGAAAGAATCGAGTATTCTGGGGTGCTGTGGCGGTTTAGCCACCCCAGAATGCTAACTAGGGAATCAGGATAGAGGCAGACATTTCCTTAAATGTGAGCTCGTGGAACATCAGTCAGGGCTTGTTTTAAGCGGTGCCTTTCCCCTGGCAAGGGGGAGCCGTGCAGGCAGGCACCTCATGGTGAGGACAAGGGTTGGCTCTGATCGTTTGTGCCTTTGATGTCCTGCTAAACGCAGCGCACTTTGCAATCTCTTAACCACAGTGGTTTCCTCTTCTCTTTCAAACCTAAGCCTACAAATGTTTGCCTAACTATTGTTGGAATGCAAAATGTTTCTCTGGCAGACCTGTGCAAGCTGAATTCTGGAAGGAAATCTAGCTTTCCTTCTTAGAACATTGTGTCCAGGGCTGAAATACGTGTTTCCCACACATGTTTTCCTGGTAATTTCCCTAGAGTTTTTGTGAAGAGGCTGGACTGGTGCTTATCGGTGCAGGGCAAATGGTAGCAGGAGACCAGAGGGCCAAGGGACTCACACACATCTCCCTGGTGATGTTTACTTTACTCAGTCTTATTTCAGACGGGATGTGAAGTGACTTACTGTTGTAACCACAGTTCAGCTGGAAGAGCCAGGAAGGCCACACGGGTGGAGGAGCAGGAGGGGCTCAGCAGGCCTTGCTTCAGAGTGAGTCCTGGAGACTCCTGCCCACTTTCCGCTGGGGTTCGGAGAGTCCCAGCAGGAAAGGGAGGTGCCGAGTCTGGTGGTTGAGGCCTAAAGGTTTGGTCAGCCTCAGTGCCCTTGTTTTCTGACCTCTCTTTCTGGAAAATTCCAGGTTTGGATTTTGGACTAATCCTTCCATTTCTAGCTATGATGCCTGATGTCGGTCCACAAAACTGCATGTTTTAGTCCCCTTCTATCATGTCTAGTCTGGAGTTGGCTTCCTCAGAAGGCACATCTCCTCTTCTGCTGTGAGATGCCCCCCCTCTCATTGCGGCAGCAGGACCATTAGTCAGCAAGTGGGAGGTGGAAAGTAAAGGCGGACGCTTCAGGTGAGCCCAGGGGTATGTGGTGGCCAGTGGCAGGCATGGGGCAGTGGGGGCAGGATGACCTCCACTGTCTCAGGAACAGAAGATGCACAGGCTTCCTAAATGATGCCCAAGGCCAGCTGTGAGCAGGGTGGAATAGCTTAGAATCCCCGCGTAGGAACAGGGAAGCATCCCTGCCACCTGCCGGCCCATTCTGGCCGAGACACTTAGGATGGAAGCCAGAACTGCCTTACTTGGAAACAATTTCTGTGGTAGAGCTGTGGATGTTAGAGTCTTCAGCTTGGTTTATGTGTAAAGTTGTCACACCTCAGTCTTATATCATAAGCCTGAGACAAGACAAAGGTAAGTTCATACAATTATGTGCAAATAATTAGATAAACTCATGTGAGAGGAACCTCACACCATCTAGAGGCTGTAGAAACATGAACAGAAAGAACACATACCAGTGTTAGAAAAGGCCTGGATTTGAACCAGCTTCAGTACCTTCTGATAACAGGTGTCAGGGCATGTCACCACTCAGAGCACCTGCCTGATTTGACAGCTGTGCAGATGACACATGTGAACTGCCCTCAAAGCCAGCTTCTGGCCCTTCCTCTGGCCGGGACGGGTTAGGGCTCAGGGGCATCTGGTGGTACGAGGAGTGAGCTCAATGTGGGTCTGTCATATCGTTGCCATTAGGCCAATCCTAGTGACTTCTGTCCATCCCCCCATCTTTCACTGTATTTATTCATATAGACATGTGGGCATGTGCTTATCCATCCAGCCCTTTTTTACTGAGTATTTTTGCATTGTGCAACATGCTATTGATGCAGCTGGTGGTTTTGCTTGGAATGTGTGAATTCTTGTGTGAATGCAGGGATGGCCCCTTGCTTCTTTAGGCACTCCCTTATGTGGTGTTTAAATATAGAAACATGGCCACACTAAAAGTATCAATTTAGTCCTAGAATCAAAGATACCCAAAGAAGATTGATGGTCTACATGTATATGTGTGAACATGGGTAACTTCATGCAAATCACTTAAAAGTGAAAGCCAGATCTTCCAGGTGACCTCATTTGCTTGTTGTTTGCTGCTTTACCAACAAATTTGCATATTCATGCTATGTATTGGAATTCTACATTTTCATATTACATGTAATATGAACATGTCATGTATTGTTCATATTACTATGAAATCATATCACATGTACTATCTTAGATGTAAATATTAGATGTAAATCCACATCTTCAAAGATCAGTTATTTTAGGTTTATGTTTAAAAGCTATTCTTAATCTTAAAACTCAGTATTAAGATAGTTCCCTGCCTTCCGTTGCCTGTCTTCCATCTGGGGCAGGCAGTATGTGGTGCTCAGCAGCTCTCATTGTTTTAGGTTTCTCTTCTGAGCCGTGTGTGTAAGTTCCTTTCTTGCGGCAGTGTCTGACAGTTTACCACCTGGTGAGTTCGCATTGGCCAAATATTTATTCTCCTCCAATAGCTCACTCCTCTCCAATTGCTTTTCAGCTCTAATTACCACTATGAGCAACTCAACTTCTATTTTCTTTGTTTTACTTGGAAAAAATTCTTAAGAACTGTTTTCCAAAGCACTATGAAGAGTTTTTCAGTGGCATACATGGTAATAAAGCAGGTGAGAAGTCGCTGGCACGGATTCCAAATAAAAAGAGTAAGATACTGTGCTATGGACCATCTGTCCACAGGACCCAGCATGGCGCTCCTCCCGGCCATGTTTGCTGTCCCAGCCTGGGAGCCCAGAGAAAGAAATTGTGCTCTGGAGCCTTTCTGTTACTAGGTTGTTACAGATAAATACTTGGCAGCCCTCAAGCATTTGGCTTCCCGCTTTAGGAACTCAGTGCAGGGTGATTGTGCGACGTCTCATTTAGATGTTAGTGACAAGATCACCCTGAGGCCGTTTTTGAACTTGTCCTTCAGGGTCAGGCTGCAGGCATAATAACATCATCCAGAAGAGCGTCTGTCCTTTCAAGAAATTGTCATGAAACTGTTCCAAGAAAAACTTAAAACAGTTTATCATAGTTTTTATGGGAGATGACAATTTTTGAAGAAGCTTAAACTTTTCTTTTAATCCTGGTTCATTGTGGACTCACCTGGTCGGGATAACTGCTTGGAGAATCATGTCAGCAATAAGTATCTTGGGTCATTCTGATTTGGCCCTTACTTAGTTTTGAGAGGAAAAAGGACAGGGGTACTTGATAAATGTGATAATAAAAAGTCAGTTTACAGACTCACAATGTTTTAATTCCACATCCTTTGAGACACGGTGGATATTAAATACATGTACAATAAAACTCATATTTGCAACTAAGTCTGAGGCACAGGTAACAACTGACAGGTACAAATTGAGCAGAAATTATTCTTTGTAATTTTTCTTCACATCGTCCCATAAATCCCCCAAGTGCTCATGTTATTTATTTATTTATTTATTTTGGTATCATTAATCTACAATTACATGTGCAATATTATGGTTATTGAACTACCCCCTTCATCAGGTCCCCCCCACCAACCCCATTACAGTCACTGTCCATCAGCATAGTGAGATGCTATAGAATCTACTTGTCTTCTCTGAGTTGTACAGCCCTCCCCATGCCCCCCCAACATTACATCTGCTAATCGTAATGCCCCTTTTTCCCCCTTATCCCTCCCTTCCCACCCATCTTCCCCAGTCCCTTTCCCTTTGGTAACTCTAAGTCATATTATATATTAAATGTTGTTTCAATGAATTGATTAGGAGTGTGATCCAATTGGATCTAACCTTTGTACACACATTTGTGGATCCCAGAGGCCTCCAGGTGACCTCATTTGCATGAATTCTTTTGCTGTCCTTAAGACCATTTCCTGGGAGCCACAAAACTATGAACTGCATGAAAAGAAACAAAAGCATTCTTTAGAACTAAATATGATTCTCTTCATTTAAACTTTGCATTCTTCCCATTTGGAGCTACTTCATGATTTGCTGTTTTGCAACCCCCAGCCTCGCCTGCCTCGCCTCCAATCAGTACAGCTTTATTTTTACCTCATTGTAACAATGAAGGGTGTTTTTGAATCTCAACTCTTTGCTCTTCCTAGTAGATATTGGTACCCATCAGGATCAGCCAGAGTAACAAAACCAGTAGGGGATATGTACTGAGGTTTATTGCAAAGAACTAGCTTGTGATTCTTGAGAGCTGGGGTTGACTGAAATCAACGTGACTGTTATATCAAGAAAGACAAGGTTTATTCAGAGTCTTACTGAGGACCATGGCCCCAAAACAGCTCATCAGAAAAAGGGTTCTGATCAGACTGTTCTGCCAGCCTTTTGTCTAAGAACAGGTTATATGCCTTTTCACAACAGGGGACACGTTAACCAGCACGGCAGAGCAGTGTGGCAGGATACATGTGTCTTAGAATGGACTCGGTACATTCTGTTGCTATCTCTGTGTGAGAGGCGGTGAGGTTTAGTGTTGCTCATCCTCCTGAGGATTCTGCCAAGGACGTGGATTCAGGCTCCAGTGACAGGGGAAAATTTACAAGGACATCAGTCTAGTCCAGTTGGCTCCCTTCTGCTTCTCTAGTTAGCAAGGACAGCAGAAATTCCCCTTTTCCCCCTCCCACACACTCCCTGCTCTGCCAGGCACTTACTCCCTAACCCCACTCCCTAAACTCAGTCCCCCTTGCTTGCTCCTTTGCTGTGCACGTAGGAATGTTACAAACACAGAAGCAGAAAGATATATATTGCTCCCCTTGCCTTTGTTCGGGGCTCAGACCATGGGAGATGACTGCCCTCTGAGCCCACCGGTGTAAAATTAAAACCTCAACACGCCAAGACCTCCGAGTGCCGCTTGGTTCTTCCGTCAGCAATCCAGTCCAGGTTTTTCTGTAACACCAGCTCAGATTTCCTTTGAACACTCCAGGTGGGTTCCCTTCTCTGGGTGAGGGGCTCTGGCAGGCTTGCTGACAGGAGACGGCTGCAGGGCATCTGTGCAGCTCCCTGTGAGCTGTGCTGGCCGGCTGGGGCCTCTTCAGAGTGTATAGGTTTCTTTGCCTGGGGGACCACCGTGGGGACCATAAAAACATCCTCTTATTTCACACTGGCCAGGCAAGTCCCAAATCCATGTGGCCGGCCGGCCCGTCAAGGGGCAGCTAGAGCTCCCGCGTGAGCTGAAGCTGCCCCCTACAGGTGGGGCTTCCTTTTGCAGAGGCCTCAGTTCTGCCCTTAATGACCTTTCACCTAGGATGGAATCCAGCCCACCCAGACTGTGTAAAATAGCCCACATACTTACATCAGCTGATTATGGGACTTCAGTCACATCTACAAAATGCCATCACTGTCACATTAGATTAATGTCTGAATACCTGGAGACTATAGCCAAGCCAAACTGACACATAAAATGGACCATCACAGTATTTAAAGGCAAAACATTTCAAGTTCAGCAAAACTAATAATAAAGATCTATGCGTAATTGTATTTGTTTAATGTCAGTTGAAACCAGTTGTTCCTCTAGTGTTCAGTGAGAGCATTTTAGATAGTAACTACTCCAGTCCCTCCTGTCTCAGCTGACAGAAAGGGCACTTAGGAGGTGGTGTGGGCGGTTGTCCCTGAGAGTCTGTGCCAAGCTGCAGCAGGCAGCTGGGCAACTCTAGGACCTAGGGCAGGCCCATGCAGAATGTTCCAGAGTCCGGGGCAGGCCCACGTGGATGCTCCAGGGTCCACGGTAGATCCACGTGGATGTCCTCCTCTCTAGCTCCTCAGGACCAGCCTTTCTGAAGGGCTCTGTCTTCTTGGCTGCCCCGTGTGTCTGCTGCTGAATGTTTATCTGAAACCCAGAAGCTTTGGAAGGCAGGGGAAGCCAGCCTGAGTTTTACCAAGAATACCTACGATGTTGAAGGGATGGCTCCCCAGCAGCTGCCAGAAAAGCGGTCCAGATGCTGGGCATTTGAAACGCTGAGCGACAGCTGTGTTTGTTTGCTTCTGCTCTACCTCTAGGACAGCACGCGTCCTCAGAGGGTGCCACGCAAACAACCCGGCACTGGATCAGTTTGGGTCCCAGCAGAAAACAGGGTACTCAACTTAGGATGGTTTGAGAAAAGGCTAACAAAAAGGCCCATCTGCCAAGCTGTGGGTGGTACCCTGCAGCCACTGCCATCAGACTGGTGAGGGAATGGCACCAGACATGTGCAGAGGAGCTCGGAAGAGACACCCCCACCCTGGAAATAGACCTCACCCTCTCCTGTGATCAACTGCCTGTCCCCTGTTGGCTGAACCCACCAGACACCACAGAGCCAAGGAGTCTGCCCATGTGGTCCCTGCAGGTCAGTCACCTGGTGGGCATCGGGAAGGCCTCAGGGGCAAACGCAGGGCCGTGAGCCCTCCCTTAGAGGTATAAGCAGCTCCATGTAGGTGAACTTGAACAAGCTGTGTGGTTGCTCTGAGCCTATTTTCTCATGTTAAAATGGGGTAATAATCATAGTTATCTGGCCAGGTTAGCTTATGGGCAGAAGAGTATTTGTAAATATAAGGATAGATGGTATTTAATGTAATAGCTGCTCTTATTGTCATATTGCCACCCCCATTGTCATCTCGGATAAGCCCTAAGGTAAACATGAGGTTCACCTGCCAGTAGGGAAAGAGCCAAGACCATCAAGCGCCTTTTAACCTGTTTAAGAATAAGCATAGCACCTTACATGTGTATTTACACACATGCCTTAGCTTCAACTCTGACCCCAGATGAGGCAGAGCTCCGGTGTCCTCTAGATGCTGCTCGGGAGGGTACATTTGCTTCTGCTGACTTTTTGGGGATAAAAGTGAAAATTAGTGAACTACCCTAATTCGAATCTCATTCCCTTCCTACCAGCCTCATGATGGAGAATTTAAAGGCAATAAAAAGGTTTGACATCAGCAGAAATTGAGACTAATGCACACTGCCTGACTTCATCGTTCTTACATTTGATGTGACTCGGTAAAAACGGTTATTTAGGCAGGGGCTGGCCGTGGTATAGCACACATCTGTCCTTGTTCTGCTCTACAGAATGCAGGGTTACAACAGAAGCTTTACAGGTACTACAGTACAGATGGTAGTGTACATAGAGATAGTAGAGCTTTGTGTGTTAGGCAAATAGGAAGCCAAATGGAAACACCTTACAGATTGAGCTCAGAGAAACCAGGGGAATCTGTTGTCTTTCCAAGAATGAAATCTGAGCCTTCATGGTCCTGGGGACACCTTCAAAGCACTGATTTTGAAAGAAATTCTTCTTCCTTACGGCAAGCGCTGTCTACATGGATGACATTCCTGGCCATTGATATGACCTGGTCAGAGGTCTTGCCAGTTTATCATATTACACTGTGAATAATTCATGAGCCATCTGTTGACCATGAAGCTGGTTAAGGAATTCTAACAAATGTCTGTGATAAGGCAGGATTGGCTTTAGGACCTGACAGAGCAATAAAACACCAGAATAACGCACCTGTCAGTGATGGGTCTTCGCCATTCCTAAGCGTTGATCACAGGATGGGCACCCGCATTTCGGGGACTGTTGGCTGCAAACTTCAGTTGTTACTTCTTATAAAATATTATATTCATGTGAGCAAGACTTAATGACTCATGAAGACAACTTGGAGTAAATACGGACTTTCAGCCTGGAATTTCCTCCTGCAGCCTAGTTATTTATTAACGGCACTAGTTTCTCTCTCTGAGGCAGTAATGTTTGACCAGTTCGTTCTTATTTCGAATGTACTGAAGGCTTATTTCTAGCACCACTGTCTTTGCCAGTGTGGAACAGTTCATATGGTAATTTAACTCCTTTTCTGTTGGGTGAAAACAGCACCATGTCAGCACAGGAGCGTTGTTTTACGGCATCACTGACCCAAAACGATGTTAACGTGGAGTTTAACTCCAACTGTATGGTTCTGAGTTACTTCCAAGAACTGTAAATATTGCCTTTTCTGAATCCTGAGCATGCTGGAAAGAATGAGGGAATAAATGTACCATGAAAAGTGTGGTACCCCAATCAGAATTTTGTCGTTTTGACATTTTTGTTTTGAAACCTTCTTGCTCATCATTTTCTGGCCCAGGACAAGCTCAGACCAGGAGATGAGGGCACCCAAGAAGCTCGCCAAGTGGTAGGAGGACACGCTGCTCACCTGCTGGCCCTTCCCGCCCTCCCCTCAGTGTTTCCGTAGGAAATAAGAGAACAGACCTCCCTTCCATAGCCGCAGGGGAGCAAAGCTCCCCTGGAGAGCATCTCGTTTGGGCTGGGAAGGAATTCATGCCCCAGAAGCACTGACTTCATCTTTTGTTTCAGCTGACATAAGCAGTACGACAGTTATTGGACTTTGTATTTTGAAAGTAAGAGAATGAAGTGGATGTATAAAGAGACCCTGATTTTATAATTATTAGAGAATGTGTATATGTGTGTTTGAATTGATTTTTAAAAGATCTGGAGGGAATATTGCCAGAAATTGAAAATGTTTATCTCTGTATGATTTTTTTATTTCCCTTTTGTACTTTATTTTCTAAATTTCCTTTAATCATAAGAATGGTTTGTTTGTTTTTTAATGTGGTAAAAGGGCTCACTTCCCTCCTGCCGTAACCACTAAGGAGCATGTTTGAAGGAAGACTGTGGAAATGTGGAAGAGATGTGCATTGAGGGGGCAGTCAGGTCAAGGACAGGGAGGGTGTGGGGGTGGCAAGTCCTTCAGGCCAGGCTATGGCCTGCTCAGCTCACTGAGCGGACCCCGCAGGGGAAGACTGCCAAGATCAGGCTCCCAGAAACTGGCATTAAGTCAGAGCACAGGGCCCCATTGGTGGGGGCTGTACCGCCCTTGGGTCCAGATGCCCCTGACGTAATGGTGCATTATCTCCCCTACTGATGTCCATTCAGTGCACATGGAGTCGAGGTGGAGCTCTCTCCCTCAAACTGACCGCCTTCCACCAGAGGGATGCCCCGCCCCCATTAAAATGTTCCGCATTGTTTTGTAACCGGGATGAAGCCAGCCTTGTAAAATGGATCTGCACTGAACACATTGGGACAGAAAGAGTAACACCCACCAATCTTGAGGCTACTTAATTCCCAAATCAACCTTTATCTTCTGTCCTTTCCAGCTTCTGACCGCTTCCTCTGTGGCTTCTTCAGATGGAAACTCTCAGGCTCCTTGTATAAATTTCTTTCCCTCCTTCTTCTCAGATGATCAGTGCTGGTCATCATGGGCCCAACTTTTCCTGGGAATTCATTCATTCATTCCTCAGTGTCCAAGTAGTGTCCTCACGGACCCATAAAAGTACCCTCTGTATGTTAACAAAAAGCCTCTCCACCCCTTACCTCCTCAGGACCCCTGAGAGGTGAGCTCACCGTGTGGTCAGAGCTATCAGCCACCGTCTCACAGGCTTGGGCCCGCGTTGCCCCTGATGAGGGTTGCTGCTGACTGGCTCTTGAGCCGAGACCAGGTGGCAGCCATGGAATCAGCAATGTCCATCAGAGACCTCGAATATAACGAACAAGGCAGACAAGCTGTATTTTGTGTGTTGGTGTGTATCAGAGTTTTCACAGTCGTTCCCCCTCATCTTTGGGGGATACATTCCACTAGGGTGCCTGCATCATGGATAGTACTGAGCCCTTTATATACTATGATTTTTCCTACACATACATACCTGTGATAGTCTAATTTATTAATTAGGCACAGTCAAGGGACTCACAATAACAACTAATAATAAAATAGAACAATCATAGCAATAGACTGTAATAAAGTTATGTGAATGGGCCTGTCTCTGAATATCTTGCTGTGCTGCATTCACTCTTCTTGTGAATATGTGAGATGATGAAATGTCCATGTGATGAGATGTAGTGAGGAGGTGAGTGGGCATGGCCACGTGGCATCAGACTGCTGTCATCTGCTTCTGGAAGCATGGCCCTTTGCCTCGGGGCAGGTACTGGACTGGCACCGTCACCGGGCAGGCAGCTGCTCAGTTTGCAACATTAGGTGAAAAGAGGGTGGTGAGCACAGTGGGCGCCAGTGGGGTTTGGCTGATGTCCCCTGAAGTCTGTTCTATCTGCCAGCCCTCAGGTGGCCGTGGGGCCCCTCCCTGATGGAAGCATCTTGTCTCTCTTACACTGTAAAAATAACTGGGGACTCTGTTCTGCTTGGGATTATGATTTCTCAATGCCATATGTTTGTGCTGATGTAAACAGTTTCCCAGAAATTTGAAACAAGCCACATGCTGACTGGGGGTGAGATGTCTTAGAGGTCACTACACTCAATTCCAGCTCCAGCGTTGATCAGGTCATTGAATCTGAGTTTAATTCTAATCTTTAAGTGGGTAGCTCCATAACCTCAAAGACATTTATTTGGAAGAAAAATGCTTTATACTTATCTCTGTGTTTTATTGAACTCTGCATTGATTTTTTTTTTAACGGTACCAGGATCCTCATGTGGGTCACCTAGACCCCAGCCTCCTTTATGTTCTAAATTGTATTTTCCTACTGTCAACACAATGCTTGATGCAGGAGTGCTTATTAACCTACTTTTGAAAAATAGAGTCAAATAGGGGAAATTACAGGGGAGGAGGAGGTCCTCTGTAGGAACGGCCTGTGAGTTTGCTGTCCCTTGGTGGCAACTGCTGCATGAAAACAAACTCAATAGCTACGCAAAGCTTCAGGCCTGACATTTCTCACGTACTAGAGCTTTGTGGAGCACTCAACCCAGATTTTTAAAAAGTCTGTCTCTCTTGGGATTTGCAGTGTTGAGTAATTAAACCTAAGCAGCAGCTACCTTGCCAAATATCGTCCGATGAATGCCTTTTGTCACACAGTCTGCTGGAGAATGCAGGCAGCATATGTTTTCATGGCATTTAATAGATAATTTTTAAATGGCAAGTAATTTGCCAATTGGTTATACTTTCAAATGAATACAGCCACTGCAGAAACACTTTGTCACCTTTAATTAGCATCAACACGATACTTTTGTAATGACAATTAATGCCAGCGGTGCCGAGATTTTTACAAGATCTGTTGAAGGCATCCAGTGAATGGGGACGTTGTGGTTGGTGCTGAGGAAACAAAGGTGGGCACAGGAGTTCACACTCCAGTGGGAGCAGAAATTAGTTACAGAAGCACAGGAGGAAGTGGGAAATTGTTAACTGTAGCACAGGTTATGAAGGAAAAGGGTCAGAATGCTGCTTAGGACAGGTTTTCCAGAAGCAGAGCCTGAGACAGGGATTTGGATGCCCTGGTTTATTGGGGGGAAGAGCTCTTAGGAGCAGGGGAGTGTCCAAATCAGGCTGAGGCAGGGAAGGGTGAGGTCTCAGCTGGACTGAGCTGCAGCCTGGTCCCACAGGAGCAGACGAGGAGCAGAGGTGCCCCACCTTAAGGCAAAGGGCTGGCTTCTGTAGTCTCCTCCACCCTGTGCTACTTAGACATTAACCAGGGTCTGACCTGGGGGGGATGGGTGTGGCCCCTGGGCAGGGGGCTTCTGTTAGGCCAAGGGCAGTTTTCCAGAGAAGGAGGGCAGCAGCTGAGAGAGTGAGGCCCCGAGTTGAGTGTGGCACCAATAGCCTCCTCTGAGGATGCCAATAGAACATACAGTGCGACACTCTTCTCTGTTCGGAACCCTCCAGTGGCCTCCCGTACCACTCAGAAAAAGAGCCATATCTTTGAACCAGATTGCCAAGGCTGGGGAACTGGCTCCCACTTTGACCTCAGGTCATGGATGTCTCGTTGCTCAGTGCTCATCATTCAGTGTGATACCTATTATTCCTCCGGTTAGCCTTGACCTGGCTGGATTTTCAGTTATCTTTTCTATTTACACAGCAGTGTTTATTTTGGACACTATTTCACGTTTTATCAGCATGTGTTGAGGCACCCAGTTTTGTTGTCTTACATTTTTTCCCAAAGATCGGTAAGTGGCCTTGAATTTTGCCCTAAGTTAAAACTTGACATATGAGTGACTTTTCGAGAAATCTTTTTTCCTTCACCAAACATGATCAGAATTACTGTCTCCATTTGAAACTGGTCCAGAGTAAAAGATAGAAAACAGGAGAGTCTTTGAGGTCAAAAAAGGTTTTTCAATTTTACACAAAAAGATTGCTCGATGCTCACCCTTCCCTGTTGAAGCTGCCTTTCTTTCCACATTTAGGTTTGCCTCTTAGATCTCTGCTGTCTGGATTCTTTCTCTAATTTTTTCAACAAAGACTTCTCTTTATTATTTGGTGTCTATTAATTCTTTCCTCCTTGCATTCTTCACCTTTCTGAGTTTTTTTAGCGCTCAGCTCCCGTTATATAGCAAATCAAGGGAGGTTATTGAAATCTTGTCCTTTGTCAAAAATATGCCCCCTTCTCCATTATTCATGATTCATGTTGTTGGGGGTCTTGGTGTAGAGAGGCCCTGTTGTGTTCATGACACTGTGATCCTTTCTCTGAGATGTTCTCAGTCATTTTCATTATCAACCTGGCTGCTAGATCTGGAACATCGCCGAATTGCTGAAGAGACCATTTCTTCCAATTGCAGGAATGTACATTACTTATAAGACATACACCTAAGGACTAATTTAACACTGGGGGTTAAGACAGGTCAGCAAATGTTTATGGAGGACCCACCATGTGCCAGCTGTGGGCCAGGGGCGGGAACATGGGGGAACATAGGACATTCTGGCACGTAGGAGGAGCTCAGGAAATACGTGGAGGTGGGATCAAGGTGAACTGGCTGAGCTGGAGGACACAAAGATAGACGAAAACTGGACCCCTCCCTCTACGTAGATTCGATCCTCTAGTATTGCTTGACATTTTTGTGAATGGAATTGCCAGTTTCATTACCAAAGGAAATGACTCCCAACTGCAGTTGAACATTACTCACAAATACTCGAAGGCCTTGGTCGTGTTACACGACAACAGTGGTGATCGTCGTGCTTCAGAAGCCACGACCTGCATGTCTCTTGGGAATGACATAAAATATTTTCACAACCCATTTAGTAATCTTAACATGGCAAAATATCTAGGGAAAACCCACCAGTAAATATTATTAATCTTAAACAGGATTTTAAAGGAGGGGTGTGTGTGTGTCTTTTTAGTATCGGCTCTGCATTCTATTTTTTTGTTACTGTCACCTGAATCGTGATCCTAATTATGAGGCCTTGTTTCCCTGGAAATGGAATCTTAAAAACACTTTCTGGTGCCTGAGGTAAAAGTTTATTATGGTGCATCAGCAAAAACCGCTCTAGGATTGTTTATCCAGTAATGTCAAATTCGTAGATAAGAGGATATATCAACTCTGTTTTCCATAAGTTTGAGTTGTCTAGAATAAGACAGAAAAGCATTTACTGTGATGATGACTGGGTATAATGTGTTTACCTAAGGATCAGGAATATTCAAAATCTAAAGCAGTCATAGTAACTGACTTCTTCAGAAATCTTTTTGAAATTTTACTGTGGGCAAGGCTTAATCCATAACCAAATACCATTGCTAAACATAAGCCTGAAATACAGGTTCTGGTATTTGAAAAGGTAGGCCTGGATTCCCTCTCACCTTTATGTGACCTGGTCTCTTTAACCCTGCCAGCAACTTACAGTACGTGGGGCACCAAATCAGACTCAGTCAGGAAGATGGGAAAGAGCGCTGCGGTCAAGGGAAGGAAGCCAAACAAAAGCAACCCTAGTTTCCTTGGTCAGAACCGTCTCCTTTGGATATCCGGTGTATGCGCATATATTCATACCCCTTTGCTGTGTAACAGAATTTTTAACCCTGAAGTTGGAGTGGTATGAGTTACTGATTAGAGATCTCTCCATTACAGATTACTTGGTTTTGATAGTTACACTCAACCGTTTTGATGCTGCTGATTTTAGTTCCTGAAACATCTCCGGCCACACCACTTAACTTACTCTTTCTATGCTGGACTGTTTGTTTAATCAACAAATGGCTGACAGCCCGGTGCTGGGCCCGGTGCGGGGGCGGGGGGGCCGGCGGGCGGGAGCCGCCCCGACAAGGCCCGCCCTCAGGGAGCTCTAGTGCCGGAGACAGGTAACAGGAAAACAAACGGAGAGATGTGTAAAGTCTGTTACAGATTGTGATAAGGGCTGGGAAATAAAGAAATAGAGCTATAAGATGAACATTCACGGGGACACATTCTCTACAAAATATTTGACAGCAAGGGCCTTCATGTCACTTGATTCCCCTGGATAAACACCACATGAGAGATTTCATTTAGAATCAGGGGCCAGAGAATGCTGACCTCCTGTGAGGAACTGGTGAGCGTCCTTCTTTATGAAACTATAATTATGTCATTTGCCCTTTTTTCTTTTTCTTTCTCTTTTTTTTTTCTTTTGCAATGGTTGCCAGGAAGCTTGGAGAAACCTTTGATGCCCAATGAAAGCATTAAAGTGTCCCTTCTGGTCATGTATTTATGCAGCAGATGCATTAACCACCACCCTGGCCCCTGCACCTCCGTCGTCCCCAAATGAGAAGATACAGTGGGTGGTTCTGGAGCAGGCCAGGGCCAGCCTGGAAAGGGCAGAGAAAATAATTTTCAGTCCAGAGCAGAGATGTTTGATGGGGAGTCTTTAAAAGGAAGTTAATTTAGTATCATGTGCACCCCTAACTCACCTCCATTTCTGCATACAAAACTCTCAGTAAAATCGACACTGATCTGATGTTTTCTGGGATCTGATTTGTGTTTCTGGGATGTGCATCCAAGTGCTGAGGGTGCCTGAAACTGGCCAGAGTCCGAGCGATGTCCCAGAGGAGCCAGCCTCATCCTGGTGACACTTCTGGTTCCTAATCCCTTTGTCTTCTTCCCTTGTTACTTCTTTTCCTGGAATTTATTGATTTTATTGTATTTATATGTTTGTATATAAGAACATTGGTGGTGACTACAGACCAACCCCTCTCTTGGCTTCCCTGAGAACCTGAGGTGAGAGAGTCGGATCCGTGCTCTGGTGCCAGCCTGCAGTCTTCCCGGACAGGATTCTGCGTAGTGGGTACTGCAGCGCCCCCTGCGGATCCCAGGTGCCAGTCTGCACACACGGCACCTCATGGCCCTGAGTGCTGGCGGCTCACCGCCACTCCCGCCTCAGGAGGGCTTTCCCCTCTAGAGATCGCAACTCCCTTGGTGGGAGTGGAGTGGCTTCCCAAGACACCGATGCAAGAGCACAAAAGCCTCCCTCTTTGCCCAGAGTGAGACCAGCTCTGCAGCACAGCCCACTCCCTAGAGCTCTGTGGGGGTCACACTCCAGCTGAGGGTGTACCCCTGCTTGCCTCCTCCTTCCCTTCTCCTATCCCACCGTCGTCCCTCCTTTCTTCTGAGAGTGTTCTCACAATAAACCAGGTACACTAGAATCTCTGCCTTAGGCTCTGCTCTTTACCTGTAAAATGGAGATAGTTCCTCACTCAGAATTAGTTTGAGGTGTAAGGGAAGTTATGTATGTATAGTACCCAGAAAGAGTTAAAAAGCTAGTACTAACCATCATTATGAAGTTTGGTCACACCCCATGACTGAAGAAATGTCAAAAAACTAAAGCCTTACTGAGAACTTTCAGAGTGTCTTGTTATTTACTCTGTTGTTCTGGGCAACACCACCCAGCAGGTGGCATACAGGCGTAGCTGAGAGGAGAGTGTCCCCATTTCTAGTGCAGGGCTGCCCTCTGGTGGACTCCAGACCATGGTAATGACAGTCAGGGTTATGGAACATAGTTCTTGCAGCCACATGGCAAACCATGAGACTCGTCCACCTGAGCTTTGGGCTCCACACTTCTAGCGGCTGCCAGAGATGAACCACAGCAGCCAGTTGTCCTAAAGCATATTGCCCCTATTCTCTTGAGACCTGGGTTTAGAGCCAGATGGAAGCTAGACTCTGTTCCAACCTCTCGTTTCCAGAGAAGAAACTCAGGACTCAGACAGGTGAAGCAGGCTGCTCCATTCTCATGGTAAATGGGGACTGAATTCTCCCCCTACCCTGGCTTCTAGCACAGACAGAGCTGGATTCTTTCTTTATGAATAGTTCCCATTTATTTGACCCCATATACTACTGGCTATTGTGGGTACCTTCCTATTCCCCCTTGCTTACTTTTCCCCAGCCACTTTGTCCTCTTACTGTTCCTCCAGCACAACAGACAGCTTCCCACCCCAGGGCTTTTGTGCTTGCTGTGCCCTTTGCCTGCCATGCTCTTCCCTGCACTGTCTTCAAGCCTTTGCTCAGACACCCACTTCTTTCTCAAATTTCCCAGTCTGATATGGGAGGCCCCATCACCAGCAATCCAGATCACCCTCACCCTGGTCTATTTTTTCTTTTTACTGCAGCACCTGTCACAATTGTATGCCTTATGTAATATAATGACATGGTCATGTGCCTAGAAAAGTGCACAGCACACACACCCTTGGTATGCGTCAAATTAATTAACCTTCCAAAATGAGTTGTCATTTAATGCAAGGGCTCCACATGGCTGAGAGATTGAATGAAATTCCCATGCCCCGTGGAAACCAGGCCGTGCTGCTTAACTGAACCAAGAGACCATCTTGGGGAGGCTGTAGTGAGACCCCTTACCCACTACCCCTCAGAGACCTCCAGGACCTCCCCACCCCACCGAGCCTGTCCTCTCTATGGTCCCGCTATGCCCACAAGGCCAGGCCTCCTCCATCCCCAGAGGGCAGTTCAGCCCCTTCTCTGACCTACCTCTAAAAGCCCCCTACCCCCGGAGACCCTCTGCTCTGCCCCCTGGAGCTCTGCACGTATCAGCAGAAGCCCCTGTTCTCAGCCTCCTCTCTCAAAGTCACTGCTGCAGCCTTGACCTGAAGTTTGCCTCTCCCCCAGAAACAGCACCACCCTGAGGCTTTTTCAGATGGAGGTTGTCTCCTCCCTCCCCCACTGTAACTCTGGGCCTCCCAGACCAGAACCTCAGTACTTAGAAGAACTCTGAGCCCTGCAGACAGGAACCTCGGGTCCTTTGTAGCATCTGCTGCATGGTGCTACAACACACACTGCCCTGTTCCATGGTCTGTCAGCCTTGCAGCCTGTCCCCTCACTCAACATTTTTTTACTTGGCCTTCTTTCTTAGTCTTGCCCACTGTCGCTGTGGCCCTCCCATTCCTCTTCGGCAGCCTCAGCATCCCTGTGGGCACCCATCCCCCTCCCGGTCTCAGTCCTTTGCCTCGGTTCACTTCCCAGCATGGCCCGTCTCTAAGTCCTGTCATCCCCACAATGCCCAGCCCCTGCTTCCTGCCTTCTCCCCAGTAATTCTGTATCCCTGGGATCCATTGACTTACACGTCTCGCTGTCAACGCTCCCCCTGTCCTGGCTTCCTCAGGCTTGGCCAGGACTCCATCAGCCTGCTCCTTCACACTCACCTTCAGCCCTCGGCTCTGCCTCTGTAGCCAGGCTCACCAGGCGGGCCCCACGCTGGGTAGCCCCCGGCGCCGTCTGTACCTCCTCTTGCTCCTGAGCAGCTGAGTGTGGAAGGAGGGGTTGACTACCACATCCACAGCTTCTACCTCTGAATTTATGGCCGCAGGTCAGTTT
The DNA here is from genome assembly GCA_032199065.1 of Smutsia gigantea. NCBI lineage: Eukaryota > Metazoa > Chordata > Mammalia > Pholidota > Manidae > Smutsia > Smutsia gigantea. Next base: position 283,370 of record JAVSCE010016175.1, read on the forward strand.
CTGAGCCCCTCGGACATTTCCCAAGTCACTCTCCCCTCCCCAAGACCTCAGTCATTCACACCCTGTCCTCTCCTTGATGCCCGACCGACCCTGCAGCACCTTCCCTCATTCTCAGCAATTAAACCCTTTCTCTTTTTTTGGCCTGATTAATTTTATTTCTTTCAAACTAAGAACAAAGTTACATGTTTTATTAATAGAGGAGCCCATCCTTCCAGGCATGAACTGGTAATTAAAATTTCAACTAGAGGTAAATTGGCCCAAAGAGAAAAGCCAGCCACCACCACTCGGTTTTTCCCTACTGTACTGAGTTCTTTAAAGAGAAGTTAAGGCTTAAGTTACATTACTGATCTTAGACCCCTTTGAAGATGAGCAACTTGCCCAAAGAGAGCAGGGGCCGACTTCTAGCCAAACATAAACACTGTTACATTTTGGTGTTTGTTATTCTGGGGCTTGCATTTTTTATTAAATCTTTTCTTGATTCAGTGAGAAAACAAAAGCAACCACCTCATCTTTCTGTCCCGAGACCGCCCATCTTCCCCTGCGAGCAGGTGAGCAGACATTAGGCATGGGAGGTGCAGGAAACCAGTGTGCAGCCTGAGCACGTGGGTGCCGCCCTGCCCCAGGGTCACAGCACCTGCACTCTGTGCCCACTCTCCGCAGCCCCAGGCTGGAACCTGGCAGGTGCCTTCTTCACCACGACTTCAGTTAATTGACATCGTTTTTGCTAAGGGGTCGGCCTGCTTTTCATTTGCCTGTTAAGCGGGAGTGACTTAGTCTTAGGAAAGTGGAGGATGACTTCACCCATAACAAAGTATAAGCTACCCCTGCAGGAGGGGAGGGAGGGTGTAATGTTCCTATGGGGTGTTGTCTCTTAGAGACACAGAGGGAACCATTGAGCCTTCCACTTTCAGAGTCAGAGAAACAAAACCACTGAGTCCTTCATTCACCTAGCACCACAGGGCACCTCTGTGTGTTGGGTGCCAGGCTAGGTGCCAGGATCAGAGGTGTCCAAAGGCCACACGTCATGGGTTTTAGGCCTGGGAGTGACTTATCACAGTAGCATTTCCAAAAGACCATCTGGCTGTCCTGTGACTACACAGGTGGCAGAGCTGGAATGGACCAGGGAAGAGGAGAGATGGCAGTGGGACACCATGGTGGCTTGGACCAGCCTGCTGGCAGTGGCAGTGGAGAGAAATGAGCAGATTCATGAGAGACTTCAGGGCAGATCCCATAGACCATGGTGACCGACTAGATGCTGTGGAGAGAGAGGAGTGAGGAGTCAGGAGAACAAGGGGTTTGGCCTCAGAAGCCATGTATGGGGGTGATGCAGTGTCCTCAGAGCTCACAACACATTGCTGGGGCCTCAGTCTCAGGGACTTAAGAATGTGACAAGCAGAGATCTGAGCAGCTTGGGGTGACAGGCTTAAGCAGGGAGACTAAAGCCACCCAAGAGCCAAATACTACCAAGAGAAATATCTGCATCTGTATGCCTATGTCTATATTATGCCTATGTTTACATCTGTATCCATGTTTACATCTATATCTATATTGTCTATATCTACATCTAGGTATATGTATATTTTCATCTACACAATAGCTATACATATGTTTACATCTATACCTACCTATTATCATCAATATTTACATCTATATGTATGTATATCTATCTATACTATATATCTGTGGATAGATAGCTGTTTCTTTGATAGCACCGTGAGGCTAAATTCTAGCAGGTACCCGCTGACAAAATGTAGCTGTTTTCCCATCATTCCATGTAAGCCATCCAGTGGCTCACTTACGTGAACCTCAGGTAAACAACACTTCAGGCAGGTGAACAGCATTTCGAAGATACAGAATGTGCGGGAAGAGTGGAATCAGGAGGACGATGATAAACAGGAACAAGCAGATAAGGTGAGAAAGAACAAAGCGGGAGGTAATGAATGGTCTAGGAGGCACGTTAGGGTTCAGCACAAGTCCGCAGCCTCTGGAGCCTTGTTGGCTGGCTCTGTGTGGGAATCTCAGTGGCAGCCTGTGAGGCATCTCCAGAGTGGACGTGTTCGGGAACGGGGGCCAGAGAAGGAAACAGGCTTGTGAGCGATACCCCCTCTAGGGTCCCCGGAGGTGGTGGGGCCTGCAGACACCTGCCTGTACATGGGGTGAGTCTCTTGGCAAGATTTAACTGGTTCAGAACAACTTCAGTGCTGGAGACCAGAGTTGAGAAATTGGCCTGCTCAAGGGTTTGGAAATTTGACAGGCTGGCAAAGACAGGATGACAGTGGCTGGATGAACACAGGGGGTGGAGAGGAGGCAGTGGTCTGGCTCCCCCAGTGCACTTTCTCTCCATTGCGACAGTATTTGGAAATGCTGTGCGTTAGTGGCCCCGGCTCTGCGGTGCTCTTCCTCAAGTCTCGGGCATGCTAGTTGTGAGCGAGGGTGCCTCACCAACCGGGTCAGACCCACCCACATTCACTTAGTGCTGGCATTATTATATTCTTGCTTCTGTTTCTGACAAGTGCATACCCTGACCTCTGGCCACAGGGTGTGATTCATACTGTTCCTGACCCCAAAACTCAGGCTTTGAGAGGTTTGCTCATGAATGATTTGCTCAGGGCCAGGCATATGCTATACAGTTTGATCAAGCCCAAGCTTGACTGAAGTTCATGAACTTCCTTCACTCCCACCTGCCATCCTTCCTTTCTGACTTTTTTTTTACTATGCAGACACTTCCAGACAGTGTCTGCGGGCTCACAGCTCTCCCAGGGCCTTGCCTCTTGAGAGGCCTCGGTGTCCATGAGCACGTTCAAGCCATGGTGTTCAGAGCAGACATGTCGGACTCTGAGTTCCTGAACTTCCTCCTGTACCACCTGACATCTTCTGTTGCAAGCAACTCTGAAAGTACTGTATTTTTTACTTTTACCTGCAGGACTTACACTAGTCAAAGGACCAAGAAATTTGGTGGAACTTAGAGCCACAGAGCAGAAGCCTTGCCAGAAAGAACTGATGTCCAGGAAGGGTTTGCACTCCCCCAAGCTGGGTTCACTGCATCCGCCCCCAAGTAGAGCCCACCCGGTGGCCCGCGTCCTGCTGCTTCCTAATCCCCACCTGTTCTGTATGTTCTGTGTTCATCCACACCTGGATGTTGCAGGCCCCTGTCTCACTAATCCACCTCTGTGATCCATAGTACCTGACAAGGACTGGGAGGTCAGGACAAAGTCAATATTGGCTTAATGCATGAAATAACACACTTCTGTCTCAGGCCTGGTTTTACCATCACGTGTTATTTCTAATTAATTAAGTTCCTTTCCCGGCTGTATTGGCTGTTATACTCTCTCTTTGTTGATTGCTCTGAGGGAAAGTGGATGCACTAATTAATAAGCCAGAATGACCATGGCTTTCCAAATGATACAGAGGAGAGGATTAAAACTGGAGAACAGACTTCATGCAGGTGACTTACAACAACGTGGTTTGACTTCCTGGGCACCAGAATGAAACATTCAGTATTGGGAACATTAGGTCTGCTCCCCACTGATGACCCGCTGCCTGTACTGGACATGTGTCCTGCCCATCTTCCAAGTATCTTGTGTACATCCTGCAATACAGTATATATATAATATCATGATACTTTGCAAATCTCCTTTGCAACTGAGTCTTTAGAGGCAAAACAGGCATTAAACAAAATACACTAAAATGTAAACATAATGCACACCCATGTATATAAATTAGAAATTGTGAAAAGTCTACAAAGGAAAAAAACTGAAGTTCCAGGAGAGAGAATCATGGGGGACTGATCTGCTCCGGGGGTTGAGGGAGACCCTTCCGTGGGGGCGGGGAGGAGGCTGGGTGGGCTCAGGCTGACTGCGCGTTGGTGAGAGGGGCTCTCACGGAGAGGGACCCCAGGAGAAAGCCTCAGAGAGGCCCCAGCATGACATTTTCAAGACCAGCAAGAAATAGGGCAGGTGGTGTGGTGGGAGCATGGTGGGTAGGGGTTGAGTCTGGGGGCTGTGTACCCCCTGACTCTGGTACCACTGGTGAGAGTAGGCCATGCCTGGGCTCCTGCTTGAGGAGAACTGGCATCCACAAAGGCATGTCAGGCAGGGGGCGGCCCAGGCAGATTCTGACGTTTCAAAGGTCCTTGGCTGTAGTTTAGACGAGGGCAGAGGCAGAAGTTTCTCTAGGCTAGCAGAGGCTGGAGGCCGGAGCCCAGGCCCAGGGGGGGACAAGGCTGCATGGGACCATGAGGGAGACACGTGGGTGGCGCCAGGTGCTTTACAGTGAGCAGCGGGACTGACCGTGATAGATAGCGAGGAGAGGAGAGCACAGCAGGGCTCTGTGTCTGGCTCAGCGTCGAGTGGGCGGAGGGGCCTTTCAGGGAGCCGGAAGCCTGGGGTAAGAGCGGCTTTGCAGGAACTGACCTCACACTTAAAGCACATTAAGTCTGAGGCGTCTGTGGGATGGCGCCCACCTACTCACTCCAGGAATGTCAGCGAGCCACACCATTCTTGGAAGTTTTCATGTTAAGTATCAATCACACTACCCCATAAATATAAACACTAGTAGCGTGGCTCCAGAACATTTTGTATTTGCAACATTCACTGTCTGGCATTTGCACGGGTTCTGGGTCCCATTCAAGACATGAGCATGCTGCCCGATTGAAGGGGGCCTGTTGTCGTGAGGCCAGTTTCCCGTCTCCCCATGTGTGTGCTGGCCTCAGCAAAGGCTTGGGGAAAATTTCCTGGCTTTGGAGAAGTAACTTATATTGGCTTAGTGTTCAGGCTCACTTGGAAACAGAGGCAGCCTCTTACTTTCATCAGGGTCCTATTTCAGGCTAATGCGTCCCGCCATGGAGAAAGCAGCTCCAAAATGGACCTGATCAACTGTCAGGGGACAACGCAGGTCGAGATAAGAGCACCAAAGCCATGGCTGGTCACCATTTTTCTATGAGCTACTGAGCAGTCTGACCTCTGATTTTGCATTTATTTAAATATATACACAGGTAAATTTAAACAAATATATATTAATATAAATATATATAAACTAATGTCTATTAATGTATTTGTTCAAATATACACACAGATATATTTATATGAATATATCAAACATAAAACATACACAGAGAGTCATTGTTAAACTGGTAGAGCCGTCGAGGAAGCTGTGGGAGGAAAGGGACAGGAAGGCCTCGGGCCAGACCCGCTCTCAAGCCCTCGCTGACCCCACGGTGAGAAAGATGGTCCAGTCTCTCCTTCTGGATGAGCTGGCAGTGCGCGTGGCATGTCTGACCTGACTGCCGGCTCTTCTCTGGTTGAAGTAGTCAAGGTTCTTCAGCGAAATAGCCAATGGGTGAGCCTGCGTGTGCGTGTGAGTGTGCGTGTGTAGAGAAAGAGAGAGATGCTAAGGAACAGCTCATGATTGTGGAGCCTGACAATCCAAACTTTAGGGCGGGCTGCACACTGGAGAACGGGGAGGTTGCAGCCCAAGTCCAGAGAGGGAGGCCAGTCTTCTTCTTAAAAATCCAAGTGGTTGGGGGAGGCGCACCCACGTTATGAAAGGTAATCTGCTTTACCCAAAGTTTACTGATTTAAATCTTAGTTTCATCTAAAAACAGATGACAGCAACATCCGGACATGTTTCTGGGTACCGTGGCCTGGCCAAATCGACATCTAAGATGAGCGTCACTTGGGTCCTCGGAGATGCCGTAGGCCCCCAGCTCTCACACCCTCAGCTAGATTTTTGTGTTCCCTGTTCCTTGCCTTTGACTCTGTCTTTTTTGTCTCCCTGCATTCAGGACATGATTAGCACAAAGTAACATCTCCATATATGTCTACTTAACAAAGGACCACATAAATTATGTAGGATTCATTTATACAAGCAAAACATAGAAATTTCAAGCTAGGAATTTACTCAGTAAAATTTTAAAGCAAGGGATAAATTAAGATCTAGGCTTCAGGTCACACGTTTTAACATACTGTGAAAATAAAAATATACAACCAAAGCCCGCAAAGGCCATTTAACTAACACTGTCCTTTCCCAGTTGGGTTTTTTTGTTTTCCACTTCAGACCCTGTCCTCTGGCTCAGCTGGGTGCTAAGTCCCCGTCTGGGCCCCAGCTTTCTCTCTGGGGAAACAGAGGGTGGCACATGGGAGGGCACTGTCACTGTGATCCCAGAATCCAGAGGTGACTCGGATACAGGAGCTGGGCTGAGGGGGCTCTCCAGCCACCTGGGTGAGAACAGCAGGGCCCTGCAGGACACCGACGTCAGGCTCTCCACGTGGACACGGCCTCAGCGGCCTGACAGACCCAAGGCCAGAAAACACACTCATTCCAATCAGCGTCCTGAGCAGCATTGCCAAGGGGATGAGCAGCGTACAATTGTATGCTCTCTGCAGCTGGTTTTGCCTCTTGTCTTCTCATTCCTTCTTGTTTCCTTGTGCCAAGATAGGCCTGGGCAACCTTAGGTCTGCAGACATGGGGTGATGCTCGTGCAGGAGACCCACTGAGTCAGTCTTCTTCCCAAGTGCTTTCCATCCCCTTGTTTGAAGCTCCTCCTGCCTGCCCTTGCCCGGGACTCACTGCCAGGAAAGCCGAGGCAGTGAGGGGCAGGGAGGGGAGCAATGTGGCCACACGGGGTCTCTGCTGGAGCAAGGCTTCCAGCAGGACCAGGAGCTGTGACAGCCAAGCAGGGAGCCTAGAGGTGGAGGGTCCAAATGTCCTGAGCAGGTCATCACAGTGGGTGGAAGGATCACCTCAACCTTCCAGCCATTGCTTGGGGCTTCCTCAGCAACACTGATCGTCCTCAGTGTGAGATAGTGCCACGGGGACATTGGTCTTCTGGGCAGGTGGCACTGTCTCCTGGGCTCTGAAGTCCCTTACTTTACGAGATACCAAGCCCTAGAAAAAGGCTGTGTTTCTCAATTGTTCCACGGAATGGTCACATGGATGTGGTACTATTGTAACAACAGGTACCTATGACATCTGGTGTCCCCAGCCTCTCTGAGGGGGCGTCACTGGCCTCAATCTGCAGGTGGGGAAACCGAGCCCAAGAACTGAAGTGCCTCACCAGGTCAGGGTTCTCACCCACTTGGCATTTCTGGTGTCAAAACCTGTGCTCTTCATGCACTCTTGCTCAGTAAAGACATTTTCTTTCCTCCTCCAATGGATGGTGTGGGTGCAAGGAAAGAGATGTGGTCCTGAGAGCTAGGAAGGAAGGGCAGCCAGTGGGCGTCCCAAGAAGGCCTGCAATTCAAGAGCCAGCCAAGCAGGGTGGCTATACATCTGGGCAGGGAAAGGCCAAGGGAATGGGGCTGGGCTGGCTCTTTTGAAGCACAAAGCCAGGAGAATTCTGGGAATTCGGCTGGACCACAACGCCACAGAGAGAGCAGTACCAGGACTGGGATTCAGGCACCAGGAACTAATGGGAAGCCAGCCTGAGGCTGCCACAGTAGCAACAGAGCTTCCTCTGACAGCCAGTGCTGGGGGGAGAGAAAGGGCAGGGATGCTGGTCACCCTGGGATTCTAAGAGGAGCCACAGAGGTGACAAAGTAGCTGTGACCAGTTACAAACCCTACAGTCCTGAAATGAGGGCTCTTGACAGACAGACCTACATGCCTCCCTTGGTCCCGAGATCATAGAGCAGCCCCTAGCAAGCCCATGACCAGAGGCCTCAGAAGCACATGCAAGGAAGGCTGCCCTACGACAATGGTCCCTTGAGATCATCTTACCCAGCCCTCGCCAGTGGCTTATGTGCTTCCACACACAGTGCTGTGCTTTGATCGGCTCCCCGCCCAGTAAGGAGACTTCAAGGTGACATACCTCCCCCACCCCCACCACGTTATAGGGGCTCTCAGCAGCCTTGTGGGATGAGGGCCCCAGTCCTGGGCTGCCCCTGCCGTCCCTCCCCGTCTGCCGTCTCAGCCTGCCCAGAGGCTGCTGCTCTCTGCCTCATCGCTCAGCCTGCCCTTCACTCACTCGGCCTGGCCCTGCTCTCCTTTCTCAGAGCTCAGTTGGTCCGTGTATATGAGAAAACCCCAACTAACAGTGGATAAAAAATAAGACAAGCGGGGAGTAAACAGGATAGAAGTTTACTTCTGTTGCAGATAAAAGAAATCCAGGGGTGGGTCCAGAACTCGTGTGGGGGCTCCGTGAGGTCACTGAGGACCCAAGCTCTTATGTCCGTGATCCACACAGCCTCCCAAGGTCAAGTCATAGATCAGGGCAGCTGGAACTCAGCTGTCATGAACACAGATGGGGAGGAAAAGCAGAAAGACAGGGGGTGCCCTCCTAGACCAGTGAACTTCTCTGAACGTCCCATTCCCACATGGCCCACAGCTGCAGGAGTGCTGGGGAGCATGGTCTTAATTTGGGCAACAGTGGCCCAGCCAGAAGGCAGGTTCTGCAGTGTCCAGGCTCACCTCCGTCATGGTCTGGGTTTTCCTTCGGGGGTCAGTCTTAAGCTGCCTGAGTTTGGAAGAAAATTAACACACATCTAACCTTACTTCACTGCTAAGGTCACAGCCGGCCTTTGAGCCTGTCCCTCTTTCTGCAGGGACAGATGCCTGCGACCGTGTTTGCCCAGGCCCCCTGTGCGGACCCAGACACCTGCCGCTTGTGATTACACCCCAGGGAAGCAGAACAGCACAGCAGCTGCAGACAGATGCGGTTCCTGTCCTGAATTCACTTTTGTTTTTGTTTAATGAATCAACCTTTACAGATAGTTAGAAGCAAGAAAATAGAAGTCCTGGGGCATCTAGAAAATAAACACTCCCGGCTCCTATTTAGAAGTTCTTTAGACAAAAACAAGTAAATAGATACACAAAATGTAAAAGCTCAAAAGCTACCTCCTCAAGGCCTCCTTGGTTCAGTGACTTTAAATCAAAGTACAGGAATAACTTAAAAACACCACCTCAGGCCAATTCCCAGTATGTAAAGACACACAAGTGGTATTTTATCTCCACAAGTTTATACATTCAAGTGTATGATGTTTGCCTATAAACCCCATCAGTTAAACAATGAAATGAACCTGTACCAACCGGCATAACTATTTGAAGTCACAACTGCCACATGCGGCCTTATGCCAATGTTGATATCCAGTTGGTTTTGTGTGTGTGTTTAATACATATCATGGTGTATTTCATAATTTCTGGACCTGGACACGTGGCTGCGTTACGCAGATAACACCGTCCACAGCCTGCCTCTCACCTGCAGGCGTCTCTTTTGTGTTGTGACTGCCGAGGGCACGGTGGTGGGTGACCCTCTGCCAATTTACTTAACCCACACTGGTGCCTTTAAAATGTGAAAATATAGTACGTAGCATGTTTGAATGTGTTTGTTCTTAGAACTTTACAAATAGTTAAGTGTATTAAAAATGAAATAAAACCCAACAGTCACGGAACTCCTGGGATGCTGCGTCTCTGGCAGCTCCAAGGGCGCATCTCAGGATCTCCTCTCACCGTGGCCACCTAGGTCACACTCCCCTTCCCGCCTGCGCTGCTGTGTCTGCCCGAAGCAGGGCAGGATGTTGCCTTCTTGCCTATCCTGCCAGCATGCTCCCTTTCTGCTTTCCAGCCTGTACGGCTTCCCTCTGGTCCTCACGCCCCAGCCCTGGGATCTCTGCATGCGTGGCCTTGACGGAGGCGGGCAGGGCGCCAAACCGGGGAGAGCTGCATGCGCCCTTCCTTTTTTGTACCAACCTTGCAGCAGTAAGAACACAGACGGCGTCTCCTTCTGTGGTGTAGGTAGAGCAACAGGCGTGCAAGGCGGCCTCTGCCAGAGGCAGAAACCGTGACTTCCGTGGAGGAGGGCAGGGGGAGTGGGGGTAGGAGGGGGACGGGTTGATGCACAGCGCTCGGCAGGGCCACAGCCTGAGCTGCACTTGAGCTTGGCACCTTCAGCACCTGAAGCTTCTCATTATTTCATGCCTGAAACCTTCCCTGAGCAGAGAACATTGGCTCTGCCAGAAGCCTCATCCTGAAAAGAGCCTTTCCCGCACCCCATGGAGTCCCCAGCGCTGGGTGGTGGCCATGGGGAAGCGTGGACCTCAGGGAGCCTGCAGTGAGGCCCAGACTGCTCCTCGGCACCCTGGGGGACCGAGCTGCTCTAGCCTCTCCCCGCCTGGACTCCCGGGCCTGTGGACCCTCCCGGACAGTGGGCGTCTGCCGAGGTTCCCCGTGCCTATGCCATTCCACGCAGTACTCTTGGCAGGGGGCAGATCTGGGAGCTGCTGAGCGGCTTTTAACCACAAAGGGGCTTAATTTCTCACCTCTTCCTCATCCTTGTCTGGTTTATATTCTCAGCACAGCTCTTGTGTTTTGCGCTCACGCTGGCAGCCCTAAAATCTGCTGATGTAAAGTTATTTGTGACCATAACCTCATTCTCATGAAGAGAGAAAGCACAGATCTCTTAGAGCGTTCTGTGCCTGCTGATGTTTGGGAGGATATTCCTAGGAACTCTCTTGTGGGTTTGCTTTTCTGTGATGTGATGATTTAAGATTCTAACTTAATTAAATATATCTTTTTACCATTTTTACCCATAGGAGCAAAATTATGAGTGATTTGTCAACATTCCTAGAATTCCCAAGATCAAAATGGTGCCTTAGAAAATGCTCCTTTGGTGTAATTTATTTGGGTTTTGTCCCCGTGCTTAAGAAAGCTCAAAAACAAAACAAAAACAAAAACCAACATTGTTAATGTGAAGCAGTTGACAGAATTTACCCAAATAAGGGTTTCAAGTTCTTTGAACTTTACCTTAACAGATGTTTTTCCCCCACAAGCATCCAGGCATTCAGAGCCCCCCAGGGTCTCAGGAACAGAACAGTTGCTCCCATTCGCGTTGTTCTGAGGTAAACAGAGCAGTGGGAAGAACCTGAGCTCTGCAGGGTGAACTTGAACCCACACCCAGAGTCCACCGCTGCCTGGGTCTCAGGGTCCTCCGGACACAGCCTTTGGCCCTCCCCCCAGCTCTTCCCCCTTCATGCTTGTGGTGGTTTCTGACTTCCTGGGCAGGTCTTAAGGTCAAGGCACCATGTAATGGTCTGGAATGCTGTTGACCTTCAGACCTAAACCTGACAGTGCAGTGTAGTTTGTTTGAGCCAATCAGTATTTTGATGCTGAAAAGTTTACATAAAAATCCAGCTGGGAGCTTTTGAAAAATCAGAGGATTTGCAACCCTGGCTCTGTTACAACTTTTGTCAGACCTAAGTTACAGCCACCCCTTCATCGGGCTGAGGGTCTGAGCTGTCCTGCTCCCCTGCCTCCTGGTCTGGCTCACTCATGTCACCTGCCTGGGACCTGTGTCTACCAGCGGTGATCCTTGTGGAGCAACTGTTTTGTGCTGGCCTGAGCCTGTCAACAGTAATGCTGTGGCTACTCGTGCCTGGGGGCACTTACCTGGCACACACACAGCTCCCCTTTCCAAACCAGTGTTAGATTGGGCCAGCCCTTGAGGTTCTTGTTATGGCTGCAAGATGCCCTTCACACCAACAACCATCAGGAAACTTTGAAAAAATAGAGGTTTATTACTTACAAGACTTGGCCATTGATTCTTACACTACTTGGCCATGCTGTCCTTGGAGAATCTTCCTCCCCCCACTATCAAGCCCCATTTCTTCCTACCTCGTCGGCTGTCCTTAGAGGTAGGTAAGTGTTGCGGTCCTGGACTCCCTTATCTAACCTCTGTCCTTTCTCCCGAGACAATCTCATGCACCCCATCTCGCTCTGGTGATTCCTGTATTCGTATCTGCTGCCCAGATTTCTCCTGACGGTCCGGCCTGTGTCTCCTCTTGTCTATTACACACTTTGCATTGATATTTTAGTAGCTGCTGTTGGAGACCCCCAGGGTCCCATCACTGCCAGGCCTGTCCATCCCCCTGCTGCTGAAGAGGTGGGCAGCTGTGAGCTGTTAGCAGCCCCTTTTTCAGACAGTTGCCCCCCACCCAGCAGGGTCAGCCTCCTTTGTGCCCCCCACCCCTCCCTGAGGGAAGATCCCTGCCAGCGACCCACGGACATGGGTTTGTGCCACAAGTGAGGATGACCACGGTGCCGTTCCACCCCACAGCTCCCATGGGATTATTAGCCTGCTCCCCTGCCCTATCCACTGTCCCTCTTCCCTTCTCTGGAGGGAATTCCTTTCCAGAGAATTCTCCATCTCAGGCTCCCTTCTAGGACCTGATATGAGAACAGCTGTTAATATTGAGAGCTCAAAATTGCTATGCCTAAAACCTAAAGGTTCCCACCCTCACAGAGTGTCTTATTAATACACACATACCTTGAGTGCACCCCGCTGAAATTGGTGCCATATGATGAGTTACAGATGATGCTATATTTCTTGGCCCAGGTTTCCTGTAAAGAGATGGCCCAGGCTCATGGGTAAGAATTTCTTCTCCACATGGGAAACTGAGATCATGAGAGGATACTTGTAAAGTAGATGTGATGTTTCCTCGGCTTCAAATGCAGTTCTCTTCACTGACATAGTTACAAAGATGTAATTGCTGTATTTTGGATTTTGTCATTTCTGATTTCTGCCTTTTGGAACTTATTACCCAAAGCAGTTTAACAACATGGTGGACCTATATTCACAGATTATAAAACTTTAAAAGTGGAAGGGGACTTAGAGATCGGGTAATAAGCGCCAAACACAAGCTCCCTCAAGCTTACACCTCCAGGAGCAGAAGAGACATCACTAATCTGTTGTGGCAGGCTCTCCCAGTGTGTCAGACATGCCCTCAGATCCCTCTCAGTGAGGTCCTCCTCGTGACCACTGCCCGCCAGGGGCGCATGGATAGATGCACGGGAAGGCACAGATGCAGGTACACATTGAAATGTAAACTGAGCTTACTCGTTGCCCTTACAGCTCAGTCCCTTTATTGAACACGAAAGCAGAGGAAGCTCTGATGAGGATAATCTTTTCCAGGGTGGGACAGCCCATCAGTGGACAGGCCAATTCTCTAGCCCAGCCCTCCTGACCTCTGAGCCTGTGTTCTTTTGAGCTTCCTGTACAAGTATCTCCATCTCTGCCACAAGTAGAAGTTCCGTTGGCAAAGATGCTGAAGGAACTTTGCATAATTTCCAAGTCTACTTAATTGGGTGGATTTCCTGGAAAGCAGTAGAGAATCTAGACAAATGATTTGCTTTTTTCCCTGATTGTAGGCACTGTTGGGCAAGGATGATTTATTCTGGGAACCCGAGTCACACCCAGCTTTCTTGATGGGCCAAGCCTTGAGTCCTTGGAGGAGGGCTCTATTTAGTTGTCAGTTCAGCAAATTAAAACGGCTTTTTCTCACTCTTTGGCCAAATGAGTGATCACCTTGTGGAGGCTTGTTCATTTGTCTTTTGCTGATTTGTGAGCATTCCTTTGGAGTCGGGCTGACTGTGCATTTTCATCAGCCATGTAACAGTTTAGTAGAAACAGACAGAAATGGATTTCTCCTGCGAATGAGCCCTAAGAGAACGGAGACCTTGGGCAGTTTAAACTGGCAGCTGGTTCTGTGTGGGTCACGGCTCCCAGCCCTTCCCTTCTGCCCCCTTCTCTGGCCTCCGCGTGGCCACACGCTCAGCACCCACAGTTCTCTGCTCTGTCGATGCTGTGTGCTCTTCCTTGGCTCCCCGGTGTGCAGTCCTCAGCCCCCTCTCTTTTTGTTCCTCGGGGCATTTGAACAAAGTTCTTCTCTTTGTTCCTCAGAAAGGTGCTCGGAGTCAGCTCCCACTTTTATAGGGATGGGGCGGTGACAAAGCTCCATGCCTGCATCTCTGCAGAGGCCCCTGGCTTCCTTGTCCCCAGAAAGCACACTTGCTCTGGGCCTTCCCTGAGCTCAGTGAGTCAGACCCGTGCTCCCACCTTCCCCCCTTGGCCTCATTCTGACTTTATTTCACGTCCACACATGAGCCTTTTCCGAGTGAGTCATGAGAGCTAAGGGCATCGGGGCCCTCGGATGCCCGTTTCCAGAGTCCTGATGCTCTAGGCCCCAAGTCGTCTGTGATGTTTCTGTCCCAGTGTCTCTCACACACATTTCAGCCTCTGTCCCCTGCCACCTTACTGTCCAGGCCCGGGCGGGACCGGTCCTCTGACCCCCGCCCACGGGCCTGGGACTGTAGCGATTCTGGGATCCCAGAGGAGGCCAGTCCACGGACAATGCCTTTAACATTCCGGAAATCAAGTCAATGAAGCAGCCACAAAAAATAAATAACATGAGAAAAAGACTGGAAGAAATTGCTCCTGAATAGTGTTGCACGTTGCCTGCCTGACAGCCCTTGCCAGGAGTCATCTGCCATCTTCATCATCTTACCATGAACCCCAATTTGATCCCAAACACTCCTTAAAAATTTCTCCAGATAGTCCTTAAAACTCTCTCCAACTAGCTTCTTCCCCTCAGTTCCCACTGCATTTTTACTTACAGGTCTGTATCTACAGGCTGGCCTTGGGAGCCATCACTGGGGACAGAAAGTCCTGGCCAGTTTCTGTTCCCTGGTCCACCCAGCATCTTTCCACACGTTCACCTGTGTCAGGGGTTCCCTTTTTGAAAACAGATCTAACTTCAGTGGAGCTTGTCGGTGTCTTCTCACCATTTACTGTGACAAATGCTCGTTCTGTAGGTGGCCTGCTGGACCCTGTGGGACCAGTCACCAGCTTCCCCTGGCTCGTTCCCTGCATTTCTGACGCCAGCCACCCAACCCACAGCTCACCCTGTCTCAAACACGTCAGTTACAAGGCTGCACTTCTGTGCACTCCTGCTCTCGGCATCCTCATGGCATTACTTACGCGTGGAACCAAAACCACTCGAACTCATAGAAACTGAGTGGGATGGTGGCTGCCAGGCTGGGGGAGAGGGTGCTGAAAGGGCACACGCTTTCAACTCTAACGTGAGTGGGTGAGGTCTGAGATCCCATGTGCGGCGTGGTGACTACTGATTACACTGTGCTGCATGTGAAGTTTTGCTAATGGGGTAAAACTTTAAACTTTTTCTCACCAAAAACGGAAATAAAATAAAACAGGATAAAGGTAAACATGCAAGGTGATGGATGTGTTATTGGGAAGCCTTTCACAGTATATACATACAAACCACAACTCTTCAATATATTATGATTTTATTTGTTAGTTACACCTCTGCTCTGTAAAGCTGAAAAAAAAGCGTTCCTATGTTCTCCTGCAGGTAGCTCCTTGCATCCTTGCAGACCTAGCTCCCTGGCTTCTGCAGTCCACACCCTACCTGTCCTGACCTGCTGCCTGGCACTTCATACCCTGGACTGTAGCTACATCTTTATTTACATGTGCCACCTCCTTGTGTCTGGGAGCTGGGGGCAGAGAGCCAGGCACACAGCAGGAGCTTGACAGGCTGGGTGAATGAATGTCCCAGGAATGATGGAACCACTTAAATCTTTTCTTTTTCCTTAGAGAACACGTGTAAAGGTATATTTTTAGAAGTGCTACAAGTGATTCAGATTAGAGACACTATTCTGGCAAGAGCAGCTTTTTGAACACGCTCAAATGGAGTCAGTAAACACAACAACAGTTAACATCTCTGACAGGTGATAAAGGTACATGTTTTGAACTGGCATATTTTAAGATTATTTCGAAGTTGCTTTTGTATTTGAATCAGTATGTTTGTGTTGTATAGCAGTTTATTCCTATCTAGTTATTACTTAACTTTCAGACATGTGACAGTTTCCACAAATACTTGCAGTTGTTTAACTTAATTGAATATTTTTGTAAGCACAGAATTTGTACTTCATTTCTCATGCCTTTGAATTTTGGGAATCAGTGTGTTTGGTCCAAGGGAAGCTCTTGTGTGACAGGTCCCCCCAGACACCAATTAAGTTTCAAGTGAAATGAACATTAAAGACACGAGGGGACAAGTGGCTGGCTGTGTGATCTTGCACCCCTCTTCCCTGTCTGTGGGATGGGGAGGGCTGGGCCAGGAAATCACAGTTTTTCCTTGAGTTCAGACATTCAGGACAGGGAGTATCAGCAAGTATGATTAGATGCATTAGGGAAAGCTGTCAGTTTATCAAACAATACTCTAAATGTAAATAATCACTTTCCTGGGCCTCTGTTTTTTCTGATTTGTAATTTTGGTATTTGCACTATGTACTCAGAGCTGGCTGCACATCTCCTCCCCAATGCCTTTGGAAGCCAGCGCACTCTTACCAAACGCATGAGCACAAGCATAGCTCTAGGTGCCATATGGGCAGAGGACTCCATCCATGTCCACAAGCTGCTTGGCATCCAGAGACAAGATAGCCACGTTTGTCCTCCCGTGAGCCAGCTCACAAGGTGTGGGAGTGCATCCTCTCTGTCTAAGGGTTTTGTAGGGATCAGTTCTGCCAGATGTCCCACATGGTAGGCGTTCCACAATGTGACGGCTGCTGCTTTTGTGTAAGTGTGAGTAGAGATAGGAAGTCTTCACCTCCCTTTGCTCTGGCAAGGGAGATGTCACAGAAATAAAATACTTTCAGATGTTTTTTAAAAATTTTACTGAAGGTTTCCAGTGGTTTCCTTTCTGTATCAGAATTGAAGACGGTAGGTAGTAAGAAGGGGGCTGCAGGTGAGGAGGGTCAGCTGTAGATGAACATCAGAGCAGGAGCTGCCTCAGCAGCCACAGTGTGTCACCAGTGAAAGGTGGCAGCTCTCCATAAGCTGACATCTACCTGTACGGTGACTTCTTCTAGATGGAGAAATTAAATATTAATAGAATTAAAACAGGAAATCGCACACAATGCATGATGCAGAATGTCAGAATATACTTGATGATCTGAACTGTAGATTCTTCGAGGCTGTGTTCATCCTAGGTAAATGAGAAAACAACATCAGAAACACTTCTATTTTATTTATAGCCGGAATAGTCATGGCAGTTCCAAGGCTTGCGGGAGACAGTTTTCTTACTCAAGGTCAGATCTATATCAATAAGCCCAACAGCAGAAGGAAATTCTCCAGGGCAACGTGTCTGTTTCAGTGGATGCCAAGGGCTGCAGGTTTGACCAGCTCTGCAAGTGGTGCCTGTGCTCAGACCCAGACCTGGACGGGAGAAACATTTATTTGCAAATATTAGCGTTCTGTTTGCACATGTTAGTATGTGAATGACGAATAAGAGCATTGCCGATTCTGAAATACTCTTATTCAGAAATAAAGAAGAATCCTCTTTCCTTGCCAGGTCTCCTCATAACAGATGTTTGAACTCTTATCTTTAGCTTTCTTGTGGTTCTTAGTTTCGGGTAGATTATAAGCCACAGAAGGCAGAAAGTCTTGCCTATGATGATTGAAATTACAGGTGCAAAGTGAGAGCTGGCCACGTTTGGCTGGTTCGCCTGCATATTTTCCATAATGACAGCAGCCTAAACAATTCTCAGAAAGTTTCTGTTTTCATCTGGCTAGTGGTCATTTTTCATGGTGATCCATTGCCCATTGGCTGACCTTGCTTGGGAAGAAAGGGAAGACACACCGAGCCCTGCAATCCGGGTGGTCCTTCTGTCCTGGGAGAAAGGAGGCTGGCTGTCCGCTACGAGCCATTGTGCTGCAGGAGTCAGACAGACAAATGACCAGAACTCAGCATGGTTGGCGCCATGACAGAGTCAGGTACAAAACATAGCCTTGATATCACAAGGGCAGGATGCTAATTTAGGAATCACGTGGCAGTGCGATCAAAGTAAAAAGGATGTTCAATTCCAAGAGAAAAGAAAGGAAGCCCCAAGCTATCTTGAGAAACTGCAGCAAATGCCACAGCATAAGGAGGTGTGCTTTGATTTCAATTCATATGATAATGCTGTTTAAACTTTTAAGACGCTGCCAGACTGTTTTTTGAATGACTGTACTATTTTACATCCCCACCAGCAATATATTGCTGGGTTCAAACTTCTCCACATCCTCACCAACACCTGTTATGTCTGCCTTTTTATCATAGCCATCGGAGGGGTGTGAGGTGGTATCTCATTGTGGTTTTGGTTTGCATTTCCCTAATGACAAGCAATGTTGAGTATCTTTTCATTCATATATTTATTGGCTATCTGTACATTTTCTTTGGAGAAAAGTCTATTCAAGTCTTTTGCCTATTTTTAAATTTAGATTGTTTTATTATTGTATTGTAAGAATTCTTCATATATTCTAGATACAAGTTCCTGATCGGATATGTGATTTGCCAGTATTTTATCTTTATTACATTAAACCTTATGTGATTTTAGCATAAAGAAGGGTCACAGCAGCTCATCCTGTCCTGCTCCTAGAATTGGAAATCTATGTCATTTTATAACCTTATTTTTTTACTTTATAACAACACGACATAAACATCTTCCATGACCATTTGGAGTGTTTGCAGCATCTGTGTTCAAGTGTGCTGAGCTGGCTGACATGCCTGCCAGTAGGTGAGCAGGGTACTGCTCTGCATAGAGGCCCGTCCTGTGTGTTACTTGAGGGTTGGCTGGATCCACAATTGGAAGGGAGACTTCATCAGGCAGCTGATAATTATGCAGGCAATATATCGTATGTGCCTACTTGGCTTAACAGAATATTTCCAGGGAAACAGGACAGAGGTTTTTTCCCTAAGGCATGAGGACCTTGTCCAGTCCCTTAGATTTAGACCAGGAAGTGAGCTAAACCATCAAGGCTCTCACTTCTGTAAACAATATTAGAACAGCCTCAGCAATCGACCAGCTTTTGTTATTTCAGAGACACTAAATTAAATGGGATAAAACATGCAGTAAGGAAAGTCTCTGGGGATCAAAAAGCTCTGTAAACTCCTTGCACAGGCACTTAGCCTTGTGAGTTTTTGTCTCCTGATGCAAACTCCAATGGCATTTTAAAACTCACTAGTGTCTAATAATAAAACTGTGCCAGCCCATCCAGTTTGTTCCAAGCTAGCAGAGCATTGTGGGCCACAGGCTCAATGAAAGAACAGAGTGCCCTTCCCCTGGACAGGCTCCTGTTTAACCAGATTCTATTGCCTTTTTGCACCTCGTGGAATCAGCCAGAATCATGCAGGAGCAGCCCCTGCTTCGAATTGTCTGGGGGAGACCCAGGCTCCCAAAAGGTGGTAAAGAGCGAGGGGCTTAGAATCAGAGGCCAGGTTTATGGCTGGGCTCAGCCACTCACCAGACAGCCCCCAACTTTTGTGAGTATCTACTTTCTGAGTGGTGATCACAATTCCTTCTTCCAAGAGTTGCTAGAGATTTTAAGTGAGCAAAGCAACAATAAGCAAATGCTGGCTATTTATTTGGATTGGCAAGAAGCCCATCAGTCTGAGTACCCATTCCGTCTGATCACACTCATTTCTACGTCAAGGCTTTCCTGACAGTATCTGGGCAGGGATGTCCGGTACTTGTTGGCTGCCTGAGCACCAGATAATGGTGGGAAGTGCTATCCCCTTGTGGTTTTATTTGCATTTCCCAAATTCCCAAATGGCTAGTGATGCTGGACATGGCCAGTCTGGTTTCTAGCAGTGCCATTTGACATCTGATCACCTCCTCCTGACACCTCACTCTGAGTCCAAAAGCCCATGAACATTCCCTGCTTCCTGGCCTGTCAGCTCTGCATGCAGACACACTGACTCCAAGTGGCACTAGGGGGTGAGCACCATGAGTGGGGAGGCTGCATATGGGCCCAAGGGGCCCTGGCGTGTCTGCATGGGTACAGCATGCATGTCATGTGCTTGCTGTCAAAGACACGGTGAGTCCCATCCACCTTGTGGCCACAGGCATGACTGCATAGACAGCCACGTATTCACTTACATTTACTGAGAACCTGCTATTCCAGGCACTAGAATGGAAAGACAAGACACAGTCCCTCCCCTCATAAAACATATATCCCAGTGGTGATCAAATAATGAAAACCTACATGAAGCATACAGGGACTTTTAAGTTGTGGAGTATCTACCACAGATTGGGTGGGACACTTGGACCAGGTGTTCCTACTGCAGATGGGGTGCCGAGACAGCCCCCAGAGAAGAGATGACACATTCACTAAGTCTTTGGGTTAGAAGGGGCAGCCCATGGGGAAACCGCATACAGTGCAGAGGAACCCACAGAGGAAAAGGGACCAGTCTGGGGAGGGGAAGGAGGCAAAGCGCAGGCCCTGGCGAATTTGGGTTTTATTCTGATGCAGTGGGAAGTTACCCCGGGTTGTGAGCAGGAAGAGAGCAGGACCCAGTTTCTGCTGTAGGGCCACCCACTACTGCCTCAAGACTGATTTCTGGAAACCACACAGGAGCAGGGCTAGGGGGTGCTGGGTGGGGGACCCGTGGAGTGTGGGGAGAGGGGGGAAGCTGGGGGAGTAGTGGAGCAAGGGGAAGAGAAAGCAGGCAGGAGCTTCCCAACAAACACGGAGGTCAGTGCTTGGACAAGAAAAACCAAAGGGCTTCTAACCCATCTAACCGACGAGAGCGGAAGGATGTCCTCCAGGTGGCAGGCTCATCAGGTGGGACCGTCTGGAGCGGCGGCCGACCTGAGCCACTTACTGTCCTGGCTCCATCCCCATGCACAAGGCCCCTCCTGGGGTCACAGAGCAGTGTCAGTCACGCCCTCAGGACAAATGAAATCAAGGAGATCTTGAAATGATAAGTCCACACAAAAACTTGTGCATGAATGTCCATAGCAGCATTATTCATAATAGCCAAAAAATAGAACCAACCCAGATGTCCGTCCATCAGTTGAATGGCTAAATAAAATGTGGGTGCCCACGAGTGGAATATTACTTGGCAGTAAAAAGGAATGTAAAATTGATACATGTTAAACCACGGATGCACCTTGAACATGTGCAAAGGAAGAACCCAAACACATAAGACCACATATGGTATCACTCCTTTTATAGTAGAGACAGAAATGAGGAGTGACTGCATGGGGTTTCTTTTGTGAATGATGAAAATGTTCTGAATTAAATAGAAGTAGTGGTTACACAACTTAGCAAATGTACTAAAAGCCACTGAATTGTACAATTTAAAAGGGTAAATGCTGTGGAATGTGGATTATATCTCAATTTTTTTAAGTCAGGGGGAAAAGTAAGAAAGGGAAATTCCCAGGGGGTAGACATGAAGAAGAAATTAAAACCAGAGTGGTCAGTCTTGGCCAATGGGAAGGTGGGGCTTGTAGGCTCTGATGGCAGTGAGTGGCTCCGTGGTAATTTCTGCAGGGGCAGATGTGGCCTGTGGGGAAGTTGGGGTTCCTATGGCCAGGATCTTCACTGAACTTAAACCACTTGATGATGTCACTGGCCTGTTGCTAGGCTACTGCTTCCACACCTTTAGGCAATAAGCTGCTATTGCGCTATACAGAGAGCTCGGCCCAGTGCTCTGGGCAGAGGCAGAGACGCTAGTGCTCAACCTACTGCCAGGAGAACAAGCTGGATAATAAACCCTTTCACCCCAAAGAACATTTTGCTGTCAATTTCTTTGGTCCCATTGAATCCATAGCGAACTTGCCCGGAGCTGAAACCCATTGGCAAGACAATTGGTGAAAGTTGGCAGGGTTCATTGTTGACCAAGGAAAAAGACAGGCTGCCCTTATGGGAGGGGTGCTTCAGCGGGCTGCCCCTGTGAATGGGGAGACAGTGGATTGTCCCCCATGGGTATGTGGTCTGAGGTGGCTTGCCTCCTAGAGGACTAGGCCCCACCCCAGGACTGGAGGCAAGTGGAGGTGACACCTGAAACTAGGGGTGGCCCTTGGTGTAGTAAGTAGATCCTTTGAGAAACAGAGTCCCCATGCGGCAGTGCGGACTGTGGGTTGGCTCCTTCTCACAGTATTAAAAAGGTCTACAGAAGAGACCCAAGAAATGGCAGCACGAGAATGCGAGCTGCAAACTTCTGTGGATTCCCTGAAGAAGGAAATGGCATTGATGCAAGAGGAGGTGGCACGAGAATGCGAGCTGCAAACTTCTGTGGATTCCCTGAAGAAGAAAATGGCATTGATGCGAGAGGAGGCAGCACGAGAACGCCGGCAGCAAGGTGCCAATTGGAGAGGTAAACAATTTTTACAGAATGAGATGGCAGTGCTGCCAGGTGTTCTGAAGGAGGAAGAGGCCATCAAGGAAAAGACGAACTCCTTAGGGAAGCACAGGCAAAGGTGGCATGAGAATGTCAGGTGCAAAGCATTGAGATGAAGGTAAGAGAGCTTCTGAAGACTGAGGTAGCATTGCTGTGAGGCACAGTAGAAAGTGTAAAGGTTGTAGCAGAGGAGGCACTTGGGGGAGAGCAGAGAAAGGTGCCATCAGCCCCAGAAATGGAGGAGCTGGGGAAGGATGAAGGGGTGATGCTGGAGGCACTGGCGCCTCCTGTATTGAAAGCACAGCCAGTGGTTGTAAAGAAAATAAAGCCCCAGCAGCTGAAGGTTCCCCAAGGAAAGGAGCAGCCCCCTCCCCAGGTCGTGGAGCACTGTATGGTCCGCCCCTATACTCAGGCTGAGCTGGTGGATTTGGGCTCCCCATTTAGGCAGAAGCCCTTGGAGTCAATATCAGCTTGGCTCCTGCATCTGTGGGACTTAGGGGTGGATGGAATTGTTCTGTCAGGATCAGAGATGGGAAAACTGTCTTCCCTGACAGTGCAGCCCGCCTTGAGGCAGCGATTACAAAGTGCACATCAGACCCCAGGGAGTCACACCCTCCTCGATTAGCTTATGGCTGCACTTCGTGCAGTGTGGCCCAATCCAGGTGATCTACCATCATCTCCTGTTAGATGGCAGACATATGCTGAGCTCCAACAGGTGCTACGAGAGCTAGGCATAAGAAATGCCATCTATAGTCCAGAGATTTATGGCCCAGATGAAGAGATTTTCACTACTAGGATGAGAAATATTGTACTTCAAATGGCTCCCACATCCCTCTTTGGGTCTCTAGTGGCCATTCTTTCCCCTCACTTAGGGCATCCCATAAGCGAGGTGACACATACAGTAACAGACTTAGGAGAGGCTGAAGCAATGAGAACCCTGAAAGAAATAAGATCTGTTACTCGCAAGAAGAATTTACAGGGCCCCATGAAGGTTATGAGAACCCAGATGTGGGTTGGTTTAATATGGGCAGGAGCAGATGGAAGGAAATTAGATGGGAAGTCAAATAGGATTTTACTAGAGCTATGGCACCAACTGAAACCAGAGCAGCAGTTCCAGCCATTAAGACCAAAGAGGCAGAGGTCAGAGACAGAGCCACGAGTCTGGCCTGTGTGTTTGCAAGACTTCCTGCTGGAGCACAAGCCAACCTCACTTGAGCCCACACAGGAAGGTGATTGGGGAACACGGTTTGACTGAGGGAAAGTCAAGGTTTCTGCCCTGAGGACCAGGGGAGGGCCGGAGGCCACGTTTTGAAATAGCTATCCATTGGTCCCCAGTGAACATACAACGTGTTCTGACTCTGGTGGACACAGGGGCTGAATGTTCACTGATTCATGGAAACCCTGAGCAGTTTCCTAGGACCCCCACTATCATAGATGGATACAGGGGTAAGGCTATCAGAGTGAAAAAGACCCAAATCCCTTTGGGAATAGGGCATCTACCCCCAAAAGAGTATACTATGTATATGTCTTCTATCCCTGAGTATATTTTGCGGATTGATATCCTGCAGGGTCTGTGGCTGCAGATCACTGCAGGTGAGTTCAGACTGAGAGT
This sequence comes from Smutsia gigantea, assembly GCA_032199065.1. Lineage (NCBI taxonomy): Eukaryota > Metazoa > Chordata > Mammalia > Pholidota > Manidae > Smutsia > Smutsia gigantea. Next base: position 306,928 of record JAVSCE010016175.1, read on the forward strand.
ACATGTGGTGAAGGCAATTCTGAGAGGACATGCTAGGCACCCGCCCATAGCTTTGCCTGTGCCTGGACGGGTGACTAATACCAAACAATACAAACTGCCTGGAGGGCATAAAGAGATTGGAGAAACTCTCCAGGAGCTGGAAAAGGTGGATATTATAAAGCCTACCCAAAGTCCTTTCAATTCCCCAGTGTGGCTAGTAAAAAAGCCAGATGGCTCCTGGTGTATGACTGTAGATTACAGAGAACTGAATAAAGTCATACCCCCTATGCATGCTGCTGTCCCCTCTATTGCAGGCTTGATGGATACCCTCAGCTATGAACTAGGAACGTATCATTATGTGGTAGATCTTGCTAATACCTTATTTTCCATTGACATTGAGCAGGAAAGTCAGGAACAGTTTGCCTTTACATGGGAAGGATGGCAATGGACTTTCACCATCCTTCCCCAGGGATCTGTCATGGTCTTGTAGCCCAGGACTCGGCTCCATTGGAGAAACTGCCAACAGTGCGGCTGTACCATTATATTGATGAGGTCATGCTCACATCCAATTCTCTTTCAGATCTAGAAGGTGCAGCACCTAGACTGCTGCAACATCTACAGGATACAGGATGGGCTGTGAACAGCACCAAGGTTCAGGGACCTGGTTTGTCTTGTCAAATTCTTGGGGGTCGTCTGGTCGGGTAAGACCAAAGTTATACCAGAAGCAGTTAGAGATAAAGTCCAGGCTTTTCCTACCCCTACAACTGTAGCATTGCCACAGGAGTTTCTGGGTCTTCTAGGCTCCTGGAGAGTGTTTATCCCAAACTTGGCACAAATTCTGAAGCCCTTATACTGGTTGGTACAAAAGGGCGTCAGGTGGGACTGGGATGAGACATGTGCATCTGCCTTTACTACAACAAAATGGGCAGTCAAGGCCGTGCAGGCCTTGAGTGTGATAGACCCATCAAGGCCCTGTGAACTGGATGTTCATGTCACTGAAGACGGTTATGGATGGGGTCTCTGGCAGCGGCTTGAACAAACTCGCCAACCCATTGGATTCTGGTCACAACTCTGGAAAGGGGCAGAGGTACAATACACTTTGATAGAAAAACAACTGGCTGCCATGTATCACGCCTTGCTGGCTACAGAACCCATCCCTGGAATGGCCCCAATAAAGGTAATAACCACCTATCCCATCTTGGGGTGGGTATGAGACTGGACCCAAAAGCCAAGGAGTGGTGTGGCACAAACACCCACACTAGCCAAGTGGGGTGCTTACCTACAGCAGTGTAGTGCCCTCTCTAGTAGCCCCTTGAGTGAAGAACTCCAACGCTTGTTGGCGCCAGTGACATATACTAGTGAAAAGCAGGGAGAACTTGCTTTTGAACCATTAGTAGCAGAGAGTCCCTATCGGGAGGGAAGAGTCCCTATACCTGAAGATGCATGGTACACAGATGGCTCCAGCCGTGGGCAGCCCCCAAAATGGAGGGCCATAGCTTTCCATCCTAAGACAGACAATATGGATGGAAGATGGTGAGGGGAAGAGCAGCCAATGGGCAGAGTTGCGGGCCGTGTGGCTTGTGATCAGCCAGAAGCCCTCCCCTATAGTTGTCTGCACTGACCGCTGGGCTGTCTATTGGGGCTTGACCCTGTGGCTACCACCCTGGTACCATCCCAACTGGCTGGTTGGTCACTGACCGCTTTGGGGGCAAGAATTGTGGCAAGACTTACGGGCCTGTGGTCAGACTAAAATAATTACAGTATACCATGTGACAGGTCATTTGCTACTGGCATCCCCAGGAAATGATGAAGCAGATAAATTGGCCCAGATATGTTCGTTAGAAGGAAGCCTGCCTCTGATATAGCCCAATGGTTATATCAGCATTTGTTGCATGCGGGGCGAAAGACAGTGTGGGCTGTAGCCTGTCGGTGGGGCTTGCCTTTGTCCTTCAAAGAAGTTAGTAGAGCCCAGCAGGAGTGTGCCGTGTGCTCCAAAAGGGACTTACACTGAGTTCCACAGCAACATGGGATAATAGCTAAGGGGCCTATACCCCTCATCAGGTGGCAGATACCTGTGGGCCTCTACCTGTGTCCGAAGGATATCGGTATGTGATGACTTGTGTGGACACAGCTACTGGACTTCTGGTTGCTTTTCCTACCCATTGTGTAGACCAGCAGATGACCAAAAGAGTCCTGGAGCATCTCTTTGCTGCCTAAGGCCGACCACAGGTAACTGAGAGTGATCAGGGCACCCATTTTACTGGACGTACACTGCAAGAATGGGTGTGACAGCTGGGAATCAAATGGAAGTTTCATGTGCCATACAATCCTACTGCAGCAGGCATGATAGAGAGGCACAATGGCTTGTTAAAATCCGGACTAAAGTCAGATACCAATAGTCTGCGGGGATGGTCAGTCCGCTTATGGACCATGCTACGGCGTTTGAACGAGAGGTCCTGGGGCTGAAACCCATTGTCAAGACATGGCCTTAAGCGTGGAGGACAAGCTGCTGAAAATGAGATGCCTGCATAAAGTTCAGCTTTGAAGGTTTTGCTGTCAGTGAAGGGGCGGCTAGAAAATCTCTGCCCACTGGCCTGCAAGGAGCTCCAACTCTGGGGATGTTTGCCTAGACCCCTGCATGGGAGGAAGGAAGCCTCCCATGAGGACTTGGGACTCAGTGCTCAAAGTCCAAAGTCACCAGTACACATAGGATTGGAGACCAAAATCTCATTGCACACCAAACAGGATCGCCCAAGCTAGGAAACAAATATGAAACCCTCTGGAGGTGATGACCTTTCTGTAGAAAGTGCACTTACAGGAAAAGGAGTCCTGGTTGAACATGACCGTGGTCAAAATGGTGAACCAGGAAGGGGAATATCCACCTTGAACACGAGTTAACAAGACGCATCCAGTAGGAGCTGCACCACCTCTAAGAATCTGAGATAATGTAGGGACTAGGAAGGGGGTATAAAATAAATATGTTTAAGATAATTGAGAAGTTAAAGGAATAAGTACAAACTGTAAGGAAGGAAGAGCACAGAGAGAACAGGCAGATTTAGGTGGGAGCGACATTAAAAGCTGCAAAATTTCAAAAGCAGTTAAACAGTAGAGAAAACACAGATGAAGAAAGAATTGCTGAGCCAGAAGCTAGATCAGACCTGCTTTTCCACACTGAATCCCAGAAATACAAAGATGACAGAGGGAGAGGCATGGGAGAGCAGGGAAGGTTGGCATGTGTGACAGAGCGAGTACCAGGGACGAGGAATGCAAACAAATCCCCATTTACATACTTCACAGTGAAACAGCAAAACACTAGACAAAATTTCTTAAAAGTAACCAGTGAGAAAAGTTAGGCTCCCAATAATGGAAAAAATAGACTGACAAACTTCACATCGCACCACTGTGTCAGGAAGAAGGATGGGCAGGCACCTTCCCTGCTATGTGCGGCTTTTGGAGAACTGCCCACTTAGGACCATGTATGCGTCCAAACTCTCCTTCAGATACAAGGGTGACATAAAAGCTGCTAGAGCCTTCTCACCAGAAGGACTTCAGCAAAAAAACAAATTACCAGAAGAGGAAAAAACCAGTTGCATAAAGCAATGATGAGCAAAGAAATCTACACAAATAACAACCAGAAACTAGTATATGGGTCTTCCTTCTGGTAATGGCTAAGTAAGCTTCTTCTGGATCCACTTTCTTGCAGATTGAAAGTATGCTTTCCGGACAAAATACAAAACCCACATACCCTGCAGCACTCCATTTGCAACTCAATACAGAGATACTAGGGTGCCCTGGTTTGCATCGCCCAGGGAATCCTCACTGACCTCCAGGATTTGCAAGCTTTTCAAATCCCTGGTGCTTCAGCCTCAGGGGTGTTAAATGGGGCCGCAGCTGACTTATTACATTCCCTGCAGGGCTGTTGTGAGGATCAGGTTTTAGCATAAATGATCTCCTGCTCCTTTAAAAAGGCTTTAAGTTAGGGTTTTATTTTTCGGGAATGTGCCCATCTTCACAGTAATCTGTACCTCGTCTGATGTCTGAAATGTAAACAACGAGGAGTTGTCGCCTGCAGGAGCGCCGTGGCCAGTTCCCTGGGCCCCTCCCGGGTGTCTGCCCCGTGCTGTCCTGGGAGTGCCTTGGAGGGGGAGGGCGGTGGGCGCTGAGGGAGAGGCCCCCACCTGACGCCCTGTCCTCTCCCCTGCCCGCTGCCCAGCGAGATGAGACGGAAGCTGGCGGAGGAGCATGGCAGGAGCAGCAGCCTGTCCAGGCACCGGGCGTTCGTGGAGGGCTGCTGCATGCGCTGCTGCTCGCCTTTCGCCTTCCTGGTCAACACCAAGCGCCAGTGCGGAGACTGCGGGTTCAGCGTCTGCAAGAGCTGCTGCTCCTTCCAGAGGCGCGAGAAGGCCTGGGTCTGCTGCGTCTGCCAGCAAGCCAGGTGAGCGCAGCTGGGACACCACCTCACCTCCCCACAGGGACTGCATGGGGATGGGGTGTCTGGGGAGCCTGAAACAGGGGGACCAGGGGATGGGAGATGTGGGGACCAGGGACAGGGGATGGGGGGAGAGGGGACCTTGGGGGACAAGGGGATGGGGGAAGGGGAGATCTGGGGATGGGACCGGATACCGGGGGGACCAGGAGCCCTGGGGGGACAAGGGGATAGGAAATGGGACAGGGGGACCTGAGGACCTGGGAGGACTGGGGCACAGGGGCGGGGCACCTGGGGACCTGGAGAGACCAGGGAATGGGGCAGGGAACTACCTGGGGACAGGTGGACTGAGGGGCCCTGGGGGGACTAGGGGACAGAGAGACTGGGAGATGGGGAGTGGGGAGGGGCACCTGCGGGACCGGGGGCCAGCACTGCAGTGCTTACTGAGCCTGTGCTGCCCAGACACTGGCCTCCACAGGGACTACATCGCCATCCTGCTTGCATCCTCTCATACTTGGGCAGGGGGCGGGGTGCAGGAACCAGGTGGCAGACTCCTGGTGAGGATGGGATGCACATATGCGTCCCAGTACGTGGTGACACATGCCTAACCTATTCCCCGTTGGCTATGGGCATGGAACAAGGAGTCACTAGCCTAGGGTCGGGAAAAAGCTTCCTAGAGGACAAGAAATAAAAGCAGCAGGTCAAAGATGAAGAACTAATTGTGAGGAAGGGAACAGTGGCCCCCATGAAGGGACGGCGGATGGGTGGTGCGCAGCCCTGTACACATGCTCACTGTGCCTCTATGACTGGTGCAGCATCCCTGAGACATGGAGTATTTGAAGCTGAGGAGTTTGGTAGACCAGGGTCTAGCGCTTGTCCGTGGTACTCTCCGTCTTTGCTGGTCCTCGCATGGCAGCATGCCCGAGCTCACTGCTCCCTCCACGAAGCCCCTCTGGGATGAGCACGGAGACCGCAGAGACTAGTTAATGGGTCGCCAAGGAATGGCTCTCAGGCCTTAAGGAACGCCCAGAGATACCAACTGAGGCAAAGTGGTGTGTTGACTGTTGTCCAGGGCAGCCCGGCAGAACCCACTGAGCTGGGCCACACTCCGCCTCCCAGAGGTGGACGTGAGGAGTGTGACCCCTCGGCTTCTTCTTGGGGTGGGGCTTTTCAGGGGTTTGGGGCAGATGCAAGGGTAATGGCGTTTAAGACAGTTCAACATGGAAATTAAAATGATAGACTCTAAAATGGATAGACAGAGGGACGGAAGGGAGGGGCTGTCAACGGGGAGTTCCCAGGCAAGTTTGTGCGGCAAGGCATTTGGGCTGGTGATTTCTGCAGGGCTCAGCCCAGGAGTGAGCACAGGGTGAGGAGGCCAGAGCTGTGAGCAAGATGGTGGCAGCAGAAGGAGAGGAAGCGGAGGTGGCTGCGTGCCTCAGCCCTGCCCTAGCTGCATGAGTTTCCATGGCTCCCCCATGCCCCCCCACTGCCTGTCACCATCCCCTGGCTCCCCCGTGCCCCCCCACTGCCTGTCACTCTCCCCTGACTCCCTTGTGCCCCCCGCCCCAGGCTGCCTGTCACCAGCCCAGGGCAAACGCCTCACGCACAGGGACCCTCCTTGTCTCTTGCCTGCTCATAGCCCCAGTGCCTGGCATGTGGACGGCACACAGACCACTGTGGGCTGAGCAGCAGGACAGGCCAATGCGTGGTGCAAGGCTTCAGTGACCTTAAAAAGGATCCTTGAAAAGGATCCGTAGTGTCGGGGTGCTGCAAAGAGGTTTTGTGGGAGGGGGCTCCAGATGGCACTCAGAAAGGAGGCACAGGGATTCTAGGACAAGGTGTGCCGGGAGCAGGCAGGCCCGGAGCAGACCACACACAGTCGTTCAGTTTATCTGAAGCATTTGGGTTTGCTCCTCAAGGGGTTGTAAAATCACTGGTTTCTACCCCCAGCAGTCATTAAACTCACGACTCCTCACTGTTCTTCTCTGTGCTCCCCCGTGGGAAGCGATGGTGCCTTCGTGATCACTTCTTCAGATTTCCTCTGCTCCTCTGCTCCTGGGACCAGAAAGCTCTGCATCTCCTGAGCGGGCTGTGGCAGCGAGGCAGGCAGCATGGTCTCCAGCCTCTACCCGCGTGTGCATGGCCTGGGCCAGTCACTCCTTTCACCTGCGGCAGTGATGCTGCCCGACCACAGGACCGCGTCAGTGGTCATCGCCAGAGTCTCTCCCAGGGGCCAGTCTCTGCTTTGAATCCTGCACTGTTTCATTCATACTGGATTGTGTGAAGGAACAGCCAGGTATTGAAAAATAAGCTGTAAAACCAGCAGCAGATGGCTCCCAGGGCCACATGTCGGATTCCCATTTTGCGCTTCTCACAGGGTGCGGAGAGCGTAGGTCACCAGGGCCATTTCTGTGTCATTCCTTGACAACTCCATCTTTGACGTGGGATGCCAGGAAATGAAGGGCCATTCCAGGAAGGGTGTCTGAATGACACCCAAAAAGCTGGTGTACATTTGCCCCATTTTTTTCAAGAAAGGGGAGGGTCCCTGAGGAGGCCTGAACCTGCTGCCTCCTCCACACAGTGTGCCCAGCCTGCTTGGTGGAGGCTGGCAGAGAGGGCGCTGAGAGGTTGGGCTGTGGTCCTTAGGCTCGCTTGAAGTCTTGCGGAGTCCTGTGATTATTACTGTCTGAATTGAAGGAGAGGGAAAAGTTAAGCTCGCTCCTGTTTCCCCTGCTATTTGCATCCATCATGGGAACCTGTCCAGGAGAGAAATTCATGCTACCTGGTAGGGTTTCGCTTCTTGATCTCTAAGACCCAACGTGATGAAGAAGTAGGTCTGGGTCCACCTCAGATGTGTGGCCCGTGGGCCGATGGCCATTTACGTTTCGAAGGGTACCTCAAAAGAGTTTATTTTAGGTATCTCGTAACCAGCTCTGTAGCCCTTATTACACAGCCAAATTCATCATGTGAAACATTTAAGGACTATTTTGACTTGGAGCAACTATGGAAACTCTCAGATAAGCAATAGCTTTTCAAGCCTGTCCCATTTCTTGAAACAGAAAAAAAAATAGTTTACAGCAGATTGTTTAGACTTTGAATACAGATCTTACCAGGCAGGGCGGCCTTATGGGGTTGTCTGTGCTGCCACCCCAGTCCGTGGCTTCTCTGCACTCCCGCGATCTGAAATTCACTTGCAGCATATGCACATTCAAGCAATTGAATCTAAAAACATCGTGTATGTCATAATCTGTAAAGAACACACCGTGTGTGTGTGTGTGAGGTCCCAATGAAGTAGTTAATGGCAGCCTGTCGTGAAGGTGCAGACGCAGCCACCTTGGTGAGGCCACTTTCAGCCCCGTGTTTCACCCACAATGCACAGTGTACATGACCTTCTCTATGTGGATTAATCCCATGTTTGTTGCATTGGTTAAATTTCTAGCTGTTTATCCAGGGGCTACCATATACATGTTTTCCAAAATACTGTGGAGCCACAAAAAATTGTAATAATAAAAATTCTTGCCCACAAAAAATTTAAGGATCTAGGAGTGAAGGTAGACATCATGCAAAATATTCCCAAACTGCATCTGAGATACGTGACCGTATCAAGTGCCACAGACAGGCTGTGGTGCAGTTCTGAGTGAGCGACTTGAATGAGAAACATGGGGTTGACCGGGAAGGACCAGACATGCCCGGTCACTGGAAATGGTGGCAACCATAACTTAGCTTTCTGCTTTATCATCTCCTTATCAGCTTATCAAAAAGAGCCTGCATGCCCACTGTTCTGTTTGGTTATCTATCTATTGTGTTAAGAGCATGTAAATTTAAAATGAAAACTCCCTTGTAAGGGTTGTTGCTATAGTTAGGATCAGTTGTTAGTTCTTGTCAGTTTTTTGTGCCATATGTTTTGTATTGACATGTGTTTCTGTTGTCAGTTTAAAATGTTTAACTTTGAGAGGTGAATAGACTTAAGATGCCCCTATCATAGGTGAATGACAGATCACTGGTCCTTGTATCAGACGTGACACGGGCAATGGGGTGCCCCTTGGTTATGCCCTTTGTCACTTTTTATTGGGTTGAAATTTATCTTCTTGACAGTTTATTGCACAGATTCATTCAAACATTGTAAATAAGAACGTAGAGCAGCTGCATTTTAAGAGTGAGCTCAGACCTTATCAGCTTTCGTCAGCTGGGGTCGAACTGACTCGAGAAGGACGTTCGCACTTTTCTCAGGAACAAGTTGGCTCCTAGCCGTTTGCTTCATTATAAAGACGGTTTCTCTGATTTTTGTCATTTTGTGTTACTGCCTTTAACACAGGCCAGTTTGGGAGACTGTTTTCAGGGAATGAGAGCTTAATCCTCGGAACCGAAATCAAAGCACAGCTCCTTCTGCTGTGGCATTTGCTGCAGTTTCTCAAGATAGCTTGGGGCTTCCTTTCTTTTCTCTTGGAATTGAACATCCTTTTTACTTTGACCGCACTGCCACGTGATTCCTAAATTAGCATCCTGCCCTTGTGATATCAAGGCCACAGTATGTTTTAGAGACACCCGAAGGGGTTTGCCATGTCCCTGGAGAAGATAAAATATTAAAAAATCATTACAGAATAAAGACATTCACAGGATATATGTGAATACAAATACACAAATGAACAAATACATGGAGAACTACTGACCCTCACTAGAAAGCAAGGGAATAGGGATTTATTCTTTAAGTAGCTTTTTTCCCTCATTAAATTAGTGACTTTTCCCATCATTCTAGTCAGTGTTGGCAAGGAAAGGTTGGAAAAGGCACTTTCATTGCTGGCGAAGTCTAAACGGGCATGACCTTTTCTAATATTTATCAAGAGCTGTAGCATGTCAACGGCCTTTTACCCAGTGATTTCATTTTTGAAAACCTATACATAAAGAAACAACAGAATTTTTTAAAATACTGTTAAAAAATGAGGTGTAGTGAATGAACTGTAGTATGAAAAACAGGAATAGTCTGAATGCCCAACAAAGAAAGTCAGAAGTTAGGGCACATTGCATATTGTGTTAGCATGGGAGAATTCTCCTATTAAAATGTTAGATTAAAAACTGCAATGCAAACTGTCCATATAATCACTATGTAATAAAGAAAACATGGGATTCACAGCCAGTACTATTAGCATGGGCATTGGGAGGTAGGCTTATGGATAGTTTTTCTCTTACCTTTATTTTCCACTTAATTTCCAAGTTTTCCACATCACATTTTACATGCATTCTTTTACAACCAGGTGTAAATAAAACAAGCACAAGCTGGGACTTGCTCCTCTCTCTGCTCCCCATGCTGAAGTCCTGTCCTCCATCACCCTGTGTGGCTCTTCCTCCTGACCCCGCTGCTTAAGCCACAGAGCCGAAACATCCAGCTTCCCGGGGCAGATGGGGCCCCTTGGGGGATGTGTCATTTGCAGGCCTGGTTAATGGGCAGCCCAGGTCACAGGGAGAAGCCTGTCCACGACACACCTCCATGGAGACTGGCCACACACACAGCAGTCAGTCTCATCACTGCCAGAGTGACCTGTATTCAGAGGCAGCTGGGAATTCTTTAACTTGTCCCCAGTGAAAGCTAAGCATCTGTTTCCTGTTCACAAGCTCTTTACTATTGATAAATAAAATAAATATATCAAGAGTGCCTGCCACAGGCATGGGCACTGCAGTCATTTCCTTGAATCCTTGTAAGAAGTCTGTGCAGGCTGATAGCCCCCCTTTCAAGGCAGGGAAGTCTGAGACCATGGGGCTTGCTTGCCCAGGTCACCTTGTCGGTCCCAGGTGGGCGTCTCCCTACTGTCTTCCATGAGCATAGCCTTGGCATCTGGGCACTTTGCTCAGCCAGCCACCTGCACCCTGTTTTTGAGTCTGTAGAGCCGTGGACACCCTATTCTCCAAATGGTGTCCCAAGGATAGTGTAGGGTCTGTTCCTCTTGCAGGCACTGAGTGTCCACAGGCAGGTAACTGCACCTTTGGGTTTCCTGTGCAGCCAGGCAGCAAGGATGTGGGGGTGGACTCAGGGAGGACAAGCAGAGTGGCCTCCCAGTGCCACCTCCCCCCCAGCACTCTGACAGCCCACAGTCTGCCTCACCTGAGGCCTTTTGGCTCTAACATTATCCTGTCTGGACCATGGGGGCGAGTGGGTGCTGTATCCTGGAGTGACTGAGTTTTTAGGAAAGTACAGACTGTGACGTGCACATTAGGACCTTGAACCAAATCTGAGGTGTTTTGGTAAACCATTGGCCTCTTGACACACCTTTTAATAGGTTAAAAAAAAAAGAAGAAAGCTTTACCTTGACATACAAAGGTTAATAGGCTCCTGGTTAAATCTGGAGTATTGACAGGGCCTGAACATTTAGGATACATTTTTAGGCTGGCAGCCACAGGTTTTCAATGATGTGAGTTTGTTTAAGGGGCTGTGATCAGGTTGATTTTATGAGTCAGCCTGCCTAGGCCATTGTCGCCCATATATTTGGTCAAACAGTAGTCTAGATATTGCTGTGAAGATATTTTTAGATAAGATGACTTAAAGTCGGTGGACTTGGAGTAAAGCAGATTACCTCCCTACAGCGTGTGAGCCCCAAGAGGCCCTAAGAGTCAAAGCACTGATTCCCCCAGAAGGAGGGAATCCTGCCAGCAGACGGCCCTTGGACTCTGGCTGCAGTATCAGCTGTTCCCTGTGGCCCACCTGAGGGCTTAGGACCTGCCAGTCTCCACAGTCAGATGAATCAGTTCCTTACAATTAATATCACTCCCAGTGGTTTTGCAGACCCTTGACTGATACAGGGGCCTTTGAAGAACGTAAGACAGTGGGAGAGGGTAGAGGGGAGGTGGGAAGGAGAGAAGGGAAGCCGGAGGGCCACGTGTGTTCTCCAACCTAGTCCCAGAGGGGCTACATGTCGAAAGTTAAGGAAGCTATTTTCACAGTGGGGAAACAGTGTGGCTTGCAGCCAAGCGGACAGTGTATGATACAGATGGGGACTCTGCTGCGAGGACAGCAGTTCAAGCATGGGAAAGTTTTGGACTTGGAAGCCCCCAGGGGGCCCAGGCAGTGTTTGGCATTTGCATGGAGAGCAGGACCCAGCAGCGGAAACTCCCAACCCAGTGGTTTCTCTGCAGCTGGACCACAGCAGGGGCTGGAGGGGAGAGGTGCCCTTGGTGACTTCCCAGGACTCTTCCCCAGGGCTGGGAGACAGATCAGGAGACCTTATGAGTGGAGAGGACTCCCTGCTTTGCCAGGCAGAGGCACAGAACCACGACACTGGAATTGTTACATGTGTAGTTTCCCACAGGCTGGGGCATGTGGGGAAATTCAGGTTGTAATATTAAGGCAGGCATTGACTTGGGCAAATCAGGGAGGAAGGAAAACAGGATATTGAAAAACTGGAGAGTGGACCACCAGGGTCGGTAAGTGGGTTCATAACCCAAACTGTGGATCCATCGGATCCTCTGGGAATTTGGAGCTCGGATGGAGCAACATGTCAATGGGGACATTTAAGCTGGGGCAGGTGACCAACGATGGCTGTGGGTAACGTTCCCATTCCTGGGATCCCTGGCCTTGGATTTTCAGCTTTTCCTCTCAGCTCTCAGGACTTTCCATCAAATCACCTCCTCACAGAGGTTATCCAGAGCCCATTTCTACTGCTTAAAACAGGACCCAAAGAACATAACCATCTCAGCAGAGATCACGTTATCAGAGCTGAAAGGTAGAAACTACAGGCGAGACGGTGGAGAGGCCGGTGGCCTTCCTGGTAAGGGACTGAGCAGGAGCTCCTGTGGCTTCGGACCCATTTTCTGATCTTCCACACTTCGGTGCGGCGTCTGGGATTGGCAGGCCTAGCCAGTAATCAAATGCAGCCTTCAAGGAAAGAATTTGGTGAGTTTCTGGTTTTCTAAAATCCAGGTACACTAACTAGATGTGGGCTACAAAGGGACTGAGGGCCTATGGGGATGGAGGAGACGCAGGCAGGGCCTGGCCTTTGCAAACGCCAGGAGGACCCGTGTCGCGGTCCCGGCAGCTGAGATTCTCAGGCCAGCAGCCCCGTTCCTGCTGACAGCAGACCCAGGGCCGCGGGACCCCTTGGAGAGGGCCTGGAGACACAGGGGCTTTGGCACCATTTTCTTTCAACAGTGACATCCTAGTGGATGTCCTTGTCACCAGCTTTGCCCTTTGACATGGTAGGAAAAAAAAGGCCAAATTTTTAACCATTTTAGAATCTGGCATTTAAATTTTTGTTCTCTAATTTGAGGCCATTAGCCATTTCCCTTCATCACCTTCTTACCATATAGTTAACGGAGCATGTGCCCACCAACCACGTCAGTGCTTGGCACACCATGGTGACACGTTAGAATGAAAATGTAAGTGGCTTACATATTAGATATGTCACAATGTGCTCTAAGGTTTTAGGGGAAAAAGTAAATAAAAAGGGAAATTTCATCTTTTGGTCAAACAGTGAAACAAGGTTATCAAATGAAAACTAAACTGCCTTCATAGAGAATGTTCCTCATTCAGCCCCTAATTGATGCTCCACTTAAATTTAGGGAGAAAATCTGTAGAAAGTGTTCTGTGAAGTTGACTTTCAGGGAAGCGAGCAGTTTCTAGAGCAGGTGACACTGAAAATGCATCACTCTGCAGCCACCGATCCTGGCCGAAGCAGTCAGGGCAGCCTGGTTTCCCTCCGTGCGAACGAGGGGCCAGGTGGTAGCATGGGAGGTAAAACGCTCTTCTAGCACACACCCTGCTCCGTCCACAGCCCTGGGGACGGAGGCCGCTAGGAGGCCTTCTTGAGCACCACACCTCCAGAGATGGGCATGGGGCCTGGGCAGAGCCGGTCCCGCTTTCTGCTGCCCTGCCTGGCGGTGTGGTGTGCTCTCAGCCTCCCGGTGCAGAGCGGGAGGGCAGTCTGAAGCTAAGGAAACCACAAGAGGGCCCAGCACAAGGAGGCTGCAGGATGTGCGGGGGAGTCCGGCAGTGGGGAGGAAGCCTCTGGCTCTGTGCAGAGCTCGGTGGCTCTCAGGCCAGTAGCCTTGCTCCCCAGCATTTTCTGCTCCTGGGATATGACAACCTGAGTGTAGCTGGGACAGGGGGCGCAGCCCACACCCATCCTGTGATTTAGGCCTCTGTCGGCAGTGTTCATTCTACAATCTCACTGTCAGTTTTCCTGATGGAGAAGATAGGACATGTGGGCTCAGTTTTCAGCTTAGTACCTGTTAACATTAGACCTCTGGCTTTGAGCTGGAGGCCTGTACCCTCTTCTGACCCCATCCAGCATGGCAAGGACCTTGTTGTCTGTCCTCCGAGTCTTCCCCACTCCAGACTCTCTGAGCTCATGGTTTTCTTTCCTGGAAGAATATGGCCATTGTCTCAGCTGCCATAGGAGAAGCTTTATTTAGAAAGAATTTTAGATCACGGCCACTTACATAATACTGTGTGCTTGGCAATGCTCTGGACTGTGGTGGGTAGTGGCTCTGCTGTTCACAGTGGGGACAGAGCGGGAAGCTGGCCATGAAGAGGTTCAGGAACAGGTTGAACAGGTGAGAGCTCATTAAGCAGCTTTGGCGGAACAGATGGGCCTGGATGGGCTGAGGAACCACACAGCACACCCTAAACTAAACAGGTTGCATGCCTTCCTGAAGCCAGCACACCCTAGAACTACCTGTCTGCGTTCACATTCCGCTCAACATGCCAAGGGAGGGTGACCAAGCCCACCGCCCAGTCCTGTCCGCACCTGACTCCGGAAGTCTGTCATGTCATTGCTGGGCTTGGCCTCAGGTTAGTGTGGCCCTTGGGGCGTGTAGCACACTGGTATGGATGGCCCCCACCTCCCACCCCAACCCTTCTGCTCCAGCGCCCCCCAGGCCTGCCGCCTCCTGGGGAGTCCCGGATGCATAGAAAGCCTCAGTTAAGATTTCAGGGAAGCCTAAACAAAGCCCTGTGGCACCTGGAGCCCATTTGTTCTTCCTGTTTCCCTTTAGCCTGAGTTCAAGACAGCAGACCTTTCAAAGGGGCCGGATTTCACAGGATAAATGAAACTGCCTCTTCTGGAACTCAGCAGAGCTGTTCAGTGAGCAACTGCGTTCATGCCGGTGGATTCCATGTGCGGTCCCCTAATCAGGGAGGAGATGGTACTGGCCATAAGCAAGGCACCAAGGGCCATGGTGACTGTCCCTGCCACATAATCATGCCCTCCTAACGTGGCAGCACACATGGGTGATGGGGCCTGATACCCATTACCAGGACGGTGGTGACCCTCAGCTAGGACTTCCTCTGCAGGCAGCGCCTCCCCGAGGAAGGATGGGTCTGTGATTTCACGAGGTTCTTTCCCACCGACGTTCGTTTTTTAAGTCCATGTGGCTTGCATCACACACATCTGGATTTGAGTCCTAGATCAGCCACTAACCTGGGCAGCTTACCCGACCTTGTTGAGTTTGGCAGTAAAGAGACTTTCCTGAACAGGTGAAGGTAAGGGGGAGGGGCTTGCAGACCACTTAGCTATGCTGCAGGCCCCCGCCAGCTGCTCTGTGTCTGTCTCCATTCTGAGGGTGTAGAATAGCTCTTCCTTCCCCTAGTAAGCATGTGTTACTGCCTTGGACACAAAGGCGTTTTTTTCAGTTCTGTGACTTCCCTTTTTGGCACGGCAAAATGATTCAGTCTTAAAATTAATTCCTATAGTTGACCCGAGGCAGTGAGACATTGCACCTGAGAATCAGCAAGTGAGGGGCCTTCATGCCTTCTGAGAGGTTTTGGGGGCTCACCCAGTGCCTGTCTGAGAGACTAAGGTCACATCACTGTTTCGTAACCTGTGGTGTACCCCTGCATGTTTAGTGGCCCTAACAGAGCGGGCACAGCGGACTGCAGCTTCACCGTAAGCCCAGGTAAGCTCTGGGCTGGATCATGATGCTGTTCGTTTCATCCTCCCCGGACGGAGGTAATTTTCCTGGTGGCGGGGCAGTTACTGCCCCTCAGGGTTAGGTCATATCCCCACAGGTCCCTTGTGCCAGGGTTTCAGGGCTTTGGGGCTGATCAGGGAGAAGGTAAGACCACCAGGGGCTTCACAGAGGGGCAGGGCATGGCTGGGTTGCAGGAGAGGGGAGTCCCCGTTTTCAGGGTCTGTCCAGAGCTGCCCAGGGTCGAACAGCTCTGTGATGGGTCAAGCGCTGGAGCCCTGCAGCCCGGCCTTGTCACCGCCAGGCTCTGCCTCATCGAGGACCAGCAGATGAGGAGCCTGATTTTGTGGGGTATGCAGCTCAGGCAGGTGCTGAATGGCTAAAACCCTGCATCAAGTTTGGTCTATTTTGAAAATAATTAGATGTGTAAGGTTTTGAGTGTGGCCCTGGTAGGCCATGAGCTCGGGATGCAGTGGCAGAAAGAGCAGCCGGTTATGCTTCTCTGAGCTCCTGATTCTGTTGCCAGGGACAACATGAATGCTGGCCTGGTCAAGACTAAGGCTGAGAACAGCCTGTGCTTTCATTTTATTTTTTAATTAAAGCATCATTGATATATACTCTTATGTTGGTTTCAGTGTACATCAGAGTGGTTCAACCATCCCCATGATCGTCTTATATTGTGATTGCAAATTATTCTGCCTTTTTATCCCCTTCCCCACCCCCACACCACCCCAACCCCTCCCCATTGGTAACCACTAGTCACTTTTCAGTGTCTATGAGTCTACTACTGTTTTGTTCCTTCTGTTTTGCTTTGTTTTTATATTCCACAAATAAGTGAAATCAGATGGTATTTGTCTTTCCCCACCTGGCTTATTTCACTGAGCATAAGTTGGGTGGTTTTTCGGGGGGGGGGGTGTGGTGAGTGGGGTAATCACACCTTGCATTAGATTTAGGGACACTGTATGCAAGGAGCTATTTAGAAATCATAATTCCTAAGCACTGGCTCTCCCTGAGCAAAACAGGACTGAGGGACTGAGTGCATCTGTTAGCAGGGCAGGTCCCCTGCACCTGGCCTCAGTGCCGGACGTGCATGAGGAATGAACTGCCACCACCAGGGTGGCGGACACAGCTGAAGAGTTCTGGCCTCCACGGGCCTCTGCTGCAGCGTGCTGTCACCAGGGAAGCCTGGGCCTGCAGGTGAGGCCCAAACTGGTGTTAATTATTGTCCCTAGTGGACAAACCAAGGTCTTCCTGCTCTGTCTGCATTGTGGTCTGGGGGGAGGGTGACTCTTTGATTTTCCTTCTTCAGAGGAAAAAACTTTCTTGTACTAGAACTTACATTTAATGGGTGCTTAGTTCTGAGATTAGATAGGTACCATTGTCCTAAGGCCTAATGTTTACTATGTTCAAGTTTTACAGGTGATGTGTGAGCATATTAAGCAAGCGATGCCTCTTCAGACTCAGACAGATAAATATTAATATCTCCATTTTGCAGAGGAAAACAGCACCCAGAATGGTCAGGCACATGCCCTCAGTGGTAAGTGCTAACATGCAGTCTAGTCTCCAGCCCAGCTTCTGCCCCACATCAGTGTTTCCTGAATGTGTCCTAGACACATTTTGAGAGGTTGCAAACCAAACCCCAATCATAGTTCCTTTCTTCCCTTCTTGTGGGCAACCAGGTCACGATTCTGCAGACTTACATTTCTATTTAAAATTAAGGCTACTTAGTAAAAACCTGTGGAGTTGCCAATGGTTACTTGAATCTGAGTTCATAAACTAACAGTACATAAACTGGCATGTGTGCCAGCCACTTGCTGTGTGCGCCCAGCCCCTGCGTCCTAGACTTTCCTTGCTATGCTCTGTGCCTGGGGCCGAGTCCCCAGGCTCCCCTCTGACCTGGCCAATGGCGGACCCTGGAGGGAGATGGGAGAAAAAGGGAACACAGGGTAGGCGTCACCACCCACACCCTGGGCAGCATCCCTGGTGGCAGCTGCATCCCTTCTGCGGCCTGGCTCCTATAATGCCACCTCTCTCCGTCCCTCTGCCCTGGGTGGCAGCCACTTCCCCCTCTTCTTAGTCTCCAGGAGGCCTGTTGTCCTCTTTGGGGACCTGGTGGCTTCCTTGTCTGTGTAACCACTGCCTGTGTGAAAGCTCATCTGCTGGGGGACCCGGAGTCTCCCCTTCTGCTGCAGGTGTCGTGCGGGCTGGGCCTGCTCATGCTGTACTCCACACAGACTGAGCTGAGCTCACAGATCCCAGATGTTCTGACAATTTTCAGGGGAGATGTGTCATTGTTCATACACCATCAGGGCCACTTTTAGGTGGCCGTGGGTTTTAATCACTGCTGTTTTAATTTTTACTAAGAAAGTGATGTCAGTGTCTCTTCATCACTATTAGTTTGGTGGTTGTAGGTTGTGTGAGGAGCCTTTCTGTGTATCATCTGAATTTGTATGAAAAGCATTTCTGGCATTCTATTTGTTATAACAAATGCACCTGAGTTTGGGGATACCGTTTTAAATATTCCTCTTCACAACTCTTTATCACTCAACTGAGCTCTTTTTTCCTTGGAAAATGGGAAGGAATGAAGCAAGTCAGTCTTGTCTCTTGTTCTGCCTATGTGAATTGTGGTCCAAATTTAAAAGAAAAAAAAGCAGGTGGATTCAGAAAAGGCTCAGCTGATTTTGATGGTCAAGCACTTACCAAGCTTTGGTGGATCAGTAATCACTTGGGTATCTTGCTAAAATGCGAGAACTGGTTTGGCAGGTCTGGGGTCCGTTGGAGGACCAGGGTTGCACATTTCCAGTCACCTGCAGGTGCCCCACTCTTGCCCCACACCATACTGGAGTGGCAACGTCTACAAGTCCCCCGAAGCTTCAGGTGTGCACCGTGCCGGCCATGCAGGGCCAAGGGGGGCCGCATGTCATCACCGGGGGCCGGGAGCTGAGCAGTACGTATGCTTTGCGCAACTGCCTTGCCTCCGTCTAATGCACCACAGCCAGCCTGGCATTCCCGGGTAAAGCTTCACGTGATTGAAATTTCAGTGCTGTCCTTGCATTGAGGTGCAGGGTTCCAGGCAGTCTTCTAATGAGAATTCATTGTGTTTACGAATTCACTCATGTCAGAGCATAGTTTTAGAGAACTGCCTACACAATAAGGGCCTTGAATAGCACTTACAATGTGATGAGTAGGTTTTTTAGGGAAACAACACAATAAAGCTTGGTGTTTTTTTAATTCTTATTTTTATATTCTGTGATCTTTTTATATATTGTGATCTCTTTATTTCTTATTTTCATATTCTTTTCATTCATGGGGCTTCCTATTCCCTTACACTTGGAAGCTAAAGCCCTGATTTGCAATAAGAACACTGAGTAGGATTTCTGGAGGGAAGGCAACCTGATCGGACATGAAGGTGCTGACCCAGAAATTACTTGTTTCCAGTTTCCTCAGTTAAATGGAGATGGAGTTGGAGACTGTACTCCAGTACGCCGATTATTGGTTCAGTGCTACCTGTGGACCAGCGATGCCCATGTCTACATTTCTAGTCTAATTTCTGTCCCAGAGGAGTATATTCGAATGCCCAGCAGGTCTTGCCACTGGGGACATGGGGGTACCCCAAACTCAGGTGTCCTAAATGAACTTACATATTCCCTCCAAACTTGCCTCCCCGTCCTGGAGTTGCATGCCGATCACAAACCCCCCGTCCTGCGGGGGGCATCGTCCACTGTTCAACTGTGAGCAGTGATGGGGCCCCAGGACCTTGCGCTGGACTTGATGCAGCAAAATGCTCAAAAAATGTGCCTGAATCGAACTAAACTCCAAACACTAATGGTCCTTACAACTCGGAATTATTTGAGAATTGTGAAGAATTACCCCAATGAGTTTCTTTGTTACTTCTAGTGACAGGATACAGTGAGTTCCCATGAATCTACAATCCATATGAGCAAAGCTTGGTGCTTTTTTAATTCTTATTTTTATATTCTGTGACCTTTTTTAATTCTTATTTTCATATTCTGTATCTATATATTTTGTATTTTTTTTCTTATCACATTTCTTGTAGCCCATCTCCATCCCTCTTGCATGCATTCCCACTATGTACCAACATCATGATAGGCGCTTTGGGATGCTGTCTTTAATTTTACAATCTTCAAAATCTATTTTGTAAACTCCATACTGAAATGAGTACACTGAGGTTCAGAGAGAGTAGTTGCTGACTTCCCCAGTGTCACCCACAACTGAGACTGGGTTGGAGTGCCAGCTCTCTCTCCCCTGTGGCTATAGCCTTCCTAACTCACCAGGGAGTACTGTCTTTCTTTTACTTGGAAAGCTTAGTCATGAGGTAGTGCCATTCTTTTATGTTTATAAAATAGTATGTATTTCTGGAACTTGAAAGTTAATGTGACCCATGATGTTATTCGGGGATAGCAATAAAATAGTTTCATGCCCTACATTCCCTTTGAGGTATTTTTCCTATTTGTGGTTACAGTTTTTGATACACCATACTCTCTTCACTTATTGTGCATTTGTAATTGAATAGCTGATGAGACAAGTTTCTTCCTGCCCCATGCTTTCTCTTTTCCAAAAGTTCTCTTAGCTAGAGAAAAGTTCCTAATTTTTTTAAAACATGAGAACTCTCTCAATCCCTTTCTCTTTCTGTGCGGAAGGCTGTTCTGCCAGAGCTCTGCCCATGCAGACCGACTCCACCGACAAAGCTCGGATTGGAGCCCTCAGTAACTGGTGGCAAAATGACTCCCAAATATGCTCACATCATTTAAGAGATCAACTTATTTAATGCTTATTGAATATCAGTTTTCCTCCAGATGGCTTCCTTGAGCTGGGAGTTAGTGAAGCATTTGACACTAGGTAATAACAAGGCTGAGAGAAAGAAAAAAAAAAGCCTTAGAGGGTTTAGAAAGTGATTCTCTGTAGCTGCAGGAAGGGGCTTTTGTCTTTTGTCTTGGTTGGAATTTCACTGCAGAAGACAGTTTATCCAGAGTGGATCCCAGCTGCCCTCCAAGAAGTTCCCAAGCAAACGTTCTTCGCTCCCCACTTTGCAAACCAAACAGATTAGCCCTTGTGGCTATGGAAAAGAGACGCTCTGCTTTGACTGGAGCTGCTTGCCAGCCCTTCTCCACGTCCCCCTGTAACTCCAGAAATTACATATTGTCACATTTTAATACTTGGGAGCTGGACTGTTTCCGTGGCTCAGCAGTTCCCCAGACACCTGAGAGCTGCGGGAGCGAGGACAGTACATCAACTTTGAGATACTTCCCCGGGCCAGGGCCCTGGGCTAGACCAGAAGGTCCCCGGGGTCCCCAGGATTTTGGCGCCTCAGTGAATCTGACACAGTCAGGCCTCTTCCAGAAGCCTGACCTTGGGGTCATGAGGGTGCTGCCAGCCCCTTCTCTCTGGCTTGAACACTGGCAGCAGAGGATTGTCCCTCAGCTGGCTCTCTCCGGGGATGGTGCAGAATCTTTGTGTCATCCCATCGGGGGCACCAGGGCAACGCAAAGAAATGGGCATGTCCAGCAGCAGAGCCCCACCAAGATCACACAGCATGTATAGTGGTCCAGCCTGGGTGTGGACACTGTCCCCATCCCAGTCCAGCCCTCCCCCCTCAGGGTCTTGCTGCAGATCGCTTTTATTGAAGCCAGCACACTGCCATGGACATGCTTGTGTTGCCTAATGGACCACTGGTTCATGGTGGGAATCAGCAAAAAATGGGTGGGCTGATGTGTGGGTCAGAGATCACTGGGTGCTGCATCCTCTCAGCCCGGCCCCACAAACCGTGTGCACCCTATGAGTTTCCTGGGGGCCTTGGATTTTAAAGTAAGTGAAATAAAAGCAGTAATCAAATGAGGGTAATCATGACTGAGCTTCCGGGGCTTCCAGAAAAGCTGTCCCCATGAAGTCTAAGTCATACATGACCTTAAAGAAAGAGCTTCCTGCTCTCCAGAGCAGGCCCCAAAGGACTCAGTCCATCCACCACCTCCTGGCCCCAGGCCAGGCCCCAGTTCACCCCAGACTTGCAATCTGAGCCTTTCTGTTTTAGAGGTCATTAAGTGCTTCTGAATGACATTGAGTTTGACGTAACCAGGGGATGGAGACCCCATCCCATGGTACACTTGGAGTATTAGGACTCTTGGTTTCAAGTAATAGAAATGCAACTCAAAAAGGCTTAAAAAGGGGAGGTTTATTGGCTCATGTAATGAAAAAGTGAGGTGTTGAGCTCAGGCTGGAGTAGATCCAGGTGTTCAAAGTCTATCCATAGGATCCAACCCCTCCCACTGTCAGATAAGCTTTTGTTCAGAAAACCATACCACCTCGTGAGGTGGCCCAGCAGCTGTCACACAGCAGCCAAGCAGAAAGGGAGTCCCTTTCCAAGGGCAGCAGTAAAGGCTGCCAGCAGACACTTACCGGCAGTCTGTGTCATATGGCCACTTCCAGGTGCGAGGTGGTATCAGTCTTTCCAGAATAAAGTCTCAGTTGAGGAGGAGGGGAGAGTGTCCCCAAAAGGAAAAGGAACGTCTTCTGTCAAAAGAATGAAGAACAGTTACCGCCCTCCCCAGCCAAAGCCGCTGTAGGCCCTCTCAGCTGCAGAGATGAGCCACCAGTGGGTCCCGCTGGTGGCCAGCTGCCCAGGGGGCAGGGCTGGGGGCAGGAGAGGCAGTCCTGAGAACATTCTCTTCTAGAATCACTCTTCTTTTCAGCTGTTAAAGCTTTCAAATTAATCATAAGCCCAGAGGTTGTGGTTCCCAAGGACAAAGTTCTCTGTATTTTTTTTCTTTTCTGCTTTATTATTCTAAATTCTGAAAATAGCTTTATGGGATTAAAAAAAACAGCAAATGTTTATTGTAATAAATTAAAATGCTATGGGAAATAGGCTGAAGAGAGCCAGCCACCCTTCACATCAGGTCCCTGAGGACGCACACATACATGGTTGAGCTCCCATGTTTGAATCTCTACTAGGGCACGTTCTTCTTACTCAGTCTCACTACACCTTGATCTATCACCTGTAAAAGGAGACTCATCCTTGTAGAGTTTCATGAGAAATCATTGAGGCCTTAGGTTGTGCCAGACACCTTACTGCTTATGTTATATCATCTGACCTTCAGCCTGAGAAGGCTGTTGCTCTCATCAGCCCACCTTACAGACAAAGAACCCAAGGTTTACAGGGATTAAGACCACCCAGGTAGTGAATGCCAGGGCCTGGGCCAGTCCCTCCACCCCAGCGCCATGCTCACTGCACGCAACTCAAGAATCAAAGTGAGGCAAGGACAGCTTGGGCCCAGTGCCTGAGACAGGAGCTCTCGGTTAGATGTGTCCACTTTCATTGGTAGCAATGACGCCGGTGACACACATAAAAGGGATGATACAGGTGTACATTCTATTTTTAAAGCTGTTTTTCTCCTTCAATGAAGAAGGCAAGCCTCTGAATGCCATCTTTCTATCGAGCCAGACTGGACACATGAGGCTTGCCTCCTGCCCTTGGGTCTCCCTCCTGCACTGCACTTCACTTAGGGACCAGAGTGGGCTTTGCTGTGGAGTCACTGGCCACTCCTTTGGGGGTCTCTTTTCAATGTGAGGCTACCTTAAGGACTTACACTCACACCACGGGCGAGTGTGTACCAGCTTTCTGAAAGATTGATATCTTCACACCTGGCAGGGCTGCATCTGGAATGCACAGTCGTGGATGTGTGAAATTATTTAGCTGCCAACATATGCGCTGCAGAATTGTTTATAATAGCAAACAAAATGGAAAATATTCAATGTCCAAAGGTAGGAGATTGATTACAGAAGGCACACTGATCCATACCTGGAGAACTTGGGGATTCCTAAAAGAACGGGGACAACCTCTCCACACAAAGTAAATCAGAAATATTAAGTGAAAAAATAGGTCTAAAAGAGTGTACATCCATCACTCACTGGATTTGTCTACGGTATGCACCACAGTGGTCTAGATCCTGGGATACCAGAGTGGGAACAAACCTGTCTTCCATGAGGTCATGTTGTATTGAAGCAGGAAAGTCGATAAGCAATTTAACATGCATACACACAGATGCACACACAATTGCACACATGCTCATACACAAAAAACATGCACACATACACATGTTCACGCACATGCTTGTACACGTGCACAGAAACATGCATGCTTATACGCACACATGCTCATGCACACAACACACTCGTGTTCACACATGCTTGTGCACACACACTGATGCTCATGTGCACACGATTACTCATACACACACACACGTATACACATAGTTGGTCCATTCCAGCTACTATAACAAAATACCACAGCCTGGGGTCTCATGACTAACAGGAATGGATTTCTCACATTCCGGAGGCTGGAGTCCAAGATGGAGGTGCCCGTGGGCTGGGTGTCTGGTAAGGAGCTGATTCCTGGTTCATGGTCAGCCGTGTTGCTGGTCCTCACATGACAGAAGGGGTCGGGGTCTCTCTGGGGTCTTTTGTGTAAGGACGCTAATATTCTGAGGGCCTCGCCTCCAAATGCCACCGTGTTGGGGGTTAGGTCTCAGCATGTGAACGTGGGGGGACACCCGACACTCTGTAACAAACATCAGCAGATGTCAGGCTCCAAAGGTAGAACTATGGGTGTTTTTTTCAATCCTCTTTTGTTTGTTTTTATTTCAGTGCTTTTACAGTAACTCATGCAACTAGTTTAAAAAAATAAAATGGTATAATAAAAGATGAGGAGTTAGCATCTCTGAACCATGCACTGTCCCTCCCTCTCTTTACATCCAGGCTTCTGTCAGGCAATCTGATGATTTAATTTTGCTTTCAGCAAAAAATGCAAGCATCTTCATGGCGTGGGCCTTTCATGCTTTGTCTATTAATAAGATGTGAAAAGTAAACAGCATTTTAATTATGTAAATATTACTGGCTGCAGACCACATCAGGAGGTGAAGTCCACAGAGAGAATAGTGTGCTGCTTGGCGCTGGGCCTTGGTTGCCAAGCAAGAATGGGTGATATCTCTTCCCCACACCACTGGTTGACAAAACCTTACAGCTTTTAATTTGCTTCCTGTTTAGTCTCCAACTTTCTGGCGCTGCTCTTTAGTGTTGCTTTTGTTTTTCCCGAGACTTCTAATGATCTGTCCTCACTCTTATTGACAGAGGAAATATGTGGCTCCCCCTCTTGTTTCCCTTCATCCCTGCAGCTCCTGGGCTGTACACCTTCCGAGTGGCCTCTGCGCACCTCTCTTCCAGGTGGGCCATGCAGCTGTCACCTGGGACCTCTGTCCCTTGTGCTCCTGCACTAACTCCCTCCTTCTAGAGCCCCACCATTTCTGCTTTCTTGGGTGGTTTTGGCTCTCCTAGAGTATACCTTAAGATTTTTTTCCCAGAAAGCACATAAACTTTCTGAGACCTTACATACCAGAAAACGTCTTTATTTTGGCTTCATCTGATGAGCGTTTGGCTGAGCCCAGGATTCTAAGTCATGTCATTTCTTCCCTGTGCTGAGGAAACCCATGCCCCACTCTGTTCTAGTACACTGATTTAAAATTTTAATGTCATTATTTTTGTTCATTTGCAGAATACCCTTTTTTTTTTCTGTCTGGAAGCCCCTACTGCTTCCTTGTCTTTGAGGATCTGAATTTTCCTGAAGATGTAGGTGGGCTTGTGGGCTTTGTTTATATTTCATTTGTTCTTCTTGGCAGTTGGTAGGAACCCTTTTAACCTATGTTCTTAGCCTGGGGTGTTTTCTTCTATTGTGTCTCTGATTTTTTGTCCTGCTTTCATTTTCTCTTTTCTTCCTTTTGCTGAACCCGCTGGAATGACCCACCCATACCCCTTTCTCTCATATGCCCCATCTTTTTGACTTCTTTACTACATTCTGGAAAATTTATATTGATGCTAACTTTAAGATCTTCTACTAAACTTTTTTCACTCATCAAATGTTCTGTGTCCAAGAAGCCATTGTCGTCCTCTGATATTATTATTCATTAGAATTTTAAAGTTATTTTTATTACCCTGGATTACCTTCATTTCCTTTGTTAAGATTTTGCTCTTAGTTTATCTTGGTCCTTTGTATTTTTTCTTTTGCCATTGGATTGTTTCAAATGTCTAATGGTCCCTGTTGTCTATTCATGATTTTTCACAAAGGACTTAACTGGCTATTAAGGTGAGCAACATGAGCAGGTTAGTATTCTCAGTAGGTCTCTCCTTTGGAAGGTGGGGTAGGGTCCTGACCAAGAGCTCCAAGTTTGAAAGCCGGCAGGCAACTGGTAGGCTCAGCTTTAAGGTAGACAGAGAGGGTCTGGTGGGCAGGCATGTGGCTCCCCAGTGGCAAACAAGGAGGGCTTGGCTGCAGGTGGTAACCCTCGTGTTAGAGTTCTGCTCCTCTTCAAATAGGTTTCCGGTTTTATTAGAGGACTGTTCTCTATTTTTGGCTTAAGGACAAAGCATCCATGGAGCAGTTGTCCATTCAGTTGGGAGCAGGGATGGGGACCAGAGACCTCACGGCTGCCTACACACCATTAAATTAGCTTTCTGAATGCTGGACTCTGGTCCTGCTCCCGCCCCCACCAGCTCCCCACTGAAGAGCACATGTGCTTGTTCCTCTGTTGACTTAGAAGCCTTTATAGTCTTTCATTTTTCTGAATTTTCCAAATGAGTGTACATTATTACATTGATAAGAAAAATAACAAAAACAGCAACTCTTAAAATGGAAGGGATTTGGAATATCTTGTCAAGCATAAAAGAGCAGGCTCATGTCAGTGTTTCGGACTGGCGGTGATGACGTCTACCAGGAAGCAGCTTTCCCACAGCACTGCAGGCTGAACGAGGGGCAGGCGAGAGAGTATTGCCTAGTCCCAGCATCTCACTGGCGCTGTGTGTGTTCCCAGGCTGAATTAGAATTGCTGTTAATGCAGGAGGGGTGTCCAAGAGAACGCCTGCTGTTAAGCAGACATATAAGCCACTGGCTTAAAATGGCAGACGTTTGCACTCGCCCTTGGTGGACGGGGACCTGGTTCTTATGGTCTTACTCGGTCACTCACGCATCGCCAGACAGCTGGTGTCGTGGTCACAGAGGGTCACAGGGCCAGCCTGGAGTCTCGCAGTAGAGAGGTGAACCCCACAGCCTGATGGAAGGAGAGACACAGTACAGTGGCAGCTTTTGCAACCACCTGTCAGTAATGCAATCTTTTAATTCTAATTTTCTGTTTTCCAAAGGCTTCTGAAGACCCAGTCTCTAGAATGGTTCTACAATAGTGTGAAGAGCCGCTTCAGGCACTTTGGCAGCGCCAAGGTCCTGAAGAACCTGTACCGGAAGCACCGGCTGGAGAGCGGCACGTGCCTCGACCTCCTAGGTACACTGCTGCCCGCGGCCCTGGGAGGCTCTGGTGGGCAGTGGGGTAGGGGAAGGCTGGGCTTGGAGGCCCTTCACACGGGGGCACACTCACCTGGGACAGGGAAAGTTGCTTAAATATCTGGCTCTACTGAGGAGCAGAAATAAGACAGATATCAAGGATTCTGTTAAGTGTTCTGGTTCAGCATCCCCCCTGGTTTGAATGTCAAGAGCTGGGAGGACTTTGCTGCAGATTGTGGACATTTTAACTCTAGACCCCTAGAAATGAAAGATCCTTGATCATCTTTCCCCAGTGATTAAAATAATGGAAAGTCATCTCTGGTTGTGTAGACTGTCTACTCACAGAGGACATACCCTTCACTCTCCTTCCCTCTGACCCCCACATCATTCATGCTCGGCCCAGAGTGTGATGTAGTGGGGAAGTTGTAAGAGTATCAGCTCCCTCCCAGGAACCTGAAGGGTGAATTCTACCAATGCTTCTTGATGGAGTAAGACGAGCATGTAGTTGGAATGAGGAATTGCATTTTTAGTTGTTACCAGCCAGGACGCAGAAATGGTCATTGGAATATGAACAGTGGTGTCCTTCAAAGGAGGCTGTTTTTTCTGTCTAGAGGCAGATTTTTTTTCATCACTTTGCTGACACAGCTAAATGCTTTTTCTCCACAAGAAGGAGGGAAGGGGGAAAAAATGCCACCCATCTCGTTTGGAGCTTTCCCACTCATTATTTTACTCTGCTGTATTCTCAATAAAGATTTCAGTTGTGTCTCATCTAAAATTATGCCAGGCACTGAGGCAGGGGGAAAATGGGGTGGAGGCCTTAAACACGGAGGCATTAGAGCCTTTGTGGTAGTTTTTAAATGTCTGTCTTGCAACCTACTTGGGAAGCCTACAGCTGGGAGAAGTCGAGGCCAAGGTCTCCATATATTATCGTCTCTTTGTTGATTCTTCTAAAATTTTTCTCTAGAAATGGAGGTGAAAAAGAAGTAAAGCTTAAAAGTAATCCTATTAACAGTCATTTTAAAACTCAACGAGACATCCCAGGGACATTCCAGAAGGGAATTGCTCCCTCACTTGCACGCCCTCCTTTGACCCCCTTCACATGTCACCAAAAGCAGAGCCCACAGGTGGCTTCTGTTTAATGCAAAGCGAGGGGAAAGCAAACAGGTGGGAATCCACAGCACAGAGCCCAGCTCCCATCCTGTTCTCCCACCACACGAAGGCAGGCGGATGTGAATCCCAGTGGACCAGCGCAGGGCTTCAGCATTTTCAAGTATTGTTTCCAGAGAATCTTTTGCTCCGACCAAAGCAGGCTTTGGTCCTCGCGACTCATGGTCTTCCATCTGGACTTAAAGCATTTCTCACACAGCACCCAGCTGATGTTTGCAGAGTTGCTCCCCTGCTAGACCATGTGGAGGCCATAGCTCTGTTATCTGTGTTCCTGTCTTGCCAGTGGGTTTCAGCGCCAGGCAAGTTCACTACAGATTCAATGAGATCAAAGAATGACAATGGAATGTTCTTGGGGTGAAAGGGTTTATACCCAACTTTATTCCCATGGTGGCAGGTCAGTTACTAGAATCCTGTCCACTCAAAGCAAGTCTGAATGCAGCAAGCTGGTCTCTGCCTCTGGGCCTCTCTGCCCCCACAGCCGTCTCAGTTTCTCTCCTCAGCGCTGCCCTCCTGTCTCCAGTCTCTGCTCTCCTGCAGCCGTGCAGCCGTGCCACCGTGTCACACAGAGCACTGTGCAGCGCCCTTGCCCGTCCCTATTGCCCACACGTGTGTAGTGAGCTAGCTGACCAGGGCCAGATGAGAATCATGGCCACAGGAACCTTCACTTTATCCACAGTTTCCAAAGCATGGCTCAATGCCTGGCCCATCTGGGGGCCTCAGTGTGTTCTAGTTCAATGTTAAAAGCATTTTGTGGGCACCACGACACCACATAGAACATTAGAATCAGTTGCTTTTAATAGGATTTTTATCTCCATCATCAAAGATTTCCTTTTGATGAACATGAACACAAGCAGACAGGAGACAGTTTTTGAGATGGCAGTCAATCCTATAAAGTCATGGTCCTAAAACAAGAGATGTATTCTTCACACCACCTAGAAACCTTAGTTATACCTCCAGAGTGGAGAAATCTCCCAGTGCTTCAGGGGCCCGGAGTTATGACTGGGAGTCAGTGGCTTCTACTTAACACCCAACACCCTTACTTGGTCACGTGCCATCCTCAGTCCTGACTACATACTGGAATCTCCTGGGGAGCTTTGGCAAACATCCCAGATCATCTTGCACACCCAGTTACTTCCAAATCTCTGCAGGTGGGCCCAGGACAGATCATTTTTAAGGCTCCCTGGATATTTCAGGGCACACCAAATCTGAGAACCTCAGCTAGAACTTCACTGTGATTCGTTCAGCAGTTCTAGTAAGACGGTTCCATCTTCCACTCTATCGAAGTGTTTGATCGACAGAGCCTAGGGTGCAGCCTCCACACTGTGCGAGGCATGTGCTCCCAAAGTCTCAGTGTAAGACGCCTTTTACCTATGAAACATCTTCACTGCGTGGACCAGTGTAGTTGGCCACGAAACTCAGTCCACTGAGGATTCATGTAGTTCACAGAATCCCGGGGTCACCTATCCCATGCACACCCTGCACTGCCCCCCACCCCTCATGGCCCTCCCAAGCCCTTATTCCCCCTGCTGCCATTATCAGGTGACCAGATTAGGCCTAAAGGGAGACCCGTAGTTTTGTCAGCTAAGATGTATTTATTCCTTCAGTAAACATTTGTTGAACACCTACTACGTGCCCGCCTTTTTTTCAAGAATTGTGGGTGACAGTGTAGGCAAGACCCTGTCATCTCAGAGCCAGCATTCCAGGGGAGAAGTCAGATAAGTAAGGAAAAAAGTTTATAAAAAATATGATGTCCAATGGTTTTTAGGGCCCACGTGGTTTATCTGACAGATGCAGCGTGACAATTTTAAGTTATCCTAAAAGGAAGCACTCCACGAAAAGATAAAAGTGGCTGTTATTAACATATGAAACCTCTAGACAATTGGATAAATAATATATAGTATTGGAGAAATAGAATGGGAAAAATAAACCCTGCCTTCACCTATTAGTATATGTGTCTATTTCTGACGTGAACTGAAAAAGTCTGTTACATCCAGGATTTGACTGACCATCATTGGAAAATGCTGATCCACGTGAAATCAGACATTCCTCCTTCCGTGGAAGACAGGACTTGCTGTCTCCTGGCTGCTGCCTGGGTGCTTTCCAGAGCAGCTCAATTGCTTTCAGCCCTTGGGAAAGTCACCTAGTCCTAAATGACCCTGAGCCCCACCTGTGGTTTCACGAGGCCAGGAGGGTGTTCACTGGAGGTTCAGTGGTGTGTGAAACCAGAGTGTCCCCTCATGCTCCCACCAGTCTCCCCTCCTCTCAGCAGGTGCCCTCCCTCCTTCACAGGGGAGCACATCCCTGCACCCATCCAGACGGTGCAGCACCCCCACCGTGTCCTTGTTCTGTGTGGCACCCCTGCACCTGTCCCAGATGGCCCTCACCCCTGCACCCATCCCAGACAGTGCAGCACCCCCGCCGTGTCCTTGTTCTGTGTGGCACCCCTGCTCCCGTCCCTGTGCTCTGCAGCACCCAATCAGCACTTAACATTTACACATTTACCAATTTTATATTGATTTATACAAATCTCTGATGAATGAATTCTCCCCCACTAGACTATCCAGTTTCTTGGGGCAGCAAGGATTTCTGACTTTGCTCACCAGGGTATGCAAACACCCAGCCTGGGGCCAGGCACCCAGTAGGTGCTCAGGGAATATCTGCCGGATGAGTGAGTGAATGGCAGGTGCAGCCATGCAGAAGCAAAGCACTTGTACTTAGATGGGCGGGCAGGAACCGAGGGGGTGGTTTATCCTAAAGCCTTATTTTATAAGTGAGGAGACCCAGAAAGACAGAGACATTTCCTCGGGATCACAGAGTTGGAATAAGCGGACTTCAGGCCTTTTAAAGCCTGGTACAAAAACACGCACACAGAGAACACTGTCTGGGCAGACCGCATTCTATGGAGGATGCACACTAAAGGCCTGCTTCTCTGACTTGAATCTGTCCCTCCGTCTTGGGCCCCACATCGCCTCCGAGGAAAGTAGAGGGAGGGTGGAGGTGCGGCCATGCTACGCCAGGAATCAGAGCGAGGAGAAAAATGTGATCAGTTGAAAACGAGCTTTATCATGAACCCAGTGATTCTCTGAACCCATTGCAAGGCAGACTTAATCAAACGGTGGGCACGGTGCTGGCCAGCTTGGCCACATGGACCCTTACTGAAGATCACTGGTATCACGCTCTCTCTCTCTCCTATAGGAGGAAGCTTTTTTGAGACGAACCTGGAGAATGAAGGAAGTATTTCAGGCAGTGACTCAACATTTTATAGGCAGCTGGAAGGTAAGGTTGCCAGGAGTTCACAGCTAGGGGGAGCATACACAGTGCCGGATCTCCCGGTCACATAGCAGCCACTGGGCACCACTGTTGATGCTGTGCCGACGTCCCCACGAGGGTCTTGTTATATTTGTGTGACTCCACCTGCAAAGTAGGCAAGTGTCTGTATCCAAGGTATGCCCAGAGAAGCGCGTCCTCTACCCAACTGCCAGGCTATGTGGTGAACTGGAGTATCCTTCTGGATTGGAATTAGTGACCAGCACACTTGTGCAGTTCATATTAAAATATTCTTATACAGAATGTTTAAGTTGTATACTGATTAACTTCTACTTCTTTCTGCCAACATAATCATCCCTTTAGAGCAGAGGTAAAAGCAAAACACTTCTAGTTTCAAGTAAAACCTTCACCAACACTGAGTTCCCCCAAAGTCCTGGGTCTGGAGGACCATGACCCGCCTGCTCCGTGGCCCTGAGGCTTCTGTGTGCTCTGTCCTCGGCTGGGTGCTTTCCCGTTCTCAGTCATCCTTGCTGCCTGAAACTTCCCCATCGTCACCACACAGCGTCCTGTGGCCTCAGAGCACCTCTACTCCCTGCCTCTGAGGCCCAGCTCTGAGATCAGTCCAGAGCTCTAGACTCAGATTTCTGAAGCTCGGCCATCAAGACCTGTAGGTCTAGGGGAATCGTAACCTGAGCGTGTCCTGGTCAAGCTCCTCAGCCTCTTAGGTCCACCAGCAAGGTCATATTTCCCTCAGCCTCCCTCCCTGCTCCCACCCCGCTGCCCAAGTTTCTATAGCTCTATTTCCATCCTATCCTTTTTTTTCTGTTCTGAGGCCCATGACTGAGAACTTCACTACCCCAAACTGTCCTGCATTAATATTAATCCCACTGACCATCTGGGTCAGTCGGGGTTTTCCAGAGAAATAGAACCGATAGGAAACACACACATACATTTTTTTCTATTAAGGTATCATTGATATACACTCTTATGAAGGTTTCACATGAAAAACATTGTGGTTATTGCATTCACCCATATTATCAAGTTCCCCCCCACACCCCATTGCAGTCACTGTCCATCAGTGTAGTAAGATGCCACAGAGTCACTACTTGTCTTCTCTGTGCTACACTGTCTTCCTCGTGACCCACACACACACTATGTGTGCTAATCATTCCCCTCAATCCCCTTCTCCCTCCCTCCCTACCCACCCTCCCCCAGTCCCCCCCTTTGTAACCGCTAGTCCCTTCTTGGAGTCTCTGAGTCTGCTGCTATTTTGTTCCTTCAGTTTTGCTTCCTTGTTATACTCCACAAATGAGAGAAATCATTTGATACTTGTCTTTCTCCGTGTGGCTTATTTCACTGAGCAAAATACCCTCCAGCTCCATCCATGTCGTTGCAAATGGTAGGATTTGTTTTCTTCTTATGGCTGAATAATATTCCATTGTGTATATGTACCACCTCTTCTTTATCGATTCATCTACTGATGGACACTTAGGTTGCTTCCTTATCTTGGCTAATGTAAATAGTGCTGTAATAAATGTAGGGGTGTATATGTCTTTTTGAATCTGGGGTCTTGTTTTCTTTGGGTAAATTCCTAGGAGTGGAATTCCCAGGTCAAATTGTATTTCTATTTTTAGTTCTTTGAGGAACCTCCATATTGCTTTCCACAATGGCTGAACTAGTTTACATTCCCACCAGCAGTGCAGCAGGGTGCCCCTTTCTCTGCTTCCTCACCAGCATTTGTTGTTCCTTGTCTTTTGGATGTTGGCCATCCTAACTGGTGTGAGTGATATCTCATTGTGGTTTTAATTTGCATTTCCCTGATAATTAGCTGTGTGGAGCATCTTTTCATATGCCTGTTGGCCATCTGAATTTCTTCTCTGGAGAAATGTCTGTTCATATCTTCCACCCATTTTTTAATCAGGTTATTTGCTTTTTGGGTGTTGAGGCACACACACACATTTTTCTTAAGGATTTGGCTCACACAACTGGGGTCCTGGCAAGCCCCAAATCTGTAGTGTAGGTCAGCATGCTGCAGACTCAGAAAGGAGTTGCTGCTTCAGGCCTGAGGCAGGATTTCTTCTAGGAAAAGCCCCCATTTCTGCTCCTAAGGACTTTCACCTGATTGGATGAGGCCCACCTATGTTTTCAAGGATCATCTCCAGTACTTAGAGTCACATCTACAAAATGCCTTCCCAGCAACACCTAGATTAGGGTTCAGTTAAATAACTGGGAACGAGAGCCTGGCTAGGTCAGTGCATAAACTCCCATCCCATCTGCCTCTGCCCTCACATCCTCCCCTCACACCCACCTGTCTTCTCTTCAACTCCTGAACCTGAGCCTTCGCATCCAGCAGAAGCGCCTTCAGCATCTGCCTCGCCCTCATCCAGAAGTCATCCACGTGGCTCAGAGCCTTCTGGGGTGGCCAGGAGCTTTCTTTCCCAGGACCTATGGTGCTCAGGAGCTGTGCTCTTTACAGGATCCACTACATGCACCACAGCATCCTTCATGCACCTGACACCCGGTCGCATGGAAAGCCCATGGGAGTGGGGCTCAGCTGTCATCAGGGCATTGCGGGGAGCCCTCTCGGAGCTGAGCCCTTCGCTGGCACCTGGTGAACTGTGATCCAGTGAGGATTTGCCAGCATCTTCTGTGACAAGCACTCCTCTTGTACTGACTGATCTTGAGGAAGAAACACGGGACCACCAAGGCTACCTCCAGGGAGCACACAGATGTCATGGGCTGTACTTCCAGAAATGTCAGGGGAACCGTGTGCTCAGCCACCACTGGGTGCAGACTGGCTCTGCCCCCGAGGCTCTGTCACAACTGCCCAGCAGGCCTGAGGGCGCCCTTCACTGCCCATCACTCTGACCTTACCTGGGTTGGGTTCAGAGAGTTTGTTATGTTTGCCAAATGCTACTTTCTGTCCACATTTCTGTCTTTAGGAGCCTAAGAACCTTGAATTAAGGTTTTTAATTGAGCAATTGACTAATTAATGAACTGATGCAATCACACCTGGTCTCACTCTACAAAGAATCTGAGGCAGCCCCTGAAACACTTAGGCAGGAGAGCTTAAGATGGAGACATTTCCTTGTTCCCTTTCAGAAAGCAGTCTGTGTTCTGTTTCCTCCCCAGGACACAGCATGGTGGACACGCTGGCTGTTGCCCTGCGGGTGTCTGAAGAGGCCATCGAGGAGGCGATTTCCAAAGCAGAAGCCTATGGGGACAGCCTGGTACGGCCCCTTGTCCTCTCGTGGGAGGGGTGGGTTGTCAGGAACCCGGTGTCATGACGGCCGCCCTCAGCTGGAACAGTGCCAGTCTCCCCCGTGTTTGTGGTCAGGACCCCCAGGGAAGTATTGCCAAGGCCCCCAGAGCCCCCCACAGCATGTGGCCCTGCTCTCTCCTCTGCAGGACAAGCAGAATGAGGCCAGTTACCTGCGGGATCACAAGGAGGAGCTGACCGAGGAGCTGGCCGCCGCCATCCTGCAGAAGGTGGGAGGCCTGGCTCCGGGCAGAGCAGCCGGGGGCGCCGTTTCTGTGCCGTCTGGCTCTTGGTGCATGCGCTCTGAGGCTGGTGCAGAGGGGTTGCCCTGTAAGATCTAAGCAGAGGGATCAAAGGTGGTTGCTGTCAGGGGCTGAGCTGGTTCCCAAGCAGGTTCCTCATGGGCTTTTTGACCCTGGGCTGAGTGTATTTGTGTGAGTGTATGTGTGTGTGCTGTCCTCATACTTCTGTCTTTTGCTGAAGTGTCCCCTGCTACCACCATGCCCTAAGCTGTCCCTCACCTGGTGTATCACTTAGCCCCCACTCAGAAACCAGCCACCCAAAGTGTGGCTTTAAACAAGGATTACTTCTGTGTCCACAGCCCATGCTCCACCCCAGCTGTGTGCCCTGCAGTTCAGTTGAGTTCTGGCATAGCTACCCAGACTCAGCACAGACCCCACACAGCAGGGCTCAGTCCGCAAGGCCACCCCACTTCCGACGCAGTGAGGTCTCCAGTTTCCCCAAGTTAGCACTTCTGTCCGGCTGACGGCAAACCCCTCTGCGGAGGAGTCCAGATAGCAGCTCACAGAATCAGGAAGTGCCACGCATACGATTAGTGGTTTATTATAAAGGTTGCAAAGGAAGAGCGCACACAGAGGCGCGCAGGACCCCACAGGCGGTCTGAGGGGTGTGCCGAGCTCCCACGCTTTCCTGCACCTGCCCTCCCGACGTGTCAGTGCCGCACCAGCCTGGAGGCTGCCTGAGCCTCACCATGGCAGATTTTAATCCAGGCTTCTGCATTTGCCTGCATTTGCCTGGACGGCTGTCGACCTGACTGAACCCAACCTCCCAGGGTTGGGGTGGAGCTGCAAGCTCCACAGTCCATGTGCTTGGCTTTTACAGCCTCTAGCCTCCATCCAGCTGATGACCCTGGCCACGCCACCTCATTAACATAACAAAGACACTCCTGTCACTCAGTGAATCCTCCATTGGAGGAGCTGGGAACCAGGGCCAGGGCCAAATACTATCCCATCAAACCACAGAGTTTCTCTCTGTGCTCCTCAGCGGCTCCATCTCAAGCTGTGGGTGGCGTCATGCCCATGCAGGATGCCCGCTCGGGGTCCGACTCCCCACACCAGCCCTGATGAGGCAGGAGACCAAAGGGGCCCAGCCCACACCGCTACCGGTCCAGCTTGAGGTCATCAGCCCAAGTGAGGCCCACAGTCAGCCCGGGACAAGGTGGGAAGTACACGCTCCCTGTGCCCGGAGGGATGCAGTCCCAGAGGCGTGTCTGCTGGGAGCCCCGACACGTGCAGTCCCATGACAAGGGCGTCTGAGGGGCACCCCAAACACATGCAGTCCCATGAAAAGGGCGTCTGAGGAGCACCCCAACACATGCAGTCCCATGGCAAGAGGTCCGCTGGGAGCCCTGACTGTGTGCAGCCTTCCCTCTGGTCACAGTGACTCACATCTGGCACATGCCAGGGGCTCCCACCAAAGACCCCCAGGGTCTCATCCAGTCATAGCTCAAAGGCCGTTTGATGCGGATCTGGCTTCTTTTCAGCTGGAGACCTTTGGATTAAGCAAAGAACTCATCTGTCCTCATATACCCAGTGCCGTGAGATACGCGCCTGGAAAGCAGCCGCCGGCTGCAGAGACTGGAGGCCTGTTGGGCAGCTTGGAGGTGGGAGTGGCTGACCCATCACCTTAGCTCCCAGCCCTTGGCCCTCCTCCTCATCATCATCCCTTCTGGGCTAAAATGGGTTGAAGGATGGCCCACTATGTTCTTGGCTGCTTCCCGCTGTCAGAAGTTGGGAGCCCAGAGACCTTTGTGCACGTGGACTCAGTAACTCCTATGTCAAGCGGTGCAAACAAGCCGGAGCCATCCCTGGCGACCCCCCACAGGGCCTCCGGAAGCATTCCGAAGTCAGATTGACTGTCAGGAGCTCTGGGTTTGAGACCCAGCTCCACTCTTCCCAAGCCAACGGCCATACCTGATAAGCTCTCTGAGCCTGTTTCCTCATCTGTAAAGTGAGGCAGTTGTGGTTTGGAGCCCTTAGTCCTTGTACAAATTAGATTAGGCAAGTGTGTGCTGTGTCTCCACGGCCTGGCACATGGGGGCCACTTCCCGAACAGAAGTTGTTGGTGTCATAAAAGGATAACCTGTAAACTGTGAGACACGGTGAACGTTCAAGACCATGCTTGTGCCATTCCATCAAAAGGGAGATGGGCAGCAGGCTGGGATCCCATTGGAACTAAGCTCTTACCTGGCTGACAAGGCCCCAGGGATGGCCCCGGTTGCCCTGTCCAGCACCTGGGGCCCTGAAGTAACTTGCCCCTTTGTCACCACCCTCCCAGATCATAAGAAAACAGAAGAGCAGAAGTGAGCAGCCGATGGAAGAGGAGCCACTGTGGCCACAGCCCAGAAGCTCCAAAGCAGCCAGTGGGGGGACCGCGGCCTCGCCGGGCAGCCTCCCAGCCTCCTCCACCTTCTGGGTGAGTCCCACAGGGCCCCGCGCGTGAGTCACATAGGAGTGGGCGCCTCCCGCTCAGCCGTCTGTGCTTGACCCCATGCTTCCCAACAGCATAACGCTTCCTGAAGGGGGGTGACCGGGAGAGAAAGTGGGCAGGTGGGTACAGGGGGCAGAGGGGAAGCAGAGCGTAAACACATAGGCCCTGAAGAATGTGGAGGTGGTCTGCACACACAGACCGATTTAGGAAAAATTGGTGTCAGTGGGCACTTTTTACTCATTCTGAAATGTTGTGCTGAGTCCCGGACAGGAACAGTTTGATGAGGACCATGTGTATCCCTACAGCTTAGACCACTTGCTTCGCCGAAACCGAGAGTTGCCATTGGAGCTACTAAACCTGGCTGGGAAGGCCTGATGTGGATCCACCTTTTTGTCTGTCCCCCTGAAATTAAGCCAAGGGCCATATCGAAAAGCACGGTGGCCTTCCTGCGACTCAAAGGTCTGGGCCTGCTTGTGTCTGTGGTAGAGTCGCCGAGCCCATAAAAGCCTTGCTTGTTGGTTAAATAGTTGCCGTACAGGACATGCAGAGGCTGAGTCTATGTGGCTGGGCCTTCTGTGCACAGGTTCAGGAGAAATGGAGGGACAGACCAGCAGGGCCAGGGTCCTGTCAGCTGCAGGCGCCCATGGCCACAGCCTGGGGCCCAGGCAGCACACAGGTGCACACAGGTGAAGTGTGGACTCAGGCATGGGCAAGCCGTGCCACATGCTACCACGCCCGTCCTAGGGGCCGGGGGCACTCGTGCCCCTAGCGAGCACCCTGAGAGGGTGTGCAGGCAGCTTTGTGGTGGGTCGGTTCCCCAAGTCCCCACCAACCGCCAGGTGCCAGGGGGTGACAAGAACTGGCTCTCTGGCTCTTTGGAGATGTAGCTGCACTGATTCCTTGGTAGGGTGCCCCCCTCGACACGCTGTCAGCTTGTTTTGCTGGGGTCATATGCGTGGCACCAAGGGGAACAAAATGAAAAGACTTAGTACCTGTCCCCCAGCCCTGTGATCCCATTACAAAACAGGAGGGGATATGGGCCCATCCACAGCTGAGAGGCTGGCACTGGAAAGGACTGGGACCCAGGGAAGGCAGGGAGGCACGTGGCCTCCTCATAGCCTGTCCTCAAACACTTTGCCAACTCAGACTTGCAGGTCCCAGGCTCAGGCTGCACCCACTGTGCCGTGCAATTCTGGGGAGTCTTTCTGAGACATTTTCTGTAAACCACAGGTCAAGTTTAGGGGCTTTTGGGGTGGAAGACTTGGCCTTGAGTCAAGGGGTCAGGCTAGTATAGGAAGAACAGGCTCTGCTGCCAGCATGCTGGGTGGGGTCTGGACCTACCATTAACTATTACCTTCAGCAACAGTTTAGTAGGTCCTGTCTGTAAAATGGGGATAACAAGACCCACCCCGAAGAAGGGCTCTGAGGGTTCCTGGTGGTCACCACTGTCATTGAGCTACTATTGTGCACAGAGTGCTTGGTGCCCCAGGGGCAGGGCTCTTGCAAGGCTGTGCATGCCACCACAGTCTTGTGGGGAGGCATACTGTGAACACTAAGTCACAAATACGGGGTGCAAACTCCATTCACTGTCCAGGGGGCGCTGAGGGTGGAGGAGAGGGTCCTGGGGCTGGTGAAGTCCTGTCTGGGGGCAGCCGTGGAAAGCCTTTCCTAGGAGGTGACCTGATACTAAGGCTTGAAAAATGAGACTTGGAAGCAGTGGGGGGAAAAGCATTCCCACAGAGGGAACAGCACGCGTGGGGGCTCTGAGCAGGAAGAAATGTGACATGTTCAAGGAGTAGAATTGTGGTCATCTGTCTGGAGGGCAGTGACAAATGAGAAGTGGACACTGGCCACATGGCACATGGATGTCTCCCCTAAATGATGGTTGCTGTTCTTATCATTACCTCATCTCTACTTTTTGAAAGCAAGGTTCACTGTACCATCAGGGTAGCCCCACAAGTTAGGAGCTGAGCCTCACCGTATCTGGTCAGCTGGGCTCCAGGCCCACAGGCAGCAGCTCTCTATGCATCACTGACCACCTGCTCTGATTTGGAGGCCACCCGACCCCACCAGCTCGGCCTGCTCTGTCCTCACGGGTGCCCCCACACAGCCAGATGGCATCTCCGCCATCTCATCATCACTGGGTGTCTCTGACTCACTGCACCCCAGGCTGTCCTGCTCTTCAGGGAGGACCAAGAGCTCCCTGTCCTGCCTCCCTTCACACTGAGGAGACCTCACTGCCCAGAAACCCTCTCCCGGTGCTTCCTGTTCACACCAGCTGGCTGCATCTCTGCACAGTGACCCAAGTTCTCATGTAAACCCCTGAAGAGAGAGGCTTGAGAGTCACTGTAGGAAATAACAGGACTGTCAATCTGTTTATTCAGGAATATGACCCATACCTCTCCTTTATATAAACTTTATATTCATGCGTGTTATTTTGTTAGACCACCTGAGCACCCTGCATTATCCCCATTACAGAGGAGTAAACTGAGACCCAGCCACCCCAAGTCACCAGACTAAGCAGCAGGGCCAGGACTCGAACCCAGATCTCCTGGCTGAGCGTTTCCAGCACTCTGCTGTCTCCTGCTTCATGTTCTTGGTTACGAAATGCCCGCTTTCCTACCAGATGCCCTCCAGTCTCCTCAGCATGCACACAGCTACCCCTGGATGGTACCGCTGCCACCTCACAGAGACCGGAGACACCGTGTGTCACAGGGGACATGGGCTGGGGGCTCTAGCACAGCGCGCATGGCTGCCAATCTGGTGGGCAGAGCAGAATGGGCTGGCACTTCATCCAGCCTCCTCAGCCCAGCACCAGCCGGAAGTGGGCAGCCATGATGCCTTCAGGGGCTCTGGGCCGGCTGGGGAGAGCTGGTCCACCAGGACACAGGCGTGGCTGGGGGCTGCCTTCACCGAGGGCGATGTTGGGGGCGTCTAGAGTCACTCGGTTCCCATTTGGTTTGCTACAACAGTACCTCTCAGGGTTTTATTTTCTCGCCAGAAAATCTGTCTAGCCGAACGCCTGCCTCCTTGCACGGCAGATTCGTCACTTCGGCTTCAACACCAGTGTGGGCAGAGTGGTGCACTTCTTGGTTTTTTTCTAACAAAAATAGCAGAATATGATTTAGTCCTAGATTCTGATACAGAATAAGGCCCAGTGGGAGTCCCTCCCTGATTCTTCAGGGTCTTCTGAATTCACAAGCAGTGTCCTCCTTTGCCAGCCTTTGCTGGGGTGTGTCGGAGAGAACTTTAAGGTCAGAGTTTGAGAAGCCCCCATAAAGGACATTGATACACCCCCTGGGCAAGTACCCACCCTGGTTTAACACTTTAAACATCCAGACCACGTGGCCTGCCAGGGAGCGGGCATCTTACAGAAGGGACGAGATCAGTGGCAGGCTCCTAAAACTACAGCCTCATTCTTATCTGGGACGTTTGGTCAAGGAGGGCCCCTCTTGTCACCTCCCTGTGAGTTCTCTCATGCCATGATTTGCAACACATAAAGAGCATATGTTTGTCAACAGTATCAGTCAGGAAGACAAGAATTTCTCCCTCCACACTTGTACTCCCAGGACACCCTAACAAAGCAGCCTGAATCTGGAAATAAAGAGAAATCCAGGAACCAGCTGGGTCCCTGACACAGTTTGTCCCTTTGGCCAAACAGTATTATTTAGCCCCCGATTGTCAGGGGTCATGTGTGTCTGGCCTTGGGCCAGCTCAGCGCTGGGCGTGTGGCGGGTGCCCCGCAGATGCAGCTGATGGCAGCATGTGCTGATTGGTGGAGATTTAGTGATGGCCTGGACCTGAGCCCTCCTCTCTGCCTCCCAGGGCGCCTGTGACGGAGGGGGAATGGAGTAAGTTCCCAGCAAAACACCGGGATCCACACCCTCATAAATGACCATTTTTAGCTCCCCGTTTGGTTTAAAGATAAGCTGATTAGAGCTTTTACAAAGCTTCTGGAAGTAGAGTGTGTGCCTTACCTCGCCATCAGCAATAAGAATCCGTTGATTCCTGAGAAGTTGGCTGCTCAGAAAGGCTTACACCAAGTTCCAGCTGTTCTGGGGACAAAGAGACTGGCATGCCTCCCCTGTCTGAAGGCAGCTCCGTCTGGTTCTGACCATATTAACAAGACTGATAGGAGAAACTGAGGTAGCCCTCAGATGCCACACTGGCTGGCCCAGGAAGAGGAGCCACAGACACGAGGGGGCTCTCGGGACATGGCTGGAGCCCTGTGGCCCTGACCTGCCACCTCTCATGGTGGTCCCTCTCCTCCCTTCGTCCCTGTCTCTGTCCTGCATGCCCTCTGTTGCCTGTAGACTCCACTCGATGTGATGCCGAGGTCTCGGCCCAAGTGGCACTGGCTACCAACACCATTGCAGGGCAGCCTGGGCTGTTCAGATATCCCAGTGGACAAAGTCAGCTTCTCAAACACACCACGCAGAGTGACTGGGCACACTGCCCATCTGTGGGCTCAGCCGACGCTTCTCCCTGCACCTGGCCTGCACTTGGCCTTGTGGTGGAAGAGCTGTGCTGGGCCCACACCCAGGAGTTAGGGCCTGAGAGGCTGCCCGTGGCCAAGGCCGCCACGTTGCCCACCTCAGGGGCCCCTCTTTGGATAGAGTGTGAGAGGTGCCCCCTGCGTTGTGCAGCGCGATGGTGCCATGCTAGCTGCTGCTGAGCCCAGGGATGGACCTCGGGGAAGGGAGCTTGTGCTTGCCTGTCGTGTCATTTCTCTCACTCCTCCCAACAAGGTGGGGATTCAAGTGTTACCAGACCCATCTTACAGATGAGGAAACTGAAGCCAAAGCTTTGACATGACTTGCCGAAGGCCCCAAGGCCGCACAGCTAGTGGTTGGTGGAGCCAGGAGTCGAGCACCCTTCTCCCACTCCCAAAGCCCCTGAAGTATCTTCATGATCTGTAAAATGAGGTCCGTGGCCTCAGTGATCTCCACAGTCTCTTCTGCTCAGAGCTTCTAGGGCTGTGCCATCCAACACAATGGCCACCAGACACTGACTGTTTACACTTAAATACAATTTAAAATCCAGGTCTTCGGTCACACTGGTGGCCTGTGGGTGCTCGATATCCCCGGCTGGTGGCTACTCTGGGAGCAGGGACAGAACATTTCCATCAGCTCGGTTCTGTTGCCCAGCCGTGGTCTAGGAGCTCAGGTGAAGAAGGGGTGAGCAGAGGGCACACAAGCAGAAATGCACCTGGACCCTGGCCAGAGCTGGAATGAGAACCAGCAGGCCAAGTCTGGGCTCTGGGGGCGGGGGGGCTTCTCTTCCTGGATGTCTATCTGCATCACGGTACAAGCCTGCCCCAGGGGTTCTGACTCCCGGGTCTGGGGACAGCATCTGTATACTGACCAAAACCTCCTGGGAGATGCCAGCAGGCTGCAGGCTACATTGCAGGATAGCCTCTTTCTAACTTGAGGAGGGCTCCCTGACCACCAGACCAGGGGGTCCCAAACCTGTGGCCTCCTCACATGCTCCCTCCTCTTTCCTCAGTTTTCCAGCAGCCTCGGGGAATAACTGTGCAGAATTCCGAGCACAGTAGGCCCCACTACCTGGGCTTAACTGCAACACCC
This sequence comes from Smutsia gigantea, assembly GCA_032199065.1. Classification (NCBI taxonomy): domain Eukaryota; kingdom Metazoa; phylum Chordata; class Mammalia; order Pholidota; family Manidae; genus Smutsia; species Smutsia gigantea. Next base: position 349,572 of record JAVSCE010016175.1, read on the forward strand.
AAACTTCATCCATTCCCAGTCAGACAGGATTTCTCATCTATTCTCTTAGGAGAAAGTTCAGTGTGGCCGTTCTCTTTAATTTCATCCGTGGTTGTGTGGCTCTCTGCAATCCACCTTTCACGACCTTGAGATATGATATCCTATGAGGCACTGGTGCAGGGTTACGACCTGTTTAAGGCCTGTCTCCTTGGGCGTGTGTATATGGACTGGTACAGGGTTATAATTCGTTTAAGGCCCTTCTCCTTGGGCGTGTGTTCATAAAATGTCATCTCCGCAATGACTTGGCAATGCTGTTGCTGATGGTGATGCACCTCGTAGTTAAGATACGTCTCTGCCTGACTCTGTCTCTGTGGCTTTCCATTTTCCTCAACGTTTTTCTCTTTGTGTTTCTGCCATTTCTCCCCTCACATTTTCTCCCTCCTTTGAATGACTATCTTACAGACCTAAAGCATTTTTCATTATTGTTATAATTACTGGATTGAATTTAATGGCCATGCCTGACCCTAAAAATTCAAAGCAAAGTTATGTCTCCGTTGTTATTCATATGCACACTGTTATTGATCCCTCCGCCCAAACCCTTGTCTAAAAACTTCTGCCCCCCAATTTATACCGTAGGCTCCATGAGAGCAAAGACTGCCCTGGAGGTGTGGTCAGGGCCTCGGGGAGCCTGCCCCGTTGGGGGTGAGGGTCCTGATAGCGGTCACAGCAACAGTGCACCATTCCAGGAGGTACAGGAAAAACTATGGGGACACGGGGACCGCAAAGAGCCTGGAATGAAGGTCACTGGTGGTCGCACTGAGTGTTTCACCCAGAGCCTCAGAGCCAGCTGGCTCGGAGGGCAAGTCCTGCTGTGCTGGAGCAGGGTGGCCAGAAGGGCACTGTCCCCAACTCAGCAAAGGCTCTGGCACTGCCCAGGGGGCACGGAGGAAAGCAGCCTGGAGCCAGAAGACCAGGGCTCAACCCCTGCCACTGCCCCCACCTCTTGTGTGCTATTCAGCGCTGCCTCAGTTTACTCCTGTGCACTCAGTCAGGTCAAGCAAGGGAGTGGTCGTATTGCCCTGGCTGCCCTTATTCTGACTGTGATTTACATGTGGCAGGCACAACACTGACCCCTATGGGCAAGGAAACCGGCTTAGCACAGCTCAAGTCCCCCCAAGATCCCATGTGGCAAAGGAGCCCCTGGCGTTAAGCCACCACCTCCCACAGTGCCTGAAGGGCCACAGGTGGCCTGTTTGAAGGTCAAAACCTCAAGTCATCTTTGCACAGGTTTGCTGGCATGCTAACGTCCCTAGAACCATGGACCCCACCAACCCGCCAGCCCTCTCTGCACAGTACAGATCCTGTACCCAGGACCCCCTCCCTGGCCTCACCAGCCCTGCCTCTTCCATGGACCCGGGGAGGGTAAGAGGAAGGGGAGAGAAGAAATCAGAGGCCGTGGATGGGAACGAAGAGCAGGCACAGAGGGCGCAGGCACAGGAATGAGCAAACAGATCACTTGGGTCCCAACGCCTCCCAGATCCACAGGTTGAACCCGGTTAAAAAAAAAAAAAAGGCCTTATGGTGGCGCCACCTGCTGGGCTGTGTGTTCATTACAACCATTTGGTGCCCACCAGGTCAGGTTGACCTGCGTTTCCACCCAGAGCACTGGGCCAGCCTAGATCTGAGGCCTGCTGGGGATGGCCCTTTGGGGCATTTTGTGACTGTCAGGGTATAGTGTTTTCTAGTGTAAAACAATGGCTTGCCTGAAGTAGGTTGTAGACCCTGGCACCCCTAACTCTCTCGAGAGTACAGATCCCATCTTCGCTGTTGGGACCAAAGAGGGACTTTTGTTGGTAATGGCTTCTGTAGGTGGGGAGCATGTTTGTCCTATAAAAATGGACCCCAGCCACATCCTGCAGACAGACAAACATGTACACACATAAGCCACTGCAGCCATTTGAGCCAGTGCAAAATGAAACAAATATTATTTTCCCCTTTTTAAAGACTGTGATTTGCAGTGAGGAGCTTGGAGATATAAGAAGCCTAGGACACACACAATAGCTCACTGAGGCTGTAGTAATACTGCGCGGGGTAATAGGCTGTCAGCTCCTTAAGGGCCAGACCTCATCTTACATCCTATAAATTCAGTCACAAACCTGTGACCAAAGATCCTATCCAAGGGCCATCTCCACCTTCAGGGAGCTCAGCATCTGTGGGAGAGTCAGGAAGCTGTAGCTCGGCTGTGACAGAATATGGAAAGCCACAGGGAAGAAATGTTACAGTATGCTCCCTGAATATGCACGAGTTTGCCAGAGAAGGATCTTTCCCTGCGTTTTTAATTTCACTTGCCAGTTGACCACCAGCCTTATCTCTATCCTGACAGCTGCTCATCATTGTCAAGGATTTAGCAAAATCACAGACAGCTCCCTGAACGCCCAGCCCCGGGAGGACCGCGGTTGTTGTCAGACATCAAAACTAATAGGACCTGAGGGTCTGGCTGGTGCTTGCTGTGCCCTGGGGATGAAGGAAGTGCATGCGGCAGAGGCCACTTGCGTGTGTTGGCGTGGCCCTCCTCCAAGTTAGACCTTGTCCTCCACAATGTGCGTGTGGATGACACTGGGCTCTTCTTCCTTCTTGCCCCACAATTTTATCCAAGAAGTTAGTAGGACAAAACAGGCACTTCTGAAAACCCATCCTGCAGCCCACCCCAAATCATCAACCCCACAGCACACACCCACTGTTTCCGTTCTGTACCAGTTGCTGGGCCAGGGCTGAGGATGTTACTGTTTACAGGCCATTCGCTGCCCTCAGTTGTTCACATTCTAATGAGAACACTAAGCAAAAAACAGGTGTTTGCGACAGCACGCAGTGAGGCACAAGTCAGCCTGGAGGAAGCCCGGGACTCCTGCCCAGCTTGGGGCAGCTGTCGCCCACAGGCCATGCCTGTTTAAACAGAGGCACACAGAATCGTACTGAACTGATAAGGCGGGAGAGCTCGTCTCCCTGGGGGCTAACCTGTGACTGCTGCATGGAAAGGTAGGTCTAGTGGCCCACCATACTGTCTGTCATCTGTATTCACAGGGATGGGGGCAAGTTGCCACCCTGGGTACACAGCTTAGAGTTCCGTATTTATTCTGCAAAATCATCTTCCTAGATGAGCCTCAAGGCTCCGTGGGAAAGCAAAGTTTCCTATGACTCTGTCTGAACCAGAACTGGGGGGCCTGCACCACCATCTCCAAAACCAGTGTGCCAGATGCCTTGTATCTCAGGGTTCCTGGGTCCTAGCCTGTGACGATGGGGATGCAGGACCATGGTCCGCAGCTCCCTCTGTGTCTCTTCTCACACTGGTTTCCCACTCTTTGGGTAAGGCCACGGAATGCACTGTGCTCTCCCCAGACCCCAGCTCTGAAGCTCCTTTCTGTCACCAGGCATCCCGGCGTGGGCCTGTGCTAGCTCTGTCCAGTGCCTTTGTAAAGCTCCCACTTCCTGTGCACTGTGCCGGCAAGGTCAAGTGTCCACACCTCTGGAGAAATGAGTCCCAGGCCCAGGTGCTGCGGCACAGGTACAGCTGACCCCGAGCCCAGCCCACTGGGCCCAAGGCCCTGCCCACAGCCCTCCAAACACTCTCCTTTCATCTCCTATTCTTAGCACCTGTGCTGGGATAGTCCAAAGCTACCAAGATGAGCACATTTCTCCTGGGTGAGGAGGCCATGGGGCTGCTGGTGTGGGGTGGGCCAGTTAGAGACAGTTTCACACTCCGGTCATAGGTGCATTCAAGGGCTTTGCAATCACCCCTCCCCCCACCTCAGTTTATCAGTATAAAAAGAGCAAGATAAATAGGAGATAATTCTTTCACGAAATGACGGAGGAAAAATTGGTCTCTTTCTGCTTGATGAAATTCTCTCTATACAACATTTGTTACAATACAAAATACTTTATGGTAATATATAAATAAATAAAATATGTATAAATGTATAAAATATATTTTAAAATATAATTCAAATGTGTTTCCTGCCAGCCATCTGAAATCTTATTTTTACCACTTCTTAGGCTGGAGTTTATTTTCTCTTCTTTGACTCGGGCACCAAATGGAGATATGTTGAAATAGTTGCAGTTTTGTGGACTGACCACTCATGGCTCGTTCACCCACTATGTATGTGGCTGAGACTCTCAGATTGGGTGCCTTTAAGGGAAAGCTGCTGCCCCTCTCATTAATCAGCCCCGAGGAGTACTGGCCGGGAGACTGGCCAGAGGAGGAGCAAACGGAGTGGGCTCTGTGGGATTCCAGTACATCCCCGATGCTTCCTCGTAGCCTGGCTTGCTTAAAATGAAACCGACGAAACCATGTGCTCTGTCAAACAGCACCACATTCTGACTTGCAGCTTTTAAGCCTCCGCATAAGGAAAGCCAGCCCCTCCAACGTGCCTTCTACATGTTGTGCAGAGTCCCGGGCTCGGACTCGTGCATTCAGCTCTGTGCTCTTCTTTCCACAGCAGTCCAGGTCTGCATTCTCACGCACCAAGGACGATGCCCTGAAGACCTCATCCCCGGAGACTGCGTCGAGGCTGCCGAGGGGCCGGGGCCAGCAGCCGAGGGAGGAGCTGGTGCTGCCCAGCTGGAAGCTCACGGACAGGCTGGGTGAGACATGTTACTATCTTGAGCGGCGTCAGTTCTGTGAGTTTCAGAGCCGCTGTTTTAAGGCTGCTCGGCCCCTCCTCCCATCCTTCTGAGGTGGCATATGCTCATTCGAGGCAGTCTCTGGCCCCGCACACAGTGCATAAAGGCAGCCGTGTCTTCCAGGGGGAGTTTTCCTCCCAGACCAGTGGGGTGATGGGGCTCCTGGGCAGGTGTGAGATAGCGTAGCTCCAAGTCAGCTGCAGGGCCATCTGGACAAGGAGCTCATCCCAGCTGGGTCTCCTGGGCTCCGTGGCTGACTATCCAGGTAAAGATGACATAGAAGTTACATCTAGGAGACAGGTGACCTATTCAAGATTCCTTTGCCACCAGCACAGGTCTGTCCTTCCCACACCTTCAGCTGGAAGCCAGGGTGTTTGTCCTCACAAGAAGAAACAGTAGAAGAATTCTCAGCTCACGTTAACATCAGATCTACACGCCTCTCCTAAACAATACCATCAGCAAAATATTCATCTGAGCAATGTGCTTTTAAAGATCATGCTGTTGTTTCTACTCTATATAATAGGGAAAAGATGTAACCAACAGCCATATAAATAAATCCCACTGCAATACAGCACAAAGAATTGAAAAACTTTAAGTATCTTTTAACAGTCATTCTAAAAATTTTCCAAAAGAAAGCAATTTCACATTAACCTTTTAGTATCTATCAGTAGAAACTGCAGAATTCTGTGAGCACATGAAATGTTCCTTATTTATGTATATGATTTTTGTTTGTCTTTTAAGTGCATTTTTTTCTTTCCCGTGCTGCCCAGCATATCCATATTAATTTATTCACCCATATTCTTTATTTCTTTCATTCTCTTTTATCAGGGGTTGAAAATTCCCACAGAGAAGGGACTCTTAGTAGATTCCACAGGTCGTATGAGAATGTCATATAATAGGTCTTCAATAAACAATAACTACATTTAAAAAATCACTTTACAAGGTGCACAGTCCGCCTGTGGCACTGTTGTGTTTAGTTGCTAAGCCGGGTCATCATTTGTGTGGCAGATAGGAACCCTGAGTGACAGTGAGGGTATGTGATTTGTGCAGGATCCCACAGCTAATGGGGTCCCAAAACCACGTATTACAGCTCCAGTCATCAGGCTTTTCAACTGCCTGATAACAAGTGTGTCCTCACCATAAAAAAATCAGCAATTCAAAATTCACACGTAGAAACCAATACATTTAGAGGATGTTATAAGAACTTCTAAAAGACATCTCATTTCAGAAAATAGTCCCCTGCCAAGTTATGAGCATTCCAAATAAATTCGTAAAGGATTTTGATTTTCAAAACATGACTTTGTACCTAACTTTCTATAAAATAAGGCACCTGTGTATATTTTATCAGTTGTATATAAGCATAAAACTTAAGTCAACAGCATGACACACAAGAAAGACTTCATGCTTTTCTAAAAAACTCCATGCATCTCTCAGGATGAAAATTTAAAATGAAAAATATAAAGCACTTGTATAGAAAGCTGCTGGTTTTTCTGAGGACATGTTGAGATGTCCAGGCCAACCCCAGAGGTCTTGACGGATGTCTGAAGTGCTTAACAGGAAGCAGATTATTCCCAGGGGCACTGCTGTCTCGGCCGAGCAGGGACCGAGAACAGAGGAGGAGCAGAGGTGGAGGGCGTCTAGAAGGCCAGTGTCCTCAGGGCTATTTTCAGCAGTTCTGCTTATGTCTCAGGACAAGGGTTAGTTCCTGGGCCTGCAGGTCCATGCACGGGTGGGGTCAGCCCAGGCACACTGTGGGCTGAGTAAGCCACAGCAGGTCCGTTTTCAGGCTTGACCATGTTTATGGCAGTTAATGGATTTCCCCTAAACATATTTGCACTTTATAGACCTTGCCTGAGCGGCTCCTGTGTGCACAGCATGTGCTCAGGGCTCGGGGATAAAGACCCAACTCTCTGAGTTGCTCGCTGATGGTTGTCTGCACAATGTGAAAGGTGCAACTTTGGAAAGGAGGGATTGGAGGGTCCCAGAGGGATGTCCCCACGGACCAAGAGAATGTGGCACTGCAGCCCAGGTACGGCTTTAAGCTGCTCTGACAACTTGGCTGGTGCCCAGGATTCTCACAGGGTTGGCACGCAGTGACCCAGTTCCGCCCCAAGTGCCTGACCACAGCCCAGGCTGGTGGGACACTGAGTTCCCTTTCTTCAGAGGGCGGAAGGGGGCTTTCTCTCCTCCCGGAGGACTCTGGGCTGGCTTAAGCGTGGTCCTCCTGATGGCCTGTGCCCTGCCCCTCTCCTGCTGCCCCACCACCTCCGTGTGGCAGAGCCCCCACAGCCCCTCAGAGGCCTCATCTCCTCTGCCTCCTTTTCCTGGAGTGTTTTCTTGCCTCCCTGCCCAGATGGGCCTCCTGCATCCCTGAGTCCCCTGGAGTGACACCTCTCTGGCTTATTCCGTGATCCGGCTTGTGCTCAGGCTGAACACGCCGCAGCTGAGCCCTCCTCCCCTAGACAAGGCCCTGGGTCTGGACCTGAGTCATCTTGTGGCCCTCTCTGGTTTCTCCCTCCTTCTGCAGACTTGGCCCCGGTGTTACAGAGCCCCGACGGGAACTGGCTGGCCCTGAGGGGTGGCGTTCTGCTGGCCACACCTAAGAGGGGCACATTTCAGGCCCTGGAGGCCGCCTCCAGCGCGGCGTCTGCCTACGATGTGCTGGGCTCCGACAGCGAGGAGGACCTGGACTGGAGTGAGGCCTTGACCGTGCCGTGCCCAAGGCCCCGAGGCCAGCCCAGGGAGCCCCAGCCTCAGCTCAGGCAGGCCCAGAGCTTAGCCCAAGGCCCCTCAGCCTCCTCCGCCCCCTCTGGCCTTTCCCCCAGCCCCGAGGCCATGTTTTCTGACTCGGAGACCTCCTCAGCAGAGTCTTCCCGGGAAGCAGGGAGCCAGGCTGGACCATCCTGGTGGCAGAGGAAGGCCCCCAGGGACCTGGCAGCTGAGAAGATGCGCCTACAGGGAGAACTGGACGTGAACTTCAACCCCCAGCCTGCCAGCAGGGAGACCTCAGAGAACAGCAACGCTGGCAAGGCCCCCCGTGCAGCAGACTGGCAGGCCAGGGCAGGGAGAAGGGCCCAGGTGGGTTCGGAGGAGCCAAGCAAGGAATTATGTTCCCCCAGCACTCCTCCCCAGGAGCTGGACGCACATCAGGTAATAAACCGGGTGGCTACAGGCACACGCACTGGGCAGGATGTGCCCTCCTCCAGACAGGTGGCCTAGCAGCTCCTGGGTTAGCCACACACCCAGATTCTCATCCGGGTTTGGCTGCTGCATTGCAGAGGGACCTAGCGGCCCACATCTGTGCCCTGGGCTCCACGTCCTACCCTCTGGGGATGGGAGTATGAAGTTAAGAGTGGGTTTGTATGTGTCCCCCCCTACTCTCCCACCCCATCCCTACCCCAGGCAGCAGGACCATCAGCGGGAACTTGCTGCAGATGCAGCTTCTCAGGCGCCACCCAGACCTGCTGAGTCAGAAACTCTGGGGATGAGGCCAGGCCGTCTCTGCTGGGCCCCAGTTCCAGGGCCGCTGGCTCGGGGCTGGGGGTATGGGTCTAGAGTCAGCCTGCCTGGGCGCCTGTCCCACTGTGCGGCCTTGGGAAGGCATCCCTCTAGGTCTCAGTTTCTTCATTGGTAAAATGGAGATATTACAGCTTCGAATAATGGATGTGATGAGAGAATAAGACAGTGTTTATGAAGGACTAAGCTTTGTCCTAGACATACACAAGTGCTCAGTAAAATATTATCTCAATATGATAATTCAGGGTATGGTTTCCTGATACTCTGTGATTCCTTGGTCCACATCACAGCCCCTCCTTGAGAATATGATTAAAGCTATGGACTCTCCCCTTAGAAAACTGCACGCACATGCACACGCACATGCACACTCATGCACTCACACCATTTTGCTTACACTTTTAGATGGTTCCTAGGCCCCCGCCAGGTTAGTTTGAATACACCCGCCCACTCCCAGCTGTGCGCCTGGGACCGCATGGTACCCCATCCTGCCCACTTCCTGGCAAAGCACATCACTGGCTTGAAGGTCCGACTTTGTGGAGTGCACTGTGGCCTGCCCATGGCAACGTTCTCTGAACTGGAAAGCTTAAATGGTCTTCCATTAGCACCACAGTGACATGGTCAGGGTCTAGCCGAAGACTTAGTTCTGTCACCTCTGCCTCTGCAGGTGTGTAGTCGTGCTCACACTCCTGTCAACCTGACTTTCTGGCTCTGCACAAACCATACCGTCCCCAGAAGTACTCAGCCACCTGCCCTGCACTCCACGTGTGCGTTCTGCCAAAAGCAGGCCCCAAGTCAAGGATCGGTATAGTTTATGTGGGAGCAGGTCCCACGAGGCCCCAGAGACGCGACAGTGAATGGCCAGTTAAAGTGGGCTATCGGCAGCTGGCCCTTACCACCTGGGACAGTCGGGCAGCCCTGGGGGGCACAGCGCAGGATTCTCCCAGGACCAGAGCGCTCATCCACGGCCTCCGACTGGTGGAGAGCGGGCCCACCCACGAAGGGCATTAGCTCCAGCCAGGCAAGTGTGAATGGTGCCTGAGAAATCCTTCCAGCGGAGCAGAGACATCAGGTCTGCAGAGGGAAACTGTCCCCGTGGCTGTGGACAGCTCGTGTGTGTCCAGGCCGTACAGGCTGACGTTGCCAGCATTCACAGTGACCTTCTGTGAATGCGTCAGCCAGACACTGACCCTGGGCCCTGGAGAATAGCTCTGACTCTGGCCACAGAACGTGGCATCAGGCCTGTTTAACCTGCTAATATTGCCTAGAAAATGCCCTTCACATAGCCCAAGCTCTCTTTTTCTCCTCACTGAAACAAGATCATTACAAATCTGCCTCATGGGGTTGTTGTGATCAGAGAAGGTTCTGTCAAACTATGACTCATTAGTTCAAGTGGAGTTTTCTGAAGCCACTTTTGGTGACTTGCCTCAAGGCATATTCTTGAGGGTTGTCTGCATGACTCACCTGCAGGCAAAAAAACCTATGTCTCCTCCACAGCTAGGTGCCCGAATCTTCTTATTCATTTGAGGTGGTTTGAAAATTGTCTTCTGGTGTCACTCTTTGTAAGGCATCAATGGGGAGAAGGCAGGGCTAGCAGGAGAGCAGGGGCCTTGCAGGCAGCGTCCTCTCCTCCCTGTAGGTGGCAATGGTGTGGTACTTCCAGAGATTTCAAAACCCTGGTCCCTACATTTATATGCATGTTTTTTAAAACCATTTGCATATTTTGTAATTGTATAAATGAATGTAATATAAAAAATTTAGGACATACAGATATAGTTCCCCCTTGACCACAGCCCTGAATCCCTTCATCACCTGAAATGACTACAGTTTTATGTACATCACTAGGTATAGGACATTAGAAATAGGCTCTTTAAGTGTCCATGTGTTATAGGAATCGCCCTCCGCTCTCCACGTCCATCAGCCTCTTCCCTTGATGGTGAGCCAGAGTTATCAGCACAGGTCCACACACAGCTCCTGCAGAAGACTGCGTCGCGGTGGCCCTGTGGGAGCTTCTGTCAGGGCAACTGTAAGGGCGCGTTGCCCGAAGAGATTTCAAACAAGTCAGTCTTTTCATGACACCCGTCACTGTGCACGGACAATTCCAAGCAATGCTGGTGACTCTGGGGTGGCTGTTCCCAACCCCAGTCCACCTGCTCTGTGGACAGTAGGAGCCACAAGTTCCTATAGTGCCGTGTTCAGGACTTTTTCAATGTTGGGTGTTGTAAGCAGCACTGCGGAGCATGTCACTGTGCAAACCTCTCTATGCGAGTACAGGGAGAGTTGTGGACTCAGCACATGTGGGTCTTAGCTTCCATCGAGCACTTGCCAGGTTAGGCTCTGAGCCTCACAGCTGTTCATGAGGCCGCCTCTCCAAATGTGCATTCTGGCATCGTCCACAACACCCAGGGTTGTCAGTCTTAAGTTGTTGCCAACTTTATGGGAGGAAAAAAAATACTCTTTAGTCAACATTTTCCTGCTACTGAGGTTGAACATTTTTCCTGTTTAAAGCTATCTACATTTTTTCTTCTGTGAAAGGCACATTTTTCATGTTTCTTCTATTATTTTATTGGACTATTTGTCTTTTTCTCACTGATTTTTAGGAATTTATTTTCTAATTATATTGTAGGTATTATTAGTTCTTTGATGGTTACACACTGAAAATATTCTCTTCTTGCCAATCACTTCTGCCTTAAGTATATTTTACATATGAAAATTTTTGTTACTAATAATTTATCAGTTATTCCCATTATTATTTTTGTGCTTTAAGAAGGCTTTAAACTCCCCCAAGGTTATAAGAATATTTTCCTAATTTTTGCTAATATTTTGCAGTTTTTAATTTTACATTTAGCCCTTTTGTCCATCTGTACTTTATTTTTCTGGATGATATGCAATAATATCTAACCTTATTATTTTCAAATTAAACGTTTGTCACCAAATCATTATTAAATGATTCATCCTTTATCTGCTGGCTTCAGGTGCTCCCCTTAATGTACATTAACCTTCTTTTATTTCCAAGAATCTGGATTCTTACTCTGTTTTGTTCCATTGATCTAGAAGTCCCATCCTTGTACAAATACAATTTCAATTATAAAATTTTATAAGATATTTTGTTATCTGATAGATGGTCTTCCCTTCACTGTCATTTCTGTTGATGACATTTCACAAAAATGTCTTGACTTTTCTCAATCCTTTACTCATATAAATGATTTTTACAATCTGCTCTTCAAGTGGCAAACTTTTTACATTTGATCGGATTGCTCCAAATGTGTGTCTCTATTCAGGAGTAATTTATGTCTTTATAATATTGAGCCTTCCCATCAACAGTGTCATCTGGTCTGCATTTACTTTCAGTAAAGTTTTACAGATTTTTTTCAAAGCTCTTATGTCTTTCTGGTTAAAAAGCTTTTAAGTCTGTCATACATTTTGTTGGTACTGTGAATGACATCCCTTTTTTATCTATTATTTGTTCTAATGGGTTTTCGATGGTAAAAAGAACACACTACTGATTTTATATTTTATAACTTAGCACCTAATAGGTTCTCTTATTAATCCTATTAATAATTAATTTTCAGATGGTTCTCTTAGCTGTTACAGGTAGGTAATCATATTGTCTACAAGTTATGACATTTCCCTATTTTCCTTTCCATTATTTATGCTCATTTCTCTTGCTTGTATTTGCTGCACTGGCAACAACCGGTGCCACCCTGTGGTGTGGTGGTGACACCTGGCACCCTGTCTGTCTTGCTCCTGTCCTTAGTCCCTTGATTCCAGTGTTTTGCCATTAAATATGATGCCTTCTCTAACTGTAGTACCCATTTTCAAAACAAAGGACAAGCCATATGTACCTGTGTACATTGTTCTGGGCATTAACGGGACAGACAGTGCCTCCATGTCTGTAGTCTTCATTTCCCTGTTTCCTCACCCTTTTTACTATTGTCTTTATCCTTCTGTAGTTTCCTTCCTTTCTGTGTGTTTAATCTGGCGAGTTACCCAGAAGATGTAGCAGCATGTGTCTGCCATTCCCCCCACTCTAGACCCTTTACCTCTCCAGCCATGACTGCCAGACAAAGCCACTGAGAGCAAGAACTCCCCTCCCGCAATCTCCATCCGTATCCCCGGCCTAAATCTCAGGTCACATGTAGCTCTATGTACTTGGGCCTCACAGGCCAGTGAACACGTTCTTCCATCCTCTGAAACACCGATCCCTGGTGCCCACAGATGGGGTGAGGTCTCTGCGTCCGAATCTCTGTTCCTCCAGCGCTCTGAGCAGACATTTCACTGCCTCTGCACAGTTAGTGTTGAAGAGAAGCCTGAAGACAGCCTGACTTTTCCTTTATGTGTGAAATTTTCTCTTCTTTTACGTTTGCTTGACATGTTGTATCTTTAAAAAGCCAACATTTTGCCAGTTTGCACAAGGGTAAGTGTGCACTCATTTCATGCTGCTGCACACGATATGTACACACTCAGGTGTCTTTCCAAATCAGGAGTGTTTTCTTCTGTATTGTGATTATTACTTCTTCCAGGCCACCCACAATTCTCATGTGAGCTCGACTCTCTGTCTTCATGTCTATGACCCTCTCTTACTGTTTTCCCATGTTGATCTTTTCCTCCACCCTCAGAAAACCTTCCCAGTTTGTCCCCCACATTACTTACTTGTTTTCCCAAGATTAATTCTGCTGTTACAATCGTCAAATGCAGGTTCTAAACCTGCTGCTGTGTTTTCAGCCTCTGCAATTTTTTGTCTCATCTAGGTGTTGATCCCTTATAACTCTACACCTCTTCATTGACACCGCATTATTATGCCCTAATGAAAGCGCAGAACTGCTACCCCACGGTGTGTCCTGGTTGTTAGTAGAACATACCTCATGTCTTCAAGCACTCTTTTGTTTCCTTTGCTCTGCAGTATTTTCCCATAGGTTCTTTGCTAACTTTTCCTGTTAGTCGTTCTTGAATCGTCATTAGTTTGCCAGTATCGAGGGTATTCCAGTTTCCCCTCTGCTAGCTTAAGTTAGGAGTTTTTTCCTATTCTCATTGTCTTCCTCTGTGTTTCTTTGAATAGGTGGCTAGAACCTAGCCACGGATATGGTGAATGAGTGGGTGGATGGAAACAACAAAAGCCCTGCAGCCCCGCCTGGCTTTTGCAGCCTCCACCCCAGAGCTTTACATTTCATGGCCACATGCCAGGTCTTCCCTCTGCACAACCTGAATGTTTCAGGGGAGATAACATTTTCTACGTGGCTATAAACAAAGAGGGATTAAAGGGAGTTGGGGGTAGGGCTTGGATGCTTGGACAGCCCACCCCACAATAGAGGGCTCAGGTGTTGGGTTTTTTGTTTGGTTAGTTTTTGTTCATTTTGTTGTGTGGTGAGCATTTATCTCACTTCCTGGGCCAGGATTTAAGATTGGCAGAATACAGGGCGGAGGGGAGTAGTCAGCACTTAACCTACTTAGATGAGGGAGAGAACGGGTTTGTTTGTTTTATCAGTACATTCCCACGGACTCTGTATTTAATGGAAGTTTTCCCCATCCATTTACTGGCAACAAGCTCTTGCCATTACTTTTCCAGGTATGTAGGTTTTCACCTTTTCCTATGTCTTCCCTCGCAATTTTGGTGGAAAAATTTAGAGAGGTTGTTGAGAGATGTTTGCCAGATACCATTTTTAAACGTATCCTGCTAATTAACTTTTTGTTTTGTTGATTGAGATGTCAGGATTGCAGAAGGCTGCGATTTTAGTTTCTCTGATGTTTCATTTTTTTTTGTTGTACTCATTAGTGAAACTTGTTTCTTTGGAGTGAATCTGCCCCCTATCTAGCCTGCTAGGTCCCAACTATTCTTAAAACACGTGTTAAGAATCTTGCCACATGAGAAGGTACCAATTCTTTATAACTAATAATCTGTAGATATTTGATGTTTATGCCTTGCTACAGAAAGAATTTAAAGTGGTTTATGTAAATATAAACATGAGAGGATAAAATGAAAATATAACGATAAGTGGGACAAAGGAAAAATAAGGTTAGAAAAATGAAGCCAGGAGTGATGTCAGTTCACAAAATGGATGCAATGAGGTCATAATGGGACCTCGTGCGTTGGAGATCTCAAACACTTGGCTCTGAGTTTTCTAGAAGAATGCCATGAGCAGTGTTCTGAGCCATGGATGCCTTAAAGGATGCTGCTCCTGGAGCTGAGATTCAAGAGAACTTTACCTTGTAGGTCCATGTGGAGAGAATGCAGAACACAGCTCCTCCACTCTAAACCACTTCAGAGGAATACCCTCAGGAAGTTGCTTCTCAGCGTCACTCACTGTGGACAGTACACCCAAGCACAGTCTAATCAAGCCAGGCTGATGAGAGGCCAACAGACACTGACCCCTGCACGTCCAGGCTGTTCCAGGATTAGGTTTTGAGTACGCAGAGGAGCAGATGGCTGCCTCCCTAGCCCTGGTTCATGAGTGCAACTCTGAATTCAAGGGGATGCTCTCTGACAGGTGCTTGCAAGACCGTGCATGTTGAGGGTAGTATGACACCCCCATCCTGTGAACACTGAGGCACCCAACACGTATGCCTACCTCTGAGGTGTGCCAAGCAAACCTCAAATCTACTCAGATTGCATTTGAATTTCCTCCAGTACACAGACCAAAGGGGGTGGACCCTGCAGCCCCAGCCCCAGTCTTCACCATTGATTTGCAGATCTTTTTAGGCTAGAACCTTGCTTTATGTGAAAACTTGAAGAGAAGACAATAATATGGCAGAAAGAGAGACCGCTCTGAGACAAGGCCATCCTCTCTCCCACCCCACCCCCACAGCAGCCTAAGCAAATACAAACAATAATCTGGAAACAGTTTAAAGCAGGTGTGACCAGTGTCCCCTCAACCGAAGAAAAACCTTGGTCAAGTATCTGTCAATCAATTCCCCTTGACATGTGAATTGCCGGGCATGTCCTCCAAAGTAAACCAGTTGTGAAGAACAGTCTAGAAAATAGCAAGATATTTGCTGAGTAACAATGCTTCTTAAAAAAGTCATTTCCAATGGGCCCTTTTTCTTTATCAATCCAGTGATTCTTTTTTTATTTCTATATTGCCTCATTCCTTCTAATCACCTTAATATAGACAGCTGCCTTTAAGTACTTGTCCAGTTACAAACTATATCAAGCAAAAGTGATGTACAAACGTCTTAGGGAATAAAAGGATATCTCACATCTTGTTAGCAAAACAGGATGGTCCAGATTCTGGTTGCAGATATGTGATGAAGCCCTTTCTCCTGAATTACTAACTGAATAAATATAACATATTTTCTTTGGTCCTTATAAATACATTGTTTACTCATCGAATCTTGAGCTGAAGAAAATTCACCTAGGACGCTGTCACATGGAGACTCCTAGTCTGAGATTATACCATCAACTTGACTATCATTGTTAGAGTCTGGGGAGCTGCTCTCTCTTTGAATTCATCTTGTGAGTCATCCAATAATTGTGAAGTGTTGCTCTCTGTCAGTTTCTTCTCTTTGCAATTATGAAAAAATTTGAATTGTCAACTGTATGCATTGAGCTGAAAGCAGACTAAAATGGTGATGATTTATGTCACTACTGAATCACCCTTCTAGGCAATTCCACTGTTCTGTTATTTTGGTCTCTTTTATCCTAATTGGAAATAATTGATGAGTAATGATGAAAGACAATTCCCAGAATGATAAAATAGCAAAATATTTCAAAAGGAAAAATAAGATCACAAAGTTTCATCATGTATCTTAGATTTATGAAAGGGTCCATGAAACTATACAGTAATTACAAAATAGAGTTTTATTTTATTGTAAAAATATGTAAATTTTCTCTTTGTTCTTTGGAAGCCCTTCAGGAAAGAACAAAGGCTATGAAATACCAAGCCTCATAAATAGCACAACTCAAAAACTACAATGGAATCTATGGGCCCCAACAGTATGGTGAAGGTCACCTTGTTAAAACACCGTACACATCTATTCCACTTAACAGCGAGAACAGAGGGAGCGATGTTCTCCATGTCCTCCTGGGGTTTCCCAGGCCTGGCAGGCTCTACTCGTGGAGTTGGTGTATGCTCACCACATGGGAGGGGGAAGCTAGGGACATAATTCTCAAGCCAGACTGTCTCTGTCAAGGGACTGCCACTCGGCAGTCCTCACATAAGTGCAAGGACCTTTGCCCGGGATACTGATCTTCCTCCCTCTTTCAGCCAGGTAACTGCTACACTTTGAGTCTCAGCTCAACCTCACTTCCACAAAGAAGCTTCCCCTGACCCCATCATGGGCCCTACGGGCTGTGGGAGCCCTCCTCCCAGCCCTGTCTGCACCAGCAGCCTGACAGTGTGGGTTCCTGTCTCCTGCCCTGGGCCAGTGGGGCTGGAGCCAGGTTTGTGCAGCCTGTCTCGTCAGCACCAGCACAGGGATGCCCTGGTGGGTGCTCAGTTAGTATTTTGTGAATGAAAAACTGAATGAGTTCAAACACATTTCTGAGCACAGATGCCCACCTGCCTGAACCCTTAGAAGAGTGTTCAGATGCATGTGTTTGAGAGAATAAAATGTGAGCCCTTCAATAGAGAAAGCAGATAAGGGAAGAGAGCTTTATTTCCCTGGGGTCCTTCCTCAGGGGCTACAGGGGACAATGAGCAACTCCACCATAGCAGAACAGTCCTCAGCTCATGGTTCTGCTTTCATTTAGGTGTGGGCTGATTTGTCCGAGAATGATGTCGTTAACGAGGCTCTGCGGCCTCAGACCCACCCAGTCGCCACACACGAGAAACTGAGAAACAGGTTGTACGAGCTAGCGGTGCAAATGAATGAGAAGGACACTTCTTCAGGGGAGGACCAGGAATGTGAGCCTAAGACGGAGCCTGGGAACCAGAAGGAAAGTCTGTTCTCTGAGGACAACAGCCAGAGCGTCCAGGAAGAGCTGCAGAAGGTAAGGGCCGTGCAGGCACCTGCGGACAGCTCAGCTTCCACACTGGGTGGGCGGGAAGGTCCTGTATTTGTACAGAGATTTGCTGGGTGCCCAAAGAGCACTCTCTAAACTGCCCATCCCTGTGACTTGGGAAAGCCCAGGAAAACCCGTCTTGATTAGCACTCGTGGTTCAATCAGGGAAACAGTTCCACGTGACCCAGGGAAGCCTCCCAGCCTCTTGTCTCCTTCTTACTATGCTTCATCAATGTGGCCCTTTAGTTTGAGCCTGTCGTTTAATGCTCATGATCTCTCCTGCTGGTAAATAAAGAGCAGGGAGGAATTTCACCTGTGGATTAAGACTCTCTAGCTGGCCCTCTGCAGTCAACAATGAAGCTTCATTCCATGGTCTTTGTGTTGAAAGTGGCCATCGTGGCTCTCTGCAGGTTTCAGATTTTGGCTTGTCTTGGCCTAAGGATCCATTTTCAAACAAACCTTATGTGGTACTTCAGAGTTTTAAACAGGTAAGAGCACCTTTGCTCTTTGGGTCCCTGAGCATCTAGGCGCCCCGGACAAACCCCTTGATCTCCAGTCCCAGCCTCTCCCTCCCCATCCCCCAAGCCAGCCCCTGAGTTCTAAGGGGCATTGACAACCACAGGAGACAGGCCCAACCTCTGGCAGGAGGGACCCAGCCTCCCACCCACAGTCAGTGTTCCACCCACTGTCCTGGGGCAGTTGCCTGGGTTCCCTGCACAGCCTCCCAGAACACATTCATGCCACACTTCGCCACTTAAGAGTCGGGGGGAGCTGATCTTTGCTGAAGGTCTCCTATGTGATGGTGCTTTGCATGTCATAGTCAATTCAATTAATACCCTCTGAAGTAAATGCAGCCCCTTTCTGCAAACGAGGAAATTGAGGCTAGTCATAAGCTACTTACCCAAGGCCCACAGCCAGTCAGTTTCAGAAATGGGACTGCATCACAGATCTGCTTGGCCTCGAATCACAGGCCCCTTCCCTTATGTCTCATCTGGAAACATTTCGATGTGTCTGCACTAGTGACCAGTTCACACTATTCTGAGAGAGCTGCATAGGCTAACACGTTGCTGGCAACCCCCTTCATCTGCTCAATAGCCAACCTGGGGTGCAAGCAAGGAGAGGCTGGGCCACCCCAGGACGACCGCAGAAGGTCAAGAGCAGGCCCAGATGGAATTGGGCCCACTCTCCCTGCTGGGCCCCTGAACCCTCCAGCACCCCAAACTACCTGCCACTCACCCCATTCCAGCCTCCGCGGCTACTGAGTCCTCACTCATAAACCTGCAGGGCGCTCTGCCCATGTGTGGCTTATGTGTTTCTCCTGGCGTGTCCGGGGCTCAGAGAGCAGACCAGGGCCCTCCCAGGCAGCCCTTCCTGGGATGTGGGCTCCGACCCACTGCTTCCTCAGTGTCAGTGGGTACTGATCACAAGTAACAAGTGGATGTTCTCTGTTACTAGAACCAGTGCCCATTATAGTCATATCTGAGTGCTGGAGCGGAGAGCCAGGTGGTAGCTGAAGAACACCTGATTTCTTAAGGCTGGCTTTGCTGCCCAGGGTCCCAAGGCTCCACGACCTCATGCTGCACGGTGGGATGCTAGGCTGTGATAAGCCATGCACACCCACCCGCCTCAGCCTGCAGGCCTCAATGGCTGCCTGTAAACCTCCGTGTAGCAACAAAAGAGATGACATATTTTTCCCCATCAGGCATGGGCTACTCTGATTAAGGGAAAACAGAAATACAGGTTTATGTATTGAATATTGTTTAGAAGCAGAAGGATATAGAGATAGGCTTTAAGATTAAATTGAGTTTGAAACACAGCCATGCAATTTGCAAACTCTGGACTGGTTACAGCACTCCTTAAAACAAGCCAGTGTCATTCTTGCCCACCTACTATGCTCCGTCTCCAAACTGTTCTCAGTGACCCTCCAGGCCCTTCTTGGCCCCTCCAGTCTGTTCTCCATTCTGCAGAGGGAGCCGCCCTACAGCCCCAAACTTGATCCTGGCATATCCACAGACCCACATCTCCCCTGGTTTTAAAATTGAGCCCATCACTCAGCCCAGGTGTCCATTGTAGAAAAGCACGCCTTGTTCTTTTTGGAACTGTGAGGACTGAACCAGGCCGCATAAGGCACACAGAGCAGGAGCTCAGCCAACAGTCATTACAGCCCCCCATTACAACCCCAGGGAAAAGCTCTCACTGCTGTGAAGTAGCACCCTTCTGCCAGTGCTGACTGGATTCTCATGCTATTGCCAGCCAGCCCTCATGATGTCAAGCTGTGGCTCTTTAAGTGCATTCGGTGCTGCATCATACTCTGCAGCATGTAAGGGGAAGCACTGCATCGGGCCCCCAGCTTCCTATCGTCAGGATCAGAATGACTAACTTCCCCTGGGATCCAGCCACAGCGGTCTACACCCCACAATGCACAGTTGCGGAGCAGGTCTGAAAGTGTACCTATGCCAGAAGCTCATCTGCTTGCCACACAGTTGTGCACACTGGTCCTATGTCCAGCCACCTGAGGGCTCCTGGGGTGGCAGGAACCCTCGCCCTGCCAGCAGGTCGGTGGGAAGTGAGAGATAGAATATGGCCCTGAGCAGGCCTGACCGTGACCCTGGGAAGAGTAAATATCAGCCCTTGTTAAAGTGGAAACTTGGGTGTGAGTGAGGCACTGAGCTCCAGCAGATGGGTGCTCTGGGCACCCACACTGACAGCAGCCTGCTAAGGCCATCTGCATGGACCCCTCTCTTCCCTGCCTCACTCCCCACTCCTCGGCCACTGTGCCCTGCAATCGCCTCCCAAATAAGCTACATACACTCAAATTCTTGTCTCGGGTCTGCTTCTTGGGGGGTAAGCCAAAAACGGAGATAGTCACCAAACAGGAGCAATGTAGAGCCCCCAGCTCACCAACACTCCCCTCAGTGTGGTGGCCAAGCAGTGAGGGGATCCAGACCCCCAGCGGCTGCTGACTCCCCATGCCTTCCAGCAGGGCTTGCCTTAGGCAGAGTGCTTCACCCACACTTTACTGAACCCTGCTGCCTCCCCTGCCAGCCCTGCTTCTGGAGCCAAGGCAGGGGCGTGTACCTGTTCCCACAGACACAATGACATCAGTGGCACTTCAGTGTCCTGATGTATGACAACCGTCTAGGAATCAGGGCTCCAGAGTCTGTCCAGAAGCAGAGGACCCCCATCCACTTTAGAATCATGCCTTTTCCTGATTGGAGTCAACCCTTTGCTGTAGGCAGACTCGTCCTCACAGTGGGCTCACTTTGGCTGGGCCTTCAGGGCCCAGTGATGATTCCAGGATGGTCACTGTCCTCTGAATTTTAACTAGCTGCAGAATAAGCTTGGGGCCAGCCCAGAAATGCCCAGGGAACTGGATTCCCATAGGGTCATGTTTTCTCTTTATGTCATCTTGGTTCCACTGCACCTCAGTGGTCAGACTTCCAGCCATGGGGTCCTCAGAGCCCAGGAAGGAGCCCTCACTTCTCCTCTGCCACTTGGCAGGTGGTTCTGAAAGTCCTGGCTAAAGTGGTTCTTAGAACCATTTGCCTCTAGGTATACAGCTCCTGCATTCCTGAAAGAGGGGTCCAGAGAAGAGCCTGGAACTCCTGGCCTGAGTTTGGTAACTGCCTTCAAGGGCTGACTGTCCCACAAACCCATCCTTCTCAGAGCAGTGATCCCCAAGGTCTCTCCTGGCTCCCAAACCCCACAGTTCTAGGGAGATTTAATCCAGAGCTAATGGATTAAATAGGTTTTTGTTTCCTGATACAAGAATTATTTGTGACCTTGTGTTTAGATGACAAAAGATGTCCTAATGTATCAAGCTTTCGTCAAGCTTTTGGAACATGAATGTTTGGTGAAGGCCCAAATTAGTGAAATTCATGCATTGTAGTCAGATTTGTACGTCCAGTGTCCTAAAAGCATTTTTAGTTAAAGTGTCTTTGTTTATTAATTATTATCACAAGTAGCTGAATCACTGTGCTTTATTTTCACAAGGGAGTCCCAGACCAGCAGATATCTCCCACAGTTCCAGTTCCAGAGAATAGTCCTTATCAGAGGAGTAAGACTTTTCTAAACTGATAAATGTCTTTCTCCCCAAACATCTTCTCATGGTCGCTGTCTGTTTACTAATGTCAAGCCACCTCGACCCACAATCCTGGCAGGGTCAGGGAGACAGATGTACTGACTGCTGTCTGAGAAAACCCACAGCCTCGGGTTTCTGAACTTCAATGTACTTGTGAAAGTTTCTGGTTGATTTCACAGTGTAAACATAAAATCAAGTATTGTTGTCCATGTGTGTCTCACCCTTGTAAAATAACTCACCATTCACATGGGTCTTCCATCCCAGGTAGCATCTTATTCAAGAAAAGTGTCCGCGTCTTCAGTTGGTACTAAGGTGAATATAGTGTTAGATACTGATTTGCATCTTACAAGAGACACTGACATCCACAGGCCTTATGCCTGTTGTGGAATTAATACCTTTTCTAACTTTCTATTTAACTGCTGCCCCAGGAAAACAGAGCCGCTCTAGCTGTGCACTTAGAGCTACAGCTCCTGGCCATAGTGCTGGAACAGGTGAGGCTTCTTGTCACTCATGTTTCCTGGCATGACGCATCCCTACAACTGGGTCCTGTGTCGGGCAGGGAGGCTGCCTGGCTGGAACGGCAGAGTTCCAGGCTCTCTCCTGGACCACGGGGGTTTCAGCAGGACATCTTCCTCTGTGGGCAAAAGCGAGCACTCAGGAAAGCCTTCCAGAGCGCCAATGCAAAGATACCTTAAAGCCTCTGTAAAAGGCAGGTGTTACCTGAAAGGCCAGGAAGGACAGATGTCTCCCCAGCCACAGCAGTAGAATGGGACATAGGACAGACGTGGCTTGAGAGAGAGACAGGCAGAGCTGAGCTAGACAGTTGTTAAGTAGAAAGATCTAGAGAGCCAAGCCTGGTCCAGAGCTTTCACCCCACAAAAGCCCAAAAGTAAGAAGCCCTGGGGAGGTAAGAGAAGATACTGTGTGTATGAAGCTCTGTGAATAAGCAGGATTTTGCTCTTAGAAGACATTTCTGGATAAAGACAATATAAAAACAGAAAAGAGAGAGTAAAAAAGGAGGGAAGGAAGATAGGTTTACCAGTCTCACCTACAGATACAAATACCAAAATCCTAAAATGAGATACTAGCAAACTACATTTTGCAACATAAAGAGAATCATATGCCACACTAATATATGTATAACAAGAATACAAAATGAAGACAAGAAATAAATGTACTAGTATTAAATAGCAGAAAACAAAATACAAAATGAAGGAACTTCATTGTTATAAGTTGTTTAATAAGTACTATTTTTTTAAAGGCACATGCTAATCTCAACTGATGCCAAAATGACCCTTAGAAACATCTGACATATTCCATTTTTAAAAAGTGCCTCTGAATGAATAAAAAGATAATTCTGATGAAAATATCCAACTCAAAGCACTGCATTAAAACCCTAGAGTTTTTCTTGGATGAGAACTCTTTGAAATATGAAAAATATCTTGAACATCATACTATCTTACTGTCATGTCATACATGACAAAGAGTTATGATTCTAAGTACTTTTCCATAAGTGTATATTTTATTAATCAAAATAGCATATACATACACTTGAAAAATAATGAATATGTGTGGATTAAGATTGGTTTTAAATTATAGGTGAATTATTTGTAATAATTTTAAAAATATTAACCATTCTAAAGAAATAAATGAGAGTGACTGACCCTAGAAGGGTCAAACACCTGAACAGACCATGGAGGAAACTGGCAAAGTGGCCAAAAATTATTCCTCAGGAAGAGCCAGTCCCTAGGGCCTTTGCAGTGGAATCCATCATTGTTCATAGTGCTGACAGCTCCCATATGGTCTAAGCTGTTTTTGAGCATTAACAATATGAAAGTATCCAAGTTCATTTCATTTATTTAAAACCTTGGTCTGAATCTAATCCAAAAGTCGCATGCCACCCAAAATTTACATACTAACTCACTGGTTAATGCACATTTTAAAATTCTCAATGTGTTAGCAAAATGTTTCCAATTACATAATGAAAATAATAATTTACAATGGCCAAGTAGGAGTTAGTCTAGGTATGTACTAATATAAATTATAGGAAACCTATTAATATTTTTCATAATATTTACAGGTTAAACATGATTATTTTGTTATATTTCTAGATGGATGTTGGAAATTTACAAATATAGTAAGAAATTTAAAAATATTCATAACTATTGAATGAATTCCAAAACAACAGCTGATGAAGTTAAGGAACCATTGCTTGTAAAAAAAAAAAAAGAAGACAAAACTCAACAATAGCTATTAGCCTTAGGGGCGTTGCAGACCTCTTTGGGAATCTGAGGAAAGCTATGGATCCTCTCTCCATAAAGGCATGAAGAATGAAAGTGATACAAATAGTATTGGAGTTTACAGACCCCATGAAGTCCATCCATAAAATCAAGTTTTTAAATTCCTGTTAATGACAGGAAGACTATAGAAACAGCTTCTATTGCTTTTGTTACTCAACATTGCTTTGGTAATAAAATTACAACACTATATTACTGACTTTCTGACTTCTGAATTAAAATAATAAAATCAACAAAAATTATTGGAAATAATAGGTTTGGCAAGGTGGCCTCTCACAAAAGGGTAATACATAAGCAAAGATTTCCTATATGCCAGCAATAATCTTTCAGGAAGTAAAAAAGAAATTCAGAATTGCAATAGCAACAAAAAGTATATACAGCGCTGAACATGCACTTAGCGTGCAACCCAGCAGTCCCACTCCCTGGTGTTTACCCAAGAGAAATGAAGACCTACATCCACATTAAAAAACAGATTGGGGGAAAAAAAACAGATTGGAATATTTGAAATAGCTCCATTCATAATCATCAAAAAAATGTCCATCAATTAGTGAATGGACAAACTGTGTTATACCCATACAATGGAGTACTACTCAACAAGAAAAAGGAATAAATCACTTATTCATGTAACAATATAGATGAATCTCCAAAGCATTATGCTGAGTGGGAACAAATGGACTCAAAAGGTTATATAATGTCCAATAATATAACATTCTAGAAAAGTGATAGGAAACATATCAATAGTTTTAAGAGGATGGGATGAAGGAAGTTTGAAAAAAGACACATGAGGGTAGTTTTTCATGTGATAGAGATATTCTATATCTTGATTTGGTATGGTATATAACATGCATTTGTCAAAACTAATAGAACTATGCCTTTAAGGGTGAATTTTACTGTATATAATACACATATGCACATGTGTGCACACACATATAAATACACCCAGTGGCAGTGAATAACTTAACTAGGAATGTAAGAACCATATGAATAAAATTGACTAACATTGAGACATAAATATTGAATAAGTGTAGAAACACATCCTATATCTGGATGGGAATATTTCATACTTTTCTAGATGTCAGTTTTCCTCAAATTAATCAGACATTTAACAGAATTCCAATTGTCTTAATGGGGTTTTTTAACTTAACATTTTTCTAAGTTTGTCTGGAAGAATAAATGCATAAGATATAGTAAAGAAAATTCAAGAAAATAATAAAATACAGGAAAATTTCAACCCCAGTAATAGCAGTGGTGCTAGCACTGCAATAAGCAGACAGATGAATGAAACAGCAGAAAATACAGAAACATACATATGTAATATGACATCACAACAATATTGGAGAAAGGACAGATTAATATTTAACACATTATTAATGCAAACTGGTTAAGCATTTGACAAAAAAATGATTTAGATCCATGACACTAAAATAAGAATAAATTCCCAGTAGGCAGGAATTTAAATTGTTAAGTAAAAGAGTCTATGTAATTGATAGAATAAATTAAAATGTTTTATAACATTGGGATAAGAAAGGCCAGAAACCTTAACAGATTGAATTATATGCTGCATAAAAATGAAGAACTATGGAAGAGTGACATCAACAAGATGGCCAAAGGAGACATCCCTCATTTGTGTCTCCTCCAACAACAAATTGGCATCCACCCATGGGGAAAAGTGCTTTTTCAGAGCTGTGGGATCCAGCACCATATGCCAAGAGACCCAGGAAGAGTCCAGCTCACCCAGGTTTCAGGTAATAGGCAGACAGACCTTGGGTCAGGCAGAATGGATCAGGCAGAAGAAAAAATTTGTGAAGTGGAAGACAGGGCCTTTGAAATTATCCAGTCAGAGGAGAACAAAGGAAAAAGAATGAGAAAAGCAGAGAAAGCTTACATGATATACCACCAGGAGAAGCAATCTGCAAATTATTGGAATTCCAAAAAGAGAAAGGGGCAAAAAGCTTGTTTAAAGAAATGATGGCTGAGAACTTATCAAATCCTGGGAGACATTTGGCCATCCAGACTCATGAAGCTCATAGGCCCCTAAACAAATTCAACTCAAAATCTCCAAGACACATTACAGTGAAACTGTCAAAAATGAAAGACAAAAAGAGAGTCTTAAAACAGCAAGATATAAGCTTACCATTTAAAGGGGAACGCCAATAAGGCTCTCAGCAGTGTCTCAACAGAAATGATGCAGGCCAGACAGAGTGGGATGATATATTAAAAGTGCTAAAAAAAAAAACTGCCAACAAAGAATACTCTTTCAGCAAAGTTCTCTTTCAGAAATGAAGGAGAGATTAAAACATTCCAGACAAACAAAAGCTGAGACAGTTTGATCACCACTACACCTGCCTTACAAGAAATACTTAAAAGGAGCTCTCCAAGCTCGAATGAAAGGACAATAATTAGTAACATGAAAATGTACAACACACTGGTGAAGGTAAATTTATAGTCACTATGGTAGTATGCTGACCACTTAACACTAATAAAAAGACTAAAGGAAAACAGTATTAAAAATAATTATAGCTATAATCATTTGTTAATGAATACATGATATAAAAAGAGGTAAACTGTGATATCAAAAACATAAAAGGGGAAAACTGGCTTCTGGGAAGATGGCGGCGTGAGCAGGTCGACGGAAATCTCCTCCCAAAACCATGTATATTTGTGAAAATACAACAAATACAACTATTCCTAAAAAAGAACCAGAAGATACAGTACAAAAGCCAGGCTACAGCTACACCTGTGAAAACTCAGCACCTCACGAAGCGGGTAAGATACAAAGCCGCGACCCAGCAGGACCCAAGCACTCCCCCACCCCACCGCACCAGCGGAAGGAAAAGATTCAGGGTGGGGAGGGAGTGGAAGCACAGGCCTGCCAAATAACCAGCCCTGGTGATCTGCACAGGGAGCACAGACACACATCACATGGTGTATCGGAGATTAGAGAAACAGAAGGGCAGGATCCGAGACAGAGAGTGCAAGTGGGTCCCCTCAGCTGGCTCACTGGGACAAAAGAAAACCAGGCGGTTTTTTTTTTTCAAAGTCTTAAAGAGACAACGGCCCAACAGCAGAACAAAATCATCCCAGAGCACTCAGCCCAGCAGGCTGGGAGTCTTGGGGAATTTCGGACCCCCTGGACAGTGGCTGGGCAAGGCAGCCATGCCAAAGCTTCCCACAGAGATCAGCAGCCTGCCATTCGTACCCCCCACCCCAGCCAGCGCCGCAAAGGGTCCGGGATCCACCACTGCTGCAGAACAGTGGAGGAGCAGCCCCACCCACAGCAAACTCACAGAATCTACCCCGAGCTTGCACACAGCTAAGTGGGAAGGACCCCAGAACCCAAAAGGGCTGGAGAGGACAAGAAGGCACCCGGTGAGACTTCAAACCCCTGGAGTGCTATAGGCTAGGCTGAAGGTGACCCCGCACACAGGCAGCTCCGGGGATTATCCCAGAGACTGCCTCCCGGTGTGCAAGAAACCAGTTCAGGCCCCAGAGAAGGGCAAGGAGAACAACAAGCAGGATGGGACTTTGTTCTCTCAGCTGACACACATGGCACCTACCAGCAACCACTTCTATCACCATGAAAAGACAGAGGAAAAGGGTACAGACAAAGATTACCCAGACAACCCCAGGGAGAGGGCCTGATGGGATAGACTTACACAATCTTCCTGAAAAAGAATTCAGAATAAAATTATAACCATGCTGATGAATCTACAGAGATATATGCAAGAGCTAAGGGAGGCAGTGAGGAAAGACAATGCAGAAATGAGACAAGCGATTGACGGGCTTAGCAGCAGACTGCACGAGGTGCAAGAGACTGTTAATGAAATAGAAATCAGAGAACAGGAATACAGAGAAGCTGAGGCAGAGAGAGATAAAAGGATCTCTAAGAATTAGAGAATATTAAGACAACTGTGTGACCAATCCAAACGAACAATATTCACATTATAAGAGTACCAGGGGAAGAAGAGAGAGAAAAAGGGATAGAAAGTGTCTCTGAAGAAATAATTGCTGAAAACTTCCCCATGCTGGGGAAGGAAATAGTCTCACAGTCCACGGAAGCCCACAGATCTCCCAACACAAGGGACCCAAGGAAGACAACACCAAGACACATAATAATTAAAATTCCAAAGATCAAAGATAAGGACAGAGTATTAAAGGCAGCTAGAGAGAGAAAAAAGATCACCTACAAAGGAAAACCCATCAGGCTATCATCAGACTTCTCAACAGAAACCTTACAGCCAGAAGAGAATGGCATGATATATTTAACATAATGAAACAGAAGGGGCTTGAACCAAGAATACTATATCCAGCATGACTATCATTTAAATTTGAGGGAGGGATTAAACAATTCCCAGACAAGCAAAAGCTGAGGGAATTTGCCTCCCACAAAACACCTCTACAGGATATCTTAAAGGGACTGCTCTAGATGGAAGCACTCCTAAGGCTAAAAGGATGTCACCAGAGAAAATAAAATCATAGCAAACAAAGCAGACCATCCAAATACTAACTAAAGGCAAAAAGTAAAATCAACTATCCACAAAAACAGTCAAAGTAAATGTAAAAGAGTACAGAATAAAACACCTAGTATATAAAGAATGGAGGAGGAAGAAGAACAGAGAGAAATAAAGAATCATCAGACTGTGTTTATAATAGCTTAACAAGAGAGTTAAGTTAGACTGTTAGATAGTAAAGAAGCTACCCTTGAACCTTTGGTTAACCACGAATCTAAAGCCAGCAGTGGCAATAAGTACATATCTATCAATAATCACCCTAAATGTAAATGAACTGAATGCACCAATCAAAAGACACAGAGTAAGAGAAAGGATAAAAAAGAAAGACCCATCTATATGCTGTTTACAAGAGACTCACCTCATGCCCAAAGATATACACAGACTAAAGGTGAAGGGATGGAGAAAGGTATTTCATGCAAACAATAAGAAGAAAAAAGCAGGTGTTGCAGTACTTGTATCAGACAAAATAGACTTCAAAACGAAGAAAGTAGCAAGAGATAAAGAAGGACATTACATAATGATAAAGGGGTCAGTCCAACAAGAAGATATAACCACTATAAATATATATGCACCCAACACAGGAGCGCCAGCATATGTGAAACAAAAACTAACAAAATTAAAGGAGGAAATAGACAGCAATGCATTCATTTTAGGAGACTTCAACACACCACTCACTCCAAAGGACAGATCAACCAGACAGAAAATAAGACACAGAGGCACTGAACAACACATTAGAACAGATGGACCTAACAGACATTTACAGAACTCTGCACCCAAAAGCAGCAGGATACACATTCTTCTCAAGTGCACATGGAACATTTTCCAGAATAGACCACATACTAGGCCCAAAAAGAACCTCAGTAAATTCAAAAATATTGAAATTCTACCAACCAAATTCTCAGATCACAAAGGTATAAAACTAGAAATAAATTTTAGAAAGAAATCAAAAAGGCTCACAAATACATGGAGACTTAACAACATTCTCCTAATTAATCAATGGGTTAATGACCAAATCCAAACAGAAATCAAAGAATATATGGAGAACTAATAACAACAATACAAAGCCACAACTTCTGTGGGACGCAGCAAAGGCAGTTCTAAGAGGAAAGTATATTGCAATCCAGGCCTATTTAAAGAAGGAAGAACATTCCCAAATAAATAGTCTAAAGACACAATTACTGAAATTGGAAAAAGAAGAACAAATGAGGCCCAAAGTCACCAGAGGGAGGGACATAATAAAGATCAGAGAAGAAATAAATAAAATTGAGAAGAATAAAACAATAGAAAAAATCAATGAAACCAAGAGCTGGTTCTTTGAAAAAATAAACAAAATAGATAAACCCCTAACCAGACTCATTAAGAGAAAAAGAGAATCTACACACATAAACAGAATCAGAAATGAGAAAGGAAAAATAATGACGGACCCCACAGAAATTCAAAGAATTATAAGAGAATGTTATGAGAATCTATATGGTAACAAGCTGGAAAACACAGAAGAAATGGACAACTTCTTAGAAAAATACAACCTTCCAAGATTGACCAAGCAAGAAACAGAAAATCTAAACAGACAAACTACCAGCAAAGAAATTGAATTGTTAATCAAAAAACTACCCAAGAACAAAACCCCCGGGCCAGATGGATTCACCTCTGAATGTTACCAGACATATAGAGAAGAAATAATACCCGTTCTCCTTAAGGTTTTCCAAAAAATAGAAGAGGAGGGAATACTTCCAAACTCATTCTATGAAGTCAGCATCACTCTAATACCAAAACCTGGCAAAGACCTCACAAAAAAGAAAACTAGAGACCAATATCCCTGATGAACGTGGATGCAAAAATACTCCACAAAATATTAGCAAACCGAATTCAAAAATACATCAAGAGGATCATACACCATGATCAAGTGGGATTCATCCCAGGGATGCAAGGATGGTACAACATTTGATAATCCATCATCATCCAGGACATCAACAAAAAGAAGAACAAAAACCACATGATCATCTCCATAGATACTGAAAAAGCATTTGACAAAATTCAACATCCATTCATGATAAAAACTCTCAACAAAATGGGAATAGAGGGCAAGTACCTCAACATCATAAAGGCCATATATGACAAACCCATAGCCACCATCATACTTAACAACAAGAAGCTAAAAGCTTTTCATCTAAGATTGGGAACAAGACAGGGATGCCCACTCTCCCCACTGTTATTCAACATAGTACTGGAGGTCCTAGCCATGGCAATCAGACAAAACAAAGAAATACAAGGCATCCTGATTGGTAATGAAGAAGTCAAATTGTCACTATTTGCAGATGACATGATATTGTACATAAAAAACCCTAAAGACAAAAATCTCTTGGACATAAACATGAGCAACTTCTTCATGAACATATCTCCCCGGGAAGGGAAACAAAAGCAAAAATGAACAAGTGGGACTATATCAAGCTGAAAAGCTTCTGTACAGCAAAGGACACCATCAGTAGAACAAAAAGACATCCTACAGTATGGGAGAATATATTCATAAAAAACGTATCTGATAAAGGGTTGACATCCAAAATATATAAAGAACTCATGCACCTTAACAAACAGAAAGCAAATAATCCAATTAGGAAATGGGCAGAGGACATGAATAGACACTTCTCCAAAGAAGAAATTCAGATGGCCAACAGGCACATGAAAAGATGCTCCACATCGCTAATCATCAGAGAAATGCAGATTAAAACCACAATGAGATATCACCTCACACCAGTGAGGATGGCCAACATCCAAAACACAAACAACAACAAATGTTGGCGAGGATGTGGAGGAAAGGGAACCCTCCTACACTGCTGGTGGGACTGCAAATTAGTTCAACCATTGTGGAAAGCAGTATGGAGGTTCCTCAAAAAACTCAAAATAGAAATACCATTTGACCCAGGAATTCCACTCCTAGGAATTTACCCTAAGAATGCAGCAGCCCAGTTTGAAAAAGACAGATGCACCCCTATGTTTATCGCAGCACTATTTACAATAGCCAAGAAATGGAAGCAACCTAAGTGTCCATCAGTAGATGAATGGATAAAGAAGAAGTGGTACAGATACACAATGGAATATTATTCAGCCATAAGAAGAAAACAAATCCTACCATTTGCAACAACATGGATGGAGCTAGAGGGTATTATGCTCAGTGAAATAAGCCATGCAGAAAAAGACAAGTATCAAATGATTTCAATCATATGTGGAGCATAAGAGCAAAGAAAAAAACTGAAAGAAAAAAACATCAGCAGACTCACAGAACCCAGGAATGGACTAACAGTTACCAAAGGGAAAGGGACTCGGGAGGATGGGTGGGAAGGGAGGGACAAGGGGGGAAAGGGGGCATTACGTTTAGCAAACGTAATGTTGGGGGGGCACTGGGAGAGCTGTACAACTCAGAGAAGACAAGTAGTGATTCTATAGCATCTCATCATGCTGATGGACAGTGACTGTAATGGGGTAAGTGGGGGAAACCTGATGAAGTGGGGAGTTTAGAAACCATATTCTTGCACATATCACTGTATATTAATGATACCAAAATAAAAATCAATAAAATATTTTTTTAATTTTAAAAATTAAAAAAAAACATGAAAGGAGGAAGTAAAAGTGTAGAGTTTTGTATGCCATTGAAGATAAGTTTTTATTTGTGTAAAACAGACTGTTAGATCTTTAAGATGATATATGTAAACCTCATGGTAACCAAAAAGCAAATGCCTACAGTAGATACACAAAAGATAAATAGAAGGGAACCAAAGCATACCACTGTGGAACAGCATCAATTCTCAAAACAGCAAGAGAGAAAGAAGGGAACAAGGGAAAAGCAAAACAGAAGAAAACTATTAATGAGATGGTATTTGTAAGTCCACACCTATCAGTAATTACTCTAAATGTAAATGGATTAAATTCACCAATCAAAAGATACAGAGTACCCGGATGGATAAACAAACAAAAACAAGACCCAACCATATGCTACCTACAAGAGACTCACTTTGCCTTTAAGAACACACATAGGCTTAAAGTGAAGGGGTGGAAAAAGACAGTGGAAACCAAAAGAGAGCAGATGTAGCTATAGTTACATCAAACAAAATAGACTTTAACTCAAAAGCTATAAGAAGAGACAAAGAAAGTCATTACATAAGGATAAAGCAGTCAATTCATCAAAAGGATGTAAGTCATAAACATATACGTACATAACATTAGAACACCTAAATATACTAAGCAAATACAGATCCAAAGTGAGAAAAAATAGACAACAATGCAATAATAATAGGGGACTTCAACAATTATATAGATTATCCAAACAGAAAATTAATAAGAAAATATTGGAATCAAACTATATTTTAGATCAAGTGGATCTAACAGACCTATACAGAACATTCAACCCAGCAGCAACAGAAGGCACATTCTTCTCAACTACACAGGGACTATTCTCCAAGATAGACCAGGTTAGGTCACAAATCTTAATAAATTTAAGAACATTGATATCATAGTATCTTTTCCAAACATAATGATATGAGACTATAAATCAGTAACAGGAGGAAACTGGGAAGTTCACAAGTATGTGGAAATTAACACACTCCTGAACAACCAGTGGGTCAAGGAAGAAATCAAATGGAAATCAAAAAATATCTTCAAAGAAAGGAAAATGGAAACACAAGATACCAAAACTTGTGGGACATGACAAAAGCAGTTCTAAGAGTTTATAGTGATAAATATGTACATGATGAAAAAAGATAGCTCTCAAGTAACAACCTAACCTTACACTTCAAAGAACCAGAAAAAGAACAAACTTAACCTAAAGTTAGCAAAACGAAGGAAATAAAGAAGGTTGAAAGATTAAAGATGGCGGCATGAGAGGTGAGACACAGGCTTCCTCCTAAAACTGCATATAATATGAAAATATAACTAATACAACTAATCTTGAAAGAGCAACAGGAAAGAGGACTGCACCAGACTGTATAAATACACCTGGAGAAAAGAGCAGACCTCACAGAACAGGGTAACATACCAAAGCTGTGGCCTGGTGGGACCCAAGCTCTTCCCCTACCCCAGGTCACAGGCAGGAGGAAGAGAAATGGAGCAGGGAGGGAGTGGATACCTGGGGCTGCTGAATACCTAACTCCAGAGATCGGCTCTCGGAGCACAGACCTACATTTCATGGTTCTTTCATGATACTCTCGTGATTATGGGGTTGGAAAGCTAAGACAGGCAGAATTCCTGGAGAGACTGAGATTCCAGCCGCTTGTGGAAAGCAGGGATCCATATCCGGCTGCTCTGGGACAAAAGAAAGGCAGGCAGTCTGAGAGACTCCCTAACAAGGAAGCCCTTAGCAAGAGGGCTGCTAAAGGGGCAAGGATTGCACAGAGCTTACTGCTCAGGAGAGAGGACAGGTAGACAAGATTGTCCGGGTGCACTCTGCCCAGCAGGTTAGGAGTTTTGCCATATAGACCTCCTATTTAAGGAGAAAAGAGAAATCTTCCTCCTTAGACGATCTTCAGGCGCTCCAGCTCCCTGGCTAGCTACAGTGCTCCAAGGACCCCCTCCATGATACGCAGCCTACTGTGCCTCTCTCACAGCGAGACCCACATGGCTCACAAACCAGCAAACCCTACCCTGGCATTAGGCCAGTCAGAGGGAAGATGTGCCTACAGCAACTACAAACGCAAAGCACAGAGGCTTATACCTGTGTGCTCAGCCCACTGGTTCAGGCAGTGGAGACAGGCATAGCAGCCAGGAAGCAGGAAAAAGCTCTTTCCTCCCTGCAGGCACCAATAGCACCCCCTGTGACCCCCAACGTTGCTTCAGTGGCTGAGCACTAGAGGGTGCCATACACAAATATGAAATGCCAAAGGAATCTGCTTCAGAGTAAAATAATTAATACAACACCTGAGAAAGATTTAAATGAAATTGACCTCATGAATCTTCCTGAAAGGGAATTCAAAATAAAAATCATTAACATTCTCATGGAGGTATGGAAAGATATTGAAGAACTCAGGAATGAACTCCAGTCGGAGATCCAATCGTTGAAGAGCACAATGGACAGTATTAAAAGCAGATTGGATACTATGGAGGAGACGATAAATGAAATAGAAACTAGAGAAAAGGAATACAAAGAAGCTGAGGTACAGAGAGAAAAAAGGATCTCTAAGAATGAAAGAATATCGAGAGAACTGAGTGACCAATCAACATGGAACAATATTCGCATTATAGGGGTGCCAGAAGAGAAAGAGAGAGAAAAAGGGATAGAAAGTGTCGTGGAGGAGGTAATTGCTGAAAACTTCCCCAATCTGCGGAAGGAGATGGTCCCTCAGGCCATGGAGATGCACAGGTCTCCCAACACAAGGGACCCAAAGAAGACAACACCAAGACATATAGTAATTAAATTGGCTAAGATCAAGGATAAGGACAGACTATTAAAAGCAGCCAGAGAGAGAAATAAGATCACATACAAAGAAACCCCATCAGGCTATCATCAGACTTCTCAGCAGAAACCTTAAAGGCCAGAGGGGAGTGGCATGATGTATCTAATGCAATGAAGCAGAAGGGCCTTGAACCAAGAATACCTTATCTGGCAAGATTATCATTTAAATTTGAAGGAAGGATTAAACAATTTCCAGATAAGCAAAAGCTGAGAGAATTTACCTCACACAAAAACCATCTCTACAGTGTATTTTGGAGGGACTGGTATACATGGAAGTGGTCCTAAGGTTTAATAGCTGTCACCAGAGGTAGTAAAACCACAGTAAAGAAAGTAGAACAGCTAATTACTAAGGAAATGGAAAATTAAATTAACTATCACCCAAATCAATCAAGGGACAGACAAAGAGTATAGAATATCATACCTAATATATAAAAACTGAGGAGGAAGAAAAAAAAGGAACCTTTACATTGTGTTTGTAATAGCATATTAAGTGAGTTGTTAGACTCAGATAGTAAGGTAGTTAGCTGTGAACCTTTGGTAACCACGAATCTAAAGCCTGCAATGCCAATAAGTACATACCTATTGATAATCACCCTTAATGTAAATGGACTGAATGCACCAATTAAAAGACATACAGTCACTGAATGGATAAAAAAGCAAGACCCATCTATATGCTGCCTACAAGAGACTCACGTTAAACCCAAAGACATACACAGACTAAAGGTGAAGGGATGGAAAAAGATATTTCATGCAACTAATGAGAAATAACCAGGAGTTGCAGTACTTGTATCAGACAAAATAGACTTCAAACGAGAGAAAGTCACAAGAGACAAAGAAGGGCATTACATAATGATAAAGGGGTCAATCCGACAAGAATAACCATTATAAATATCTATGCGCCCAACACAGGAGCACCTACGTATGTGAAACAAATACTAACAGAATTAAAAAGAGAAATAAATGCAATGCATTCATTCTAGGAGACGTCAACATTCCACTCACTCTGAAGGACAGATCAACCATACAGAAAATAAGTAGGGAGACAGAGGCACTGAAAAAAACAATAGAACAGATGGACCTAACAGACATCAACAGAACTCTACACCCAAAAGCAGCAGAATACACATTCTTCTCAAGTGCACATGGAACATTTTCAAGAACAGATCATATACTAGGCCACAAAAAGAGCCTCGATAAATTCAAAAAGATTGAAATTGTACCGACCAGTTTCTCAGACCACAAAGGTATGGAAACTAGAAATAAATTACACAAAGAACATGAAAAATCCCACAAACACATGGAGACTGCACAACAGGCTCCTAAATAACCAATGGATCAATCACAAAATAAAAAGAGAGAGAAAAAATATACGGAGACAAATGACAACAATAATTCAACACCACAAAACCTGTGGGATGCAGCAAAGGCTGTGCTAAGACGAAAGTATATTGCAATACAGGAGTATTTCAGGAAAGAAGAACAATCCCATATGAGCAGTCTAAACTCACAATTAACGAAACTAGAAAAAAAAATGAGGCCCAAAGTCAGTAGAAGGAGGGACATAATAAAGATTAGAGCAGAAATAAATAAAATTGAGAAGAATAAAACAAAAGAAAGAATCAATGAAAGCAAGAGCTGGTTATTTGAAAAAAATAAACAAAATGGATAAACCCATAGCCAGACATATCAAGAAAAAAAGAGAGCCTACTCACATAAACAGAATCAGAAATGAGAAAGGAAAAATCACTATGGATACCACAGAAATACAAAGAATTATTAGAGAATACTATGAAAAATTATATGCTAACAAACTGGATAACCTAGAAGAAATGGACAACTTTCTAGAAAAACACAACCTTCCAAGGCTGACCCAGAAAGAAACAGAAAATCTGAACAGACCAATTACCAGCAACCAATTTGAACTGGTAATCAAAAACATACCTAAGAACAAAACCCTTATACCAGATGGCTTCACTACTGAATTTTATCAAACATTTAGTGAAGACCTAATACCCATCTTCCTTAACGTTTTCCAAAGAGTAGAAGAAGAGGGAATACTTCCAAACTCACTCTATGAGGCCAGCATTACTAATACCGAAACCAAGCAAAGACACCACAAAAAAAGAAAATTACAGACCAATATCCTGGTGAACATAGATGCAAAAATACTCAACAGAATATTAGCAAACCGAATTCAAAAATACATCAAAAAAATAATCCATCATGACCAAGTAGGATTTATTCCGGGGATGCAAGGATGGTACAACATTCGAAAATCCATCCACATCATCCACAACATCAACAAAAAGAAGGACAAAAACCACATGATCACCTCCATAAATGCTGAAAAAGCATTCGACAAAATTCAACATCCATTCATGATAAACACTCTGAACAAAATGGGTATAGAGGGCAAGTACCTCAACATAATAAAGGCCATATATGACAAACCCACAGCCAACATTATACTTAACAGTGAGAAGCTGAAACCTTTTCCTTTAAGATAGGGAACAAGACAAGGATGCCCACTCTCCCTACTTCTATTCAACATAGTACTGGAGGTCCTAGCCACGGCAATCTAACAACACAAAGAAATAAAAGGCGTCCAGACTGGCAAGAAAGAAGTTAAACTGTCCCTGTTTGCAGAAGACATGATACTGTACATAAAAAAAACCCTAAAGAATCCACTCCAAAACTACTAGAATTAGTATCTGAATTCAGCAAAGTTGTGGGATACAAAATTAATATGCAGAAATCTGTGGCATTCCTATATGAGAATGAATGCCAGAGAGAGAAATCAGGAAAACAATTCCATTCACAGTTGCATCAAAAAGAATAAAATACCTAGGAATAAACCTAACCAAGGAAGTGAAAGACCTATACTCTGAAAACTACAAGACACTCATGAGAGAAATTAAAGAAGATACCAATAAATGGAAACACATCCCAAGCTCATGGATAGGAAGAATTAATATTGTCAAAATGGCCATCCTGCCTAAAACAATCTATAGATTCAATCCAATTCCTATCAAAATACCAACAGCATTCTTCAACGAACTAGAGAAAATCATTCTAAAATTCATATGAAACCACAAAAGACCCCGAATAGCCAAAGTAATCCTGAGAAGGAAGAATAAAGCTGGGGGGATTGTGCTTCCCAACTTCAAGCTCTACTACAAAGTCACAGTAACCAAGATAATTTGGTACTGGTGCAAGAACAGACCCATAGACCAATGGAACAGACTAGAGAGCCCCGATATAAACCCAACCATATGTGGGCAATTAATATATGATAAAGGAGCCATAGATGTACAATCGGGAAATGACAGCCTCTTCAACAGCTGGTGTTGGCAAAACTGGACAGCTACATGCAAGAGAATGAAACTGGATTATTGTTTAACCCCATACACAAAAGTAAACTCGAAATGGATCAAGGACCTGAATGTAAGTCGTGAAACCATAAAATTCTTAGAAGACAACATAGGCAAAAATCTCCTGAATATAAGCATGAGCAACTTCTTCCTGAATGCATCTCCTCAAGCAAGGGAAACAAAAGCAAAAATGAACGCATGGGACTACATCAAACTAAAGAGTTTCTGTAAGGCAAAGGACACCATCAACAGAACAAAGAGCCATCCTACAGTCTGGGAGAATATATTTGTAAATGACATATCCAACAAGGGGTTAACATCCAAAATATATAAAGAACTTAAATGCCTCAACACTCAAAAAGCAAATAACCCAATTAAAAAATGGGCAGAGGATATGAAGAGAGAGTTCTCCAAAGAAGACATTCAGATGGCCAACAGACACATGAAAAGATGCTCCACATCACTAATCATAGGGGATATACAAAGTAAAACAACAATGAGATATCACCTCACACCAGTAAGGACGGCCAGCATTGAAAAGACAAAGAACAACAAATGCTGGTGAGGATGTAGAGAAGGGAACCCTCCTACACTGCTGGTAGGAATGTAAGCTAGTTCAACCATTGTGGAAAGCAATATGGAGGTTTCTCAAACAACTAAAAATAGATATACCATTTGACCAGGGAATCCCACTCCTTGGAATTTACCCAAAGAATACAGTTTCTCAGATTCAAAAAGACATATGTACCCCTATGTTTATTGCAACACTTTTTACAGTAGCCAAGATATGGAAGCATCCTAAGTGTCCATAAGTAGATGAATGGATAAAGAAGAGGTGGTACATATACACAATGGAATACTATTCAGCCACAAGAGAAACAAATCCTACTATTTGTAACAACATGGATGGAGCTGGAGGATATTATGCTCAGTGAAATAAGCCATGCAGAGAAAGACAAGTGCCAAAAGATCTCTCTTATTTGTGGAGTATAACAATGAAGCAAAACTGAAGGAACAAAATAGCAGACTCAGAGACTCCATGAAGGGACTAGCGGTTACCAAAGGGGATGGGTGTGGGAGGGCGGATGGGTGTGGAGGGTGGGAGAAGGTGATTGATCGGTATTATGTTTAGTACACATGGTGTGGGGGATCAAGGGGAAAACAGTGTAGCACAGAGAAGGCATCTTACTACACTGATGGATATTTACTGCATTGTGGTATGGGTGGGAACTTGATAGTATCGGTAAATGTAGTAACCACATTGTTTTTTCATGTGAAACCTTCATAAGAGTGTATATCAAAAATACCTTAATAAATAAATAAGAAATAGCAAGGAACTGAGTAAAAATGTGAAATAGAGACCAGAAAAGCAACAGAAGAGATCAACAAACCTAAGAGCTAGTTTTTTGAAAAAAAAAAAAACAAAATTAAACAAACCCTTAGCTAGATTAAGGAAAACATGAGATGACTCAAATAAAATTATAAATGAAAGAGGAGACATTACAATTATTACTGCAGAAACACAAAGGTCTTAGGAGACCACTATGAGCAATTATATACCAACAAATTGGATAACCTAGAAGAAAGGCTAAATTCTTAGAATGTACAAAACCTACCAAAACTGAACCATGAGGAAACAGAAAATCTGGACAGTCCAGTCATGAATAAAGTGATTGAATCAGTAATCAAAATCTCCAACAGAGAAAATCCAGGACCAGATGGTTTCACTGGTGAATTCTACCAAACATTTAAAGGGGAATTAATGCCAACCTTCTTAAACAATTCCAAAAAAGCTGAAGAGGAGAGAATACTCACAAACTCATTTACAGGCCAGCATTACCCTGATACCAAAACCAGGTACGAATACTATTAGAAAAGAACACTACAGGCCAATATTCCTGATGAATATAAATGCAGTTATATTTTCAACAAAATATTAGCAAACCAAGTCCAGCAGCACATTGAAAGGATCATACATGATGAGTACGTGGGATTTATCCCTGGGATGGGAGGATGGTTCAATATATACAAATAAATAAGGGTGATATGCCATATTAATTGAATGAGGGATAAACATCATATGATCCTCAACAGGTGTAGAAAAAGCATTTAACAAAATTCAACACCCCTTTATGATAAAAAAAACTCTCAACAAATTGAGTATAGACGGAACATATTTCAACATAATAAAAGTCATAGTTGACAAGCCTGCAGCTAACATCGTACTCAAGGATAAAAGTTTGAAAGCTGCTCTCTAAAATCAGGTACAAGACAAAGGTGGCCACTCTTACCACACCTACTTAACATAGTACAGGAAGTCCTAGCCAGAGCAATCAGGCAAGAAAAAAAAAAGGCATCCAAATTGAAAAGGGAGAAGTAAAATTGTCTTTATTTATAGATGGCATAATCTCATGTTGAAAAAGAAATCCTATAACTAATTAGATTACATTAATTTGAGTAATTCTATTAGAACTAATCAATGCATTCAGTAAAATTGCAGGATACAAAATCAACATACAGAAATCAGTTGCATTTCTATATAGTAATAATAAAATATCTTAAAAAGAAACAAAGAAAACAACCTCATTCATAATAGTATCAAAAACAGTAAGATACTTAGGAATGAACTTAACCAATGAGGTGAAAGATCTGTGCACTGAAGATTATAAGACTTTGATGAAAGAAATTGAAGAAGACAAACAAATGGAAAGATATCCCATGTTCATGGATCAGAAGACTATATTGTTAAAATGCCCAGACTGCCCAAAGCCATCCACAGAGTCAATGCAATCTCTACCAAAATTTTATGAAAATTCCAATGGCATTTTCCACAGAAATAGAAAAAAACAATCCTAACCTTTGTATAGAACCACAAAAGACCCCAAAAGCCAAAGCAATTCTGTGAAAGAAGGACAAAACTGGAGGTATTGCACTTCCTGATTTCACACTGTATTACAATGCTATAATATTCAAAATAGCATGGAACAGAAACAAGAACTCAGAAATAACCCCCTAGATATATGTTCAACTAATTTGACAAGGGAGCCAAGAATGCTCAATGGGGGATAGGATAGTGTCTTCAATAAATGGTGCTCAGAAAACTGGATAACCATCTACAAAAGAATAAAAGTGGCCCCCTATCTTACACTGCTCACAATTAAAATGGATTAAAGACTTAAACATAAAACCTTGGAAATCTAAAACTCTTAGAAGAAAACATAAGGAAAGAATTCCTTGACATTGGTCTTGGCAATGGTTTTTTGGATATGACACCAAAAGCACCAGTAACAAAAGCTAAAATAAGTAAAATTTAAAAGCTCCTGCATAGCAGAAGCAACAATCATTAAAATAAAAGGGAACAATATCCAAAATATATAAGGAACCCCTATACCTCAATAGCAAAAAAGTAAACAATCTAATTTTAAAATGGGCAGACGACCTGAATAGACATTTTTCCAAAGAAGACATACAAATGGCCACCAAGTATGTGGAAAGATACTTGACATCACTAATCATCAGGGAAACCCCTGATTAGCTATCACCTCACACCTGTTGAAATGGCCACTATCCAAAAGAGAAGACACAAGTATTGGTGAGAATGTGGAAAAAAGTGAACCCTCGTGCACTGCTGGTAGGAATGTAAATTGGTGCAGACACTATGGAAAACATTATGGAGGCCCCCCAAAATTAAAAATAGAACTTTATATGATCTAGTCAAAATCAGGTTCTTCAACGAGACACCTGCACCCCCATGTCCATTTCAGCATTACAGTAGCCAAGACGATGGAAGTTGTTTGGACACCAAGCGTCTATCTAAGGATGAATAGGTAAAGAAGAGGGGTTATATATATTCAATGGAATATTGTTTAACTATAAAAAAGAAGGAAATCCTGCCATTTGTGACAAAACAGTAGGACCTAGAGCATAATATGCTAAGTGAAATAAGTCAGACAGAGAGACAAATATGGCATGTTAGCACTTACATGTGCAATATAAAAACGCTGAACTCACAAGAGTTGAATGGTGATTGCCAAAGATGGAGGAAATGGGGAGACACTGGTCAAAGGGCACAAACTTCCAGTTCTAAGATGAGTAAGTTCTGAGCATAAAGTACAGCATGGTGACTATAGTTCACAATATTGTATTATATACTTGAAAGTCGCTAAGAGTAAATGTTAGTCTTACCACACACACAAAAAATGGTAATTATGTGAGGTGATGGGAGTATTAACTAACCTGTTACGATAATTATTTTACACTATGTAAGTGTATCTTGTACACCTTAAACACATACAGTTATTTGCCAATTATATCTTTACAAAGCTGGGTGTAAAAGACATGTTCATTTAAAAAGCATATAGAAGGCAAACAATAGTTGGGAGGACATACTGCATACACATGATGGGCAATGAATAAATAACCTTATAATGGTGTTAGATAAATGGGCGATGCACATAAACAGGAAACTAACCCCCCTCAAAAAAAGAGTGTAAATGACCAATAAGCATGTTGAAAAAATACTCAATTTCAACTGTGTTTCAACTGTATTCAGTACAAACCTTAGCTCAGAATTTAGCATTTGGTTGCCCATTCATCTTTCCCATTCAACAAACACACATTGAGACACTGGGAACATAGCCAGGAGCAGGGCAATATTTGTCGTTTGTTCAGACAAGCAGTAAAAATGTAAATTGAAATAAAGAAATGCCACTTTGCATAATCACTTGGATGACTAAAAAGGACCATAGTTAATATAAGAGTTCAGGGAAGCAGGCAGTCTTATACACACAATATAGCCAGAGCACATATCAGCTCGTTGGTAACTTGAAGCAATCAAAGTGTGCATACTCTTTGATCCAGCAATTGCACTTTCAATCATTTATCCTAAGGAGAAGCTGGACAAGCAGCCCAGAGTATAAAAAAGCAGTTCATTGAGCACTGCATGTTTACTGCAGGGAAACATAAAAAACCTTCTGTCCAACAATAAGGGACTCAGAGGGAAATGGAGGGGATGAGGTCCAGGAAACAGACAGGCATCAGCATTGGAACGGCAAACATGGATTTGGTCCAGGTAAAGTGAGTGTGTAGATCCGATGTCAGGAGGTGGGTAAGGTTTTGTGTTCTGTGCCTCTCCGTGTCTCGCCAGCTCTGGGAACTAGAAGGCCAGTCTGTCTTCTGAAAGCAAGGGGCAGTGGGATGGGACTGTCAGGATTGTGGGGAAGATTTGAAAGAGTTACGGTCCAAAAGGAGAGAAAGCAATGTTGAGAAGTGGAAAGGACCCCCGCCCCCAAGCGCAGTGAACCCCTCACTGGGGCCAGAGATCATATGAAAAGCTTGTAAAAGGATTCAGCAACCTTGAACACAAATAAATGCAAAATAAAAATCCATCCTAGGCTAAGACAAGATCTGTTAGTAGCAGGTTGTATTCATTAGTCCACATCCTCCAGAATTACACAGTACAGCTCAAGTGGTTCTGGGATTTAGGTTCGAACCCCCTGAATAAGCGGTTTCTAATTTAGCCATTAATTCGTGAAGAACTAAAATTTGCAGATGAATCTCAAACCAGATTTTGGGGGTGGGTATGTGGATTAAAAGGGACCTAATTCCATACATAATAGAAACAAAAACTGTGACTTTAATTTTTTTTATATAATTTATTTTGGTATCATTAATCTACAATTACATGTGTAATATTATGGTTATTAAACAACCCCTTCATTAGGTCCCCCCACCACCCCCATTACAGTCACTGTCCATCAGCGTAGTGAGATGCTATAGAATCACTACTTGTCTTCTCTGAGTTTTACAGCCCTCCCTGTGCCCCCCCCCCCCAACATTACGTCTGCTAATCGTAATGCCCCTTTTTCCCTCTTATCCCTTCCGTCCCACCCATCTTCCCCAGTCCCTTTCCCTTTGGTAACTATTAGTCCATTCTTGGGTTCTTTGAGTCTGCTGCTCTTTTGTTCCTTCAGTTTTTTTCCTTTGTTCTTATACTCCACATATGAGTGAAATCATTTGGTACTTGCCTTTCTCCGCCTGGCTTATTTCACTGAGCATAATACCCTCTAGCTCCATCCATGTTGTTGCAAATGGTAGGATTTGTTTTCTTCTTATGGCTGAATAATATTCCATTGTGTGTATGTACCAAATCTTCTTTATCCATTCGTCTACTGATGGACACTTAGGTTGCTTCCATTTCTTGGCTATTGTAAATAGTGCTGCGATAAACATAGGGGTGCATCTGTCTTTTTCAAACTGGGCTGCTGCATTCTTAGGGTAAATTCCTAGGAGTGGAATTCCTGGGTCAAATGGTATTTCTATTTTGAGTTTTTTGAGGAACCTCCATACTGC
The DNA here is from genome assembly GCA_032199065.1 of Smutsia gigantea. Lineage (NCBI taxonomy): Eukaryota > Metazoa > Chordata > Mammalia > Pholidota > Manidae > Smutsia > Smutsia gigantea. The sequence goes on from JAVSCE010016175.1 coordinate 393,729, forward strand.
TTTCCACAATGGTTGGACTAATTTGCATTCCCACCAGCAGTGTAGGAGGGTTCCCTTTTCTCCACATCCTTGCCAACATTTGTTGTTGTTTGTGTTTTGGATGTTGGCCATCCTCACTGGTGTGAGACGATATCTCATTGTGGTTTTAATCTGAATTCCTCTGATGATTAGCGATGTGGAGCATCTTTTCATGTGCCTGTTGGCCATCTGAATTTCTTCTTTGGAGAAGTGTCTATTCATGTCCTCTGCCCATTTCTTAATTGGATTATTTGCTTTTTGTTTGTTAAGGTGCATGAGTTCCTTATATATTTTGGATGTCAACCCTTTATTGGATATGTCATTTATGAATATATTCTCCCATACTGTAGGATGTCTTTTTCTACTAATGGTGTCCTTTGCTGTACAGAAGCTTTTCAGCTTGACATAGTCCCACTTGTTCATTTTTGCTTTTGTTTCCCTTGCCCGGGGAGATATGTTCATGAAGAAGTCACTCATGTTTATGTCCAAGAGATTTTTGCCTATGTTTTTTTCTAAGAGTTTTATGGTTTCATGACTTACATTCAGGTCTTTGATCCACCTTGAGTTTACCTTTGTGTATGGGGCTAGACAGTAGTCCAGTTTCATTCTCTTACATGTAGCTGTCCAGTTTTTCCAACACCAGCTGCTGAAGAGGCTGTCATCTCCCCATTGTATATCCAAGGCTCCTTTATCAAATATTAATTGACTGTATATGTTTGGGTTAATGTTTGGATTTTCTATTCTGTTCCACTGGTCTCTGGGTCTGTTTTTGTGCCAATACCAAATTGTCTTGATTACTGTGGCTTTGTAGTAGAGTTGAAGTCAGGGGGCGTAATTCCCTCTGTTTTATTCCTCCTTCTCAGGATTGCTTTGGCTATTCAGGGTCTTTTGTGGTTCCATATCAATTTTAGAGTTATTTGCTCCAGTTCATTGAAGAAAGCTCTTGGTAGTTTGATAGGGATTGCGTTGAATCTGTAGATTGCTTTAGATAGTATAGCCATTTTGACAATATTTATTCTTCCTAGCCAAGAGCATGGGATGCATTTCCATTTGTTAGTGTCCTCTTTAATTTCTCTTAGGACTGTCTTGTAGTTTTCAGAGTACAGGTCTTTCACTTCCTTCGTTAGGTTTATTCCTAGGTATTTTATTCTTTTTGATGCAATTGTGAATGGAATTGTTTTTCTGATTTCTCTTTCTGTTAGTTCATCATTAGTGTATAGGAAAGCAACAGATTTCTGTGTGTTAATTTTGTATCCTGCAACTTTGCTGAATTCAGATATTAGTTCTAGTAGTTTTGGAGTGGAGTCTTTAGGGTTTTTTATGTACAATATCATGTCATCTGCAAATAGTGACAATTTGACTTCTTCTTTACCAATCTGGATGCCTTGTATGTCTTTGTTTTGTCTGATTGCCGTGGCTAGGACCTCCAGTACTATGTTAAATAACAGTGGAGAGAGTGGGCATCCCTGTCTTGTTCCCGATCTTAGATGAAAAGCTTTCAGCTTCTCGCCATTAAGTATGATGTTAGCTGTGGGTTTGTCATATATGGCCTTTATGATGTTGAGGTACTTGCCCTCTTACCCATTTTGTTGAGAGTTTTAATCATGAATGGATGCTGAATTTTGTCAAATGCTTTTTCAGCAGCTATGGAGATGATCATGTGGTTTTTGTTCTTCTTTTTGTTGATGTGGTGGATGATGTTGATGCATTTTCGAATGTTGTACCATCCTTGCATCCTTGGGATGAATCCCACTTGATCATGGTGTATGATCCTCTTGATGTATTTTTGAATTCGGTTTGCTAATATTTTGTTGAGTATTTTTGCATCTACGTTCATCAGGGATATTGGTCTGTAATTTTCTTGTTTTGTGGTGTCTTTGCCTGGTTTTGGTATTAGAGTGATGCTGGCTTCATAGAATGATTTTGGAAGTATTCCCTCCTCTTCTATTTTTTGGAAAACTTTAAGGAGAATCGGTGTTATTTCTTCTCTATATGTAGAATTCAGAGGTGAACCCATCTGGTCCGGGGGTTTTATTCTTGGGTACTTTTTTGATTACCGCTTCAATTTCCTTGCTGGTGATTGGTCTGTTTAGTTTCTCTGTTTCTTGGTTGGTCAGTCTTGGGAGGTTGTATTTTTCTAAGAAGTTGTCCATTTCTTCTATGTTTTCCAGCTTGTTAGCATATAGATTCTCATAATATTCTCTTATAATTCTTTGTGTGTCTGTGGGGTCCGTCGTGATTTTTCCTTTCTCATTTCTGATTCTGTTTATGTGTGTAGATTCTCTTTTTCTCTTTATGAGTCTGGCTAGGGGTTTATCTATTTTGTTTATTTTTTCAAAGAACCAGCTCTTGGTTTTATTGATTTTTTTCTATTGTTTTATTCTTCTCAATTTTATTTATTTCTTCTCTCATCTTTATTATGTCCCTCCTTCTGGTGACTTTGGGCCTCATTTGTTCTTCTTTTTCCAATTTCAGTAATTGTGTCTTTAGACTATTCATTTGGGAATGTTCTTCCTTCTTTAAATAGGCCTGGATTGCAATATACTTTCCTCTTAGAACTGCCTTTGCTGCGTCCCACAGAAGATGTGGCTTTGTGTTGTTGTTGTCATTAGTCTCCATATATTCTTTGATTTCTGTTTTGATTTGGTCGTTAACCCATTGATTAATTAGGAGAATGTTGTTAAGTCTCCATGTATTTGTGAGCCTTTTTGTTTTCTTTCTAAAATTTATTTCTAGTTTTATACCTTTGTGATCTGAGAAGTTGGTTAGTAGGATTTCAATATTTTTGAATTTACTGAGGTTCTTTTTGGGCCTAGTATGTGGTCTATTCTGTAAAATGTTCCATGTGCACTTGAGAAGAATGTGTATCCTGTTGCTTTTGGGTGCAGAGTTCTGTAGATGTCTGTTATGTCCATCTGTTCTAGTGTGTTGTTTAGTGCCTCTGTGTCTTTACTTATTTTCTGTCTGGTTGATCTGTTCTTTGGAGTGAGTGGTGTGTTGAAGTCTCCTAAAATGAATGCATTGCTGTCTATTTCCTCCTTTACTTCTGTTAGTATGTGTTTCACATATGCTGGCACTCCTGTGTTGGGTGCATATGTATTTATAATGGTTATATCCTCTTGTTGGACTGACCCCTTTATCATTATGTAATGTCCTTCTTTATCTCTTGCTACTTTCTTCGTTTTGAAGTCTATTTTGTCTGATACAAGTACTGCAACACCTGATTTTTTCTCCTTGTTGTTTGCATGTAATATCTTTTTCCATCCCTTCACTTTTAGTCTGTGTATATCTTTGGGTTTGGGGTGAGTCTCTTGTAAGCAGCATATAGATGGGTCTTGCTTTTTTATCCATTCTGTTACTCTGTATCTTTTGATTGGTGCATTCAGTCCATTTACATTTAGGGTGATTATTGATAGATATGTACTTATTGCCATTGCTGGCTTTAGATTCGTGGTTACCAAAGGCTCAAGGGTTGCTTCTTTACTATCTAACAATCTAACTTAACTTTCTTGTTAAGTTATTGTAAACACCATCTGATGTTTCTTTATTTCTCTCCCTTCTTCTTCTTCCTCCTCCATTCTTTATATACTAGGTGTTTTATTCTTTGCCTTTAGTTAGTATTTGGATGATCTGCTTTCTTTGCTATGATTTTATTTTCTCTGGTTACATCTTTTTAGCCTTAGGGTGCTTCCCTCTAGAGCAGTCCGTTTAAGATATCCTGTAGTGGTGGTTTATGAGAGGCAAACTCTCTCAACTTTCATTTGTCTGGAAATTGTTTAATCCCTCCATCATATTTAAATGATAATCGTGCTGGATACAATATTCTTGGTTCGAGGCCCTTCTGTTTCATCACGTTAAATATATCATGCCATTCTCTTCTGGCCTGTAAGGTTTCTGTTGAGAAGTCTGATGATAGTCTGATGGGTTTTCCTTTGTAGGTGATCTTTTCTCTCTCTAGCTGCCTTTAATACCCTGTCTTTATCTTTGATCTTTGCCATCTTAATTATTATGTGTCTTGGTGTTGTCTTCCTTGGGTCCCTTGTGTTGGGAGATCTGTGGGCTTCCGTGGACTGCGAGACTATTTCCTTCTCCAGTGAGAGAAAGTTTTCAGCAATTATTTCTTCTATCCCTTTTTCTCTCTCTTCTTCCTCTGGTACTCCTATAATGTGAGTATTGTTCCGTTTGGATTGGTCACACAGTTCTCTTAATATTCTTTCATTCCTAGAAATCCTTTTATCTCTCTCTGCCTCTGCTTCTCTGTATTCCTGTTCTCTGATTCCTATTCCATTAACAGTCTCTTGCATATCATCCAGTCTGCTGTTAAGCCCGTCGATCACTTGTCTGATTTCTGCATTGTCTTTCCTCACTTCCCTCACTTCCTCTCTCAGCTCTTGCACATTTCTCTGTAGGTCCATCAGTATGGTTATGACTTTTATTCTGAATTCTTTTTCAGGAAGACTGCATTTCCATCCCTTCAGGCTCCCTCTCTGGGGTTGTCTGGTTGATTTTAGTCTGGACCATATTCCTCTGTCTTTTCATGGCTATAGAAGTGGTCGCTGGTAGCTGCCATGTATGTCAGCTGGGCTCTTTAAGTCTTTAAAAAGAGGAAAAAAAAGAAAGAAAGAACGAAAAAAAAGAAAAAACAAAAAACAAAACAAATAAACAAAAAACAAAACAAAAAAACACCCACCGGGAGTAGATTCTGTGGGGATGCTGTAGGTGGCGCTGTTGCCCCACTATTCCGCAGCCGTGGCCGCGCCACTCCGCAGGGCCCTTTATAGCTCTGGCCGGGGTGGGAACTAATGGGAGGCTGTTGATCTCAGTGAGAAGTCTAAGTGCGGCCACTCTTTCCCTGTCGCCAGCTAAGGGGTCTGAAACTCCCCAGGACTCCCAGCCTGCTGGGCTGAGTGTGCTGGGGCGATCCGGCTCCTCCACTGGGCTCCTGTCTCTTTAAGACTGCTGAAGAAAGCACGCACTTTTCTTTTTTTTTTTCCTTCCCGGGAGCTGGCTGCAAGCACCCTGGCACGTTCCCCGCTCAGATCTAGGCCCTCGGTCTCTCCAATCTCCGCTACACCGTGCTATGTGTGTCAGCGCTCCCTGCACAGATTACCGGGGCTGGTTATTTCGCGGGGTGTACTTCCACTCCCTCCCAGCTCTGAATCCTCTCCTCCCGCCGGTGCGCTGGGGTGGGTGAGTGCTCGGGTCCCGCCAGGTCGTGGCTCCGTATCTTACCTGCCTCTTGGGGTACTGAGTCCTCTCGGGTGTAGCTGCATGCTGTGCTCTTTCCTGTGTATTCTGGTCTCTCTTTTAGGAATAGTTGTATTTCCTGTATTTTCGTAGATAAATATAGTGTCGGGAGGAGATTTCTGCCACCCTGCCCACGCCGCCATCTTCCCGCTGTGACATTAAAATTTAACAAGAAAACTGTAGGTCTCCAAGAAACCTAGCAGTTTGCTCGTAGGAGAGATAATGTAAAGATGAATTGATTTAAAATTAGTGTAGAATTTTAATGTAATTCAGTTCAAAATATAAACAGACATTTTGAACTTTTCAAAAGGATTTTTTTTAATCATCTGATAGAAAAACATCAAGAATAGTTTAGAAAAAATAGGAATGTAGAGGACCTATCTATTAAGGCATTGCATTATATTTTAAAGGCACAGTGATGACGTTTGTGGGATGTTGATACAAGATACAATGAAATAACCCAGAAGTACATTCTAGAATGTATTAAAATTTAACTCATGATTTATCTCATGATTCCCACCTGCCTCTCTTCTGGTTGGGAAGAAACCCTTCTTAATAAATGGTAAAGGAACAAATAGTCACTTGTTTTTTGGGAGGAGAGGCTGTAGCACCTGGGGAAGGTCCTTGATTTCATTGCAATTAAGAACTGAAGGGACCTTCCCACTTGCAGGCCCAGCAATACTACAGGCCTCCCCTGTGGGGGGTGGCGGATGCTCTGGAGTCTGAGCGCCAACAATACCTGTTGAGCCAGTCTAGGAGCTGCCCACCCTTCACGGAGTTTACCTTCCATCGGAGAAGACAGCTGGAGAACATGCATATACCAACAGGGGAGGGCGTCCCATAGAGACAAGAGTTCGGAAGATTGTTTGGGGCAGTAATGGGAAGGAAGCTGGAGGCAGGAGTCCTTGGAGGCCTTTTCAGACCGCTTTATGACTAAGCATCCTTAGGATGGAGACCTGAAGGCTACGAGGAAAAAGGCCAAGACCTAAAGGGAAGACTTCCAGGAGAGGGAACACGTGCAAGACCTTGAGGTGGAAATGCTTGACAAGTTCAAGGAATGGATTGAAGATCCAGGGTGGCTGGGGCAGCGTGGCCAAGGGGAGCAAGGGGGGAACCGTGAGAGATGGCAGAGCTGGACAAGCAGGGCCACGCAGGCCGGGCAGGGAGCTTCAGCTTTTCTTCTGCCAAGGGTTTCAGGAGAGAAGTTAAAAGGAGGACCTCACATAGGCAAGGTCACCTTGGCTGCATGTCAAAGGTCACACTTTCCAAGTGAACCTGGAAGGTGGTTCATGCCAGCAGTGGGGAAATGCCCTATAGATATCAGGAACTGTTTTTCTGAGGAATGGATAGTATGAAAACCCAACAAAGACTGATGACCACCTAATTTCCTCCTGCCTGCTGCATACCTACCTCCAGGGCAGGTCTAGCCAGACTCCCCTTGCCAGGTCCTAAGTGTCCTTGCCCGGTTGGCCTACATCAGACAAGGACTCCACCCAGGCAAGGAAACGACCTCAGGGAAGCATGCAGCCCGGCAGATTTAATTCTAGAACTGAACTGCAAATAGTGCATTTTAAAAATTCATTTCTATAATCACCATTAAAAAAAGAAAATCTTATTCCTGTCACTAACAGCCTTGACCATCAAGACCTAGATGATTTAAGGATCCAAACATCCCTAGAGATCAGTTCTCTAATCTCTGTTGCCGCTCAGTTTATTACATATGCTAATTTATTAGGTTTGTGCTCCGATTTCTTTCCACTGTTCTGTGCTGGCCACTCTTCAGAGACCTGAGTGGGTTCGTGGGGAATGTACTTTGACTGTCATAGAGACACTGCCAGAGGTCCTTATGTTTCCTGAGAGCTGAGAAATGTGCGCCTTGCAGATCTCTGTCAGCTATTTAAGAGGACATACGGAGTTTCTTTCCTTACCTTTGAAAAGGAAAAAAAAACACATGATATCAGGGCATTTGGACAGATTTCCTTGCTTGCTCTAGTAGTTTGATGGAAGCATTTCATGAAGCCCAGACAGCATCTGGAATAGGGGACAGAGAAGTAACGAGCAGCCTGTAATGCCTGGCTCCCTTGGAGCAGGTTTCTAAAGACCACGGCCCTTCCACTCTGACTGTCCTTGGTGGCTCCGCCCAGGGAGGCCCAGAACAGGAGCTTGTCCCTCGGCGGAGTCCAGCTCTGCTGTGTGGCTTGGTGCACCAAACCAAGGTCTCACTATGATTGGCATCTGTGGGTGGAAGGTGCAGCGCGAGCTTAGGGCACCCTGTACTGGAACCTGCTCTCGCTTATTTAATTTTCACTGATCTGATGAGTCAGTCCAGTTCTGTTTCACCATCACTTTGTACAGGCCTTTGGATCCCAGGAATTACGTACCTGGAGGAGTTGGGAAGGAACCTGGGGTTTGGAGACCCAAGTCTCTGGGCTCAGATCCCAGCTTCTGCGTCTCCGCTGCCCTTACTGGCTGCCTACAGAACATTCGTTAATCACAGGGTGGAAAGGAGAATGGGAGGGCCTCATGTTTTTACCATTTTCTCATTCTTACTAAAGCCAGCTATGAAGGTTGTGATCCCTGAAATCTGCTCAGGAAACATGACATCAAAAACCATGGATTCAGAATAGAGACTGAGCGTAAGACTTGAAGGTGACCCCGTGCAGGCACTTGGGGACCACTCAGTCTCTTGGGTTGTGAAAAAGGAGCTTTAACATATTGTTTTCCTTATTTCAAAAGCACAATGGACCCTTGTTTCTCTCCTAGTGTTTGAGCCTCCCCGGTGGTGTCAGTGTCCCCGGGTCACCCAGACAAGGATGGCAGCGTCTGCCACCCCCTCTGCTGCACAGGCCCAGCACCTGCTCGTCTCTCTTTCTCACCCTGTTTCCCACGGCACTGCCTGCCTCAGGCCCTCGTGACTTTTGATTCCAGTCGTAGTACGTTTCCTGGGCTTTTCTCTGCATCTGACCCCGCAGTCCTGAATCTGTCCCTCCTGTGCACTCAGAACTCCCTTTCTAGAGCATTTCTAAACTACCAGGGCTTTGAAATCAGGCAGACCTGGGTGCAAATCCTGACCCCTTCAGAGCAAACCACATCCCCTCTCCAAGCCCCAGGTCCTCATCTGTGAAGCAGAGCAGCCATCGTACCCGCGTGGGGGAGGGCGGTGAGGGGTTGAATGAGGCAAGTGCTCATGCCCGAGCCGGGCACACGTCACGTGCTCGGTGAATGACCCGATGACAGCAGCAGGGACCTGCAGATGGCCAGCAGCACAAAACCCAACCTCCTGAGTGTGGCATTCAGGGCGCTGCCTCCCTTGTCCATTCGCCATCCTCTGTACACTGTGCGGTGCTGCCCCCTGCGCACCTCCAGGCCTGTGTCCTTACACCCTGCAGCCAGAAGGACTCTTCTCAGGTATGCTCCTCCACATCTTTCTTGTGCGTCCAGACTAACCCCAAAGTCACATGCTAGTGGGACCTGTTTGTCCCCTCTGAAGTTTGCAGCCTGTTGCTCACAGTGCAGGACAGGACCTGTCTTTGGCCACCTGCTGTTGGTCTTGTGTCCCTCTCTGACCTCTGCTCTTTGAAGGCAAGGCCCGTGGCTTACTCACTTCTGCATCCCCTGCAGGGCCCCAGCATCGAGTGATGTTTCCTGAAGGCATGAATTAAATTAGTGATGTTGGGGAAGAGATGATGTTTGAGGGCCTGGTTTGCTCCAATTTCCCAGGTAGACAATGACATTCTGAGTTTTTGCTGCATATCACTACGTGCAGTTCAGCCTACTCCCAGTGGAAGGAAAATACAGAGCCCTGTGGGCTTGTGTGGGTGTGTCTGAGTTCCAGGTCACTTACTGTCATGTCTGAGAACAGGCCATTCTGCGCTCTGATACTATGCTCTCCTCTTTGGTGTTAAAAGAATCTCTTCTTCAGGAAATTAGGTGCTGGTAGGCAGCAGTAGATCATAGTGACTTTCTTTTCTAAATATTCTTACTTGGCAAGAGGAAAAAAAATGGGAAACAAAGAGCAGCAGTGTTTAACTTTTTGGTAAAGAACAGGAAAAAACATTCTTCAAAACACCAAGTAGGCAAGGAAAGGTCTTTCAGGAACACAGCCTGTAATGCATGCATCCAAGCCACCATCCCATCACCGATAATGTGCCCACCTAGAGTCAGCAGGGAAGGGTTTGAGGAGGGGCCGCTGGGAACTGGGCCCTGCCCTGGTGCCTTCTCAGGCCTGGCTCCAGGTGAGCCAGCCCAGGGCCTAAGCACAGCTTTTCTGGGCCCAAACTTTGGCCTTTGTGGGCCCCCTCCCTCCTTCAAAAACATTTTAAATTCCTATTTTACAACTGGTAGTATCAAGATTAATACATTAGTATGTATTCAAACATGTTCCTGGACCGAAGAGTTCCTTTTTTCTTCCAATTTTAAAAGAAACTAAAACATTTTCATGGGCCCCTAAAAGAATGGTGGGCCCTGGCTGCCCACCCAGCTGGCCCTTGCCAGACATGCCAGGTCCCATGCCACTGCCCCTCCGTGTTTCACACATGAACCATGACCTCAAGGCATGCTGCCTGCTTCTGCATGCCACAAAACCCTAGTGTCAGTGTCCCTGCCAGCCTCCACCTGTGGAGCTTTTTTGCTTTAAACATGCCCTGAAGTGGAGCTAGAAAGATCCCTCCTCTGCCCCACGCACCCATACACATCACTGAATCCTCCAAGCTTTGTTCCAGCATCATGTTATCACATCAAGACTTTTTATATCAAGTCACATCAATAGATACCACCAGCCTCCATCAGAGCCCAGTTCACACACCGCCAGACACTGACTCTGTTCAGGTCCAGCCGCATGTGGTAGCTCACATGTGTGCATGTGCTCGGTCCTTACTATCAAGCCAGGCATCTAACGCGCTCCTGCTACCTGTATTTCACAAGCCTGAGATGTTCTGGTGAGGAGCATTTCCGTTTATTCCAGCTAGAAATGAGTTTGCATTCCTTTGACCAACAGGGCTTTGAAATTAATGATGATGTTGAAAAATTCCCAGGAGAATTTGAAAGGATAGCTAATAAATAGGTGTATCTAGTGTTCAGTGTGAAAATCCTTTCTTCTTCAGGATTCTGTAGACTCAGAATCTCTCCCAGGCAATAGGCTGCATTCTGCATGTCTTTGGAAAACTGTTTACGGGTAAGAGCAAATGGAGGTTTCCTCCACATGGTGAGGAAGTGCATGGGGAACGGGGTGGAAAGATCGCTGGGGCTGAAGCTTGTGGGTAGCGAGACAAAAAGTTGAGACAGCAAGCTCTGCCCTGAGTCTCTACAGAGTAGAGAATGATGCAGGTAGGATTTATGACCAGAGCCTGGCCTGGGCCTGACCCGGCCTTCCTCTCTCCTGGTCCACTGAAATGGCCACTGTGGCCGGGCCCCACGGGAAGAGGCAATAACGTCCTCACGGTCTGCGTCAGCCCTGTCGTGGTTCAGTCAGGCAGGAAGCATCGGTCCTGGCTAGGGTACTTGTCCTCCACGCGGAGGACGTGCTGGAGTGTGTCTCATCGCCTCCCGGGCCCTGAGTGCAGGCTGTTGGTTCCAGCCCAGTGGTCGTGAAGCTGACGTGGATTTGGTGTTCACATGGGGCTTTGTCACCAACTGGAGCCCGTAAGGGCACACTGGGCTCTAGGCAGTGACCCGCCCCTGTCCCCCATGCTCGGGGGCTGAGGGGCACAGGTACGTCACGGCAGACACATCCACAGTAGGTCTGCAGCCACGCCCGCACACAGGGCACTTTGACCCTGAATCACACGGTGCATCTGGCACTTAACGTTTGTTGTTTAATTTGTATTTCTTTGATCACTAATTTGTTACTTCATGGGTTTGCCAGCCCCTTTAATTCCTCACCTGTGGGGCCAACCTTCCTGGTCTGATAGCCTTTATTCTGTCGGCCGATTTTCTCCACATTCCCACCTCTCCCTTACTCGAGACCGTGAAACTGTCAGGTTCGGTCCATCTTATCCAGTCAGCGGCTGGAACGGAGCGCTCTCTCTGGCTCTCAGACCATGCTTTGTGCCATTTGGCTCACCTGAGGCCGTACGCAGGGAAGCAGGAAGGACCCCTCAGCCTTTCATGGCCCCCACACTGGGCTCCCTGCCGGCAGCCCGAATCCCCACCAGCTTCTCACCTGAACACAGCCCTGTCCAGACCTCAGCACAGCTTTATGTGACATAATTGAGAAGGTGCTTCCTATTTTTAAAACTAGATGGAGCAGGGAGCAGGACACTTACCTAAGTCAGTGCCAGCCCTGTAGCAAATCTAACCTCATCTGTTGGGTCAGTGAGTAAACCAAGGATCAGGGAGCATGGGTGCCCTGCTCCTGCCACACAGCTAGTTCAGCCCATTACCTAATGTCTAGGGTTGCACTGCTCCCACCCACCCCGTGTGAGCGGCCACCCTGGGTAACAGGCAAGCACCTGATGCCCCAGCAAGTGGCATGGATGCCATACACATACTTGTGGATCCTGGTGTGTGTTTCCCTGTGGAAAGCAAAGCTGAGTCACCAAACAGAGATCCTGCCCAGTTTTCAGTCTTTCTTCTGTCACTTTGCCCAGCCGGAAGCTAGTTCAGGGCTTTTAACCAGACCATAGACCCTCCAAGTGGAGCCGTAGCGCCTTCCTCAGACCAGCTGCCGGGACTCCACACCCTGACTTAATGGCAGATGCAAACGATTTAAAACTAGGAAGCACCTTCTGCAATCATGTCACATAAAGCTGTGCTGAGGTCTGGACAGGGCTGTGTTCAGGTGAGAAGCTGGTGGGGATTCGGGCTGCCGGCAGGGAGCCCAGTGTGGGGGCCATGAAAGGCTGAGGGGTCCTTCCTGCTTCCTTGCGTACGGCCTCAGAGAGACAAGCCAGATGGCACGAAGCATGGTCTGAGAGCCAGAGAGAGCGCTCCGTTCCAGCCGCTGACTGGATAAGACGGACCGAACCTGATGACAGTTTCATGGTCTCGAGTAAGGGAGAGGTGGGAATGTGGAGAAAATCGGCCGACAGGAGCCAGGAAATGATGTCCGGTGCCAAGGGGCTGGGGCAGGACCAAAGGCAGGCCCAAGGGCAGGGCCTTCACCCATTGTCCCTGCACTGCCAGCCCCTGGAGCAGAGCCTGCACCGCATGGCCCAGGAACAGGGGTGGAATCAGGATTGGGCACTGCACAGGACTGGGGGTACACGCCACGGAAGCCATTCTCGTCACAGAGGTAGGCCTCTGGGCAATAGTCTTGGGGGCTAGCTTGCAATTCCTATAACTGGATCAGCAGGCTATTTGTGGGTGGAATGGGGTAATGACTGCTAAGCAACACTGATGTCCAACTTAACACTTTGGCAGTCTATGTTCATTGGGTTCAGGATGAGAGACCTCTCTCTGTTTAAGCACCTCTTCAGTCCTTCCCACTAGTAACTCTAGCCCTTTAATGACCCTGGACTAATTGGATCTTGGGTAAATTTTCACTTTCCATTCCACTGTGCTGTGCTCTAAAGCTTTTTTTTCTTAATCTTTCTTTTCAAATGACATATGAAGGCATTTCTTTACTACGTAAGTGGGAAATTTCCTAATTATAAGCTTTATTTACTGCTCATTACTGTTACTAGACACAACCTACTGTTTGCTACAGGGGAACAAATCTGCCTTCACACATACAACCTTGCCTTTTCTAATGTGGACTTAAAGAGTGGCCAAAGTCCTGTTGAGCCCAAGTCATCTCTAAAATCTGCCATATTGAGTTGTGGGGGCCTAGAGAGAGGGGTACAGCCTCTGCAGGTTTTCCTAGTGTGCAGAGGAGGCCCTGGGTGCCCCTCGGACACCGCCCTTATCCTGGGGGGTCTGTGTCACCGTCCCTCTGTCTCATTTCCCTGACATCCACACCCAGTTGTTTTGGGTTGTAGCACAGTCCCTTGAACCAAGAGGAGCACGAGTCAAGAGCGGCTGTGGCGTAGACGCCAGAGAGGGGCCCCTGAGCGCGCACCTCCCCTAACCCTAGGACGGGCTGGCAGATATGAGAACCCAGGCCTCAGCGTGGAAGCCCAGAGCCAGCTTCCAGACGGCGACTCATCCCCTAACTTGTCACACAGACCCTTTGATTCTCTAGTAAAGTAGGAGGCTATGGAAAACATCTCTCGGGACAAACAGTAGTGCCTACTTGGAGAACAAATATTGTAAAATCAGACTGTTAATTAAAGCTGTCATGAATGTTTTGGCCAGGATATATGGTACCAATTCCAGATGTTCTTGAAACATGTCACTGGTTAGAACCCAAATACACAGGTGCGCGCCTCAGGCCATATTACTGCTGGCCACACTGTGGATGCAGTTTGCCAGAGTCTGTGACTGAAGCTCTGTTGAGGAAGCAGTATATCATCCAGAAAATGAGGTGTTGGGCATAAAATGGCCAGCAGTGGGCAGAGGACATAGTAGGTCCGCCTGAGCTCTTCTCTCTCCCTGAGGATCTGAAATAACTCAGGGCGAATCCAGAGGCTTGGTGTCAGCCAGCCCTCCTCCTGCTGCGCAGAGTTCAGCCTCCAGTTCCTTCAGCACATGGATGTGTGTGTTATGATGGAATCAGTCTCATTGTGAGCACCACGATAATGCAGAATTTCCTTGTCATTGTTAATGTACTGTTCTTGTCTTCTGTCCCCTTCTGTTATTGGACCAAACAGAAGTATTCTGCTGTTTCTCTCTGCAACATCTCCACAGAAGTCCTGAAAGTCATCAATGCCACAGAGGAGCTGTTAGCAGAGTCGGCAGGGCCCTGGGAGTCCCTACCTGCCCTTCCCAACAGAGAAAAGGGGACATTTCCTCTTGGGACAGACCAAGTGAGACTGGATGAGCAGCTGACCTCCCTGGAAGAAAATGTAAGAGGCAAAGGTGCCTATGCAAATGTGCTAAGAAGGTGATGAAGTTAAGTCAGCACAGGAGTGGGAGGACACACACACACCCTGTCAGCACCACCAAAGCACACGTTCTCAGGAAGGGGCTCAGCTGGGTGCTCGGGAAGCAGACTATGCCCTCAGGGTTTGGGTGCAAGTGGTCCTTTAGGGCAGTGCTCGCTGGGGAGGCTGGCCAGCCGTGGGGAAAGAAACCGGGAGGGAGGAGGCCAAGCCACGTATGGTCTCAGAGTACCTGATCCTGTCCTGAGACAGGGAGCTCTGGGGTATATGTTGCCTGATCTGAGAGCCATCCCACTGCAGGCAAAGGAACTGGCCTCCCAGACGCCGGCAGGCACTTCACTCTGCACAGGGACAGTGCACGAGTTCAAAGGCAGCCTCCTGTATAGATTTGAGCCAGTGGGAACAAAAGCCCTGAATGGGTAACAAAAGTGGGAGCGTGGGGAGGGGCGTATGCAGAAGCCATAAGAGGAACCTGGGCATCAGCTCAGGTTACGGCAGCAGGTCCACCCTGCCTTCCAGGTATGCGTCCAGGTCGTGGAGTTTTCTATCCTGACTTGCAAGGGAAGGAAGAATATAATAGATCCTTACATAAAAATACCCACAGTCATTGTCAAGCATTTCATTAAATATCTGGTGAGCATTTTCCAGCACTGCAGACCAGGAGTGACACACGCATTCGAACATTAGCCACTCAGGCCCCTGTCATGATCACAGTCGGCACAGCCCTGCCCGTGAACTGGTGTCAGACCAGGTCAAGCAGAATCCACCCCGATTTTGGGGTGCTCTGACGAGTGCAGCTCTCAGAAGTCAGGAACTGTCACTAGAGGTAATTTTTGCTAAATGTTAAGCATGGGCTATGACCACATGGCTACTTATCTCATTTTGCTGCTCTTTCCGTAGGCCAGCACCACTGCCAGCTGGGTGAGACAGTTCTGTGCTGGGGGCCGTCCTGTACACTGTAGGGTGTTTACCAGCAGCCCTGGTCTCTACCCACGAGATGCCAGGAGCACCCTCCTAGTTATGACAAGCAAAAATTTCCCACTGTCGAATGTCGGAGGGTCGATGCAGGGAGGCAGGCACAACCACCCTAGGCTGGGAGCCGGGTGTACAAGTTCCCGCAGCACAGGCCCTGCTGTCTTTCCCCTACAGCCTGAGCCCTCGGCCCAGGGCAGTCTAAAGGGCTCAACAAATGTCTCTCTGACAATGGTTGCACTGATGAATGAAGTCCTTTTTTAAAAGAAATGTTTTCCTTGTAATGTACAAGGCCTCCAGTGCATGTAACACAGTTCTCCTGGGGCTGAGTCCTGAAATGGCCTTAACCCTGGACACTCGGGACTGGGTTAAAGTGAAGATATGGTTCACCAGGAAAGGGATGTATTTTTTCTTTAATATTGTATCAGAAGAATTCCAGTGTGTGGAATATCCAGATTTAAGAGACAAGAGACAACCACTGGTTCCCAGAACAAAGACAGCAGGCCTCTTTCTTCCTCCAAGGAGCATGTGGGAACACACAGTGGCCTTCTGAGAGTCTTCGTTTTGTAAGATCCTTTCACTGAACGTCTGTTTCTCCTCGTGGGTCTGTTAACAGTCTCAGGTGGAAACACCGCTTGCCCACCTATCTAAGAGGTAGGAAGCCCGCAGGGCCGTGTGCTGGTGGGGCTGGCATTTTCTGCTCCTGTCCAGCTCCTCCCAGACACATGCTGCTCCTGTTCCCAAAAAGCTGAGGCTGCTTCTCCTCCTGCCCTTCCTCTCACGAGCTTCTCAAATCCCCCTCAGGAGAAACTCCATCGTTCTTTGAATTCTGTGAGCTTTGGGTTGAGGAAGGGGTGGGTCTTGTCTCTCTGCAGTTCACTGGATCGCAGCCTGGGCAGCTTGCTGTCACTGTGATTCAGCATGGACTTCGGTTGAGCGGCAGGGGAGCAGGATGAGTCTAAGCTGGCTGCTGGGCGCTGCCAATTTAATGAAGTGGCTCTGTCTGCTGCTCCAAGGAGCCCACCTCCACTCCCCAATCGCCTGTCTGGTGCTGAGGGCCCGGGACTGTCAAAAACAGAAATGGCAACACTTGTCCCCGCCTTCCAAACACTGGCTGCTGCAGACCAGGGCTCTGAGGTGAAAGAGAACACTTACTTGAGAAGGTTTCATCTCTGCAGCTATTTCTGAAGGTTTCAGAGCTACCCGAGAAGAAGCAAGCAATGTCACATTTGTAGGTCGGCCGGCCCTGTTCTCGTGACCTGCCTTATTAGTCCCTTTTGCAGAGCAGGGGGTGGAACCCCTCAGTCCCCGGCTTCAGCCCTTATCCCCGCTGCCTGGCTTTGGCACTGGGAGTCAGCTGCCGTCCCCCCAGAAGCCGGAGGGGCCTGGAGCCGATCTTAGCCCCCGGCGTACACAGCAGCCTCAGTCTCTGGTACTTGCAGCTCTTCCTGGGGGCTGTTAGGCATGGACTCCACTGCAGTTGTGGAGGCCAGCTGTTAAGTGAGGTGTGGGTAAGTTAAAGGGGGCTGGGCACCCGGAGGACAGCCGAATAAGCAGGGAGACCTGAAGCTTAGAGGGCAGTCGCCAGGGAGCCGCACAGGGAGAGAGCCGGGGAAGGGCCACCTCCTGTCTGCTGCCCTGACCTCCTGCTGGTGTCTCCCACGGGCCAGGCCCACCAGCAGGCCTGGGAAAAGTCCATACAGGCCAGCCTCCCGGCAAACAGAGCAGGGCAGATGAGGTGGAAAATGGATTGAGGACAACTGGCAGACTATTCTTAGGCCTGTGGCATGAATGGCAGGGACCCACAAGGACTACCCTGGGCATGCAGATAGTTGTGGGGAAGACGAGCTGACTCCCTTACCCGCCCATCCCCATCAGAGGACCTTCCTCATTCTCATCGGGGAAACGAGAGACAACCTGGGGTACCCCGCAGCTCCCAGCATGGAGGCAGTGGAGGGACAGTCCCGGAGGCTGTTTCAGCTGTCCTACAACTCTGGGAAATACCAAATACATGGCCCATGTGGT
Source organism: Smutsia gigantea (assembly GCA_032199065.1). Classification (NCBI taxonomy): domain Eukaryota; kingdom Metazoa; phylum Chordata; class Mammalia; order Pholidota; family Manidae; genus Smutsia; species Smutsia gigantea. Next base: position 410,909 of record JAVSCE010016175.1, read on the forward strand.
GGACAACCACAGGCAGCAGACACAGTGGAAGTGCCCCACAGGGGAGCCCCGCTCTGTCGGAGAACCCGGGACCTGACGGAGGATGCCGGCCCTCCTCAAGGCTTCTGGACAAGCCCGCAGCACAGAGAGAAGACACAGCGCTGGAACTGTGGCCACGGTTATTCAGGTGGTTCTGTGCCCTGAGAGAACAAGAAGAGAGATACTCTCAGTTCCTGTCCACCTTGAGTCCCATAAAGTACATTCCATAGAAGCCAAATCCAACAAGGATTTGGATCTAAGATCACATTAAGTTTGGTGTGTCTGTACACTTTTTCCAGGAAAATTGAGATACACAGTCACACATTGCAGACTCTAAGAAGACCTGCAGTAAAGAAATCTGTTCAATTCTCTTTCTCCTGGGGCTTTGGCCACAAAGCCCTTCCTAAAGAACACCTAGTCTCATCCCTTTGAGCCACTTTGAGAAAGGCTTGTTGAACGGGGGCCAGTCAGTGTGGTCATGGGCACCCATGACTCGAATTTGGAGAAGTCACAGATGATTCGAACATGGTAACCATAGTTCTGGCCAAAATCAGACCCTCACTAAACAAGCAATCAGGTTAATGTTTTCCACATGTTTTTTTTAAGGCTAGAATAACATTTCTGTTATGTAACATGTTAACTTCTTATATGAGTCCAGCAGCAGAGCCGATGTCATGTCAGTGTAGTACCTTTACGTCAAAATTTGTCAGTTGTAACATTGTAACTGAGATTAGCTCTCAAGGCGTCACAGGGCCAGGTGTAGAGGCCTGAGACCGGGCAGCAGCCCTCCAGAGCTCAACGCCAGGCTGCCCGAGGTCCCAGCTGTGAGACTGCAGGAGGCACCGAGCCCCTGGGACAGGACGTTCTTGTCGTTGACACAGTGACTGGAAGAGTACCTACATCAAGGGCTGCCACCGAGCATTAAGTAAGCCACATAAAACCTTTGGCTTAGCGCTGGGCCCAGTGAACATGGTTGTCACCACCCCCATCCCCGTCATCACCTCCCATTCCTTAGACACCTTCGCCTTGGTTGTAGGGTCCTGTTGAGCCAGTGTCAGTGCCAAACCACCGAACCTCTCCTTCCCCCGAGCCAGGAAAGCAGTCTTTTAGGGGACCCAAAGTAAAAAATGAACATTCTGGCCTTGCTGTCGGCTTGGAGCTGTTTCGTATTGCTTTGTCATGGCAGAGAAACCAGCATCAGCAGATGGCCACGTGGAAGACCAGAGGGCAGTGCTGTCAGGCTGACGGCAGTGGGGTTGAGGGGGTGAGGGGGTGAGGGGGTGAGGGTGTGAGGGTGCTGAGCTTTGTGTGTTTCTGGAAAAATCAGGGTTCTGAGACCAGTGTTATGTCAAGTTAGGTTTAACCACGGCCATACTCAACCATTTCACCTAACTAATAATTCCAAATTTTGTTTCATTGTGCAAAACTTAAATTTGCATTTTAAATTACCTTATCAAGGTAAATTAACCCTTCCAGTGTGGGTAGCAAAGCATAACACCCAAACTCAAAACTGTCCTGGCTCTCTCCTGCTCTCAATCTCTCTTTATTTTTTCTTTCTTCTGGAGAGACATCTTTTAACTTCAAAACTTTTAAAAGACAAATACTTAATGATTTCTCCACTCAAACACCTTTGAAATATTCATTTCCTTGCTATGGCAAACAATACAGCACTGTGTCCAGTTCTGAAGACAAAGAGTAAATGGCTGTGTTAAAGGGCAAGGATCTTAGAAACAGGCATTCTCAACAGCAGCGTGGCACTGTGGGAGCCAGAGGCAGCACCCCTCCCTCCTCCATGGCCTGCGAAGCCCTGAGCCCACTGTCAGTCACTACCGGGAGCCCCAGCCCCACCGGTCGTGCTTGCTGATGCACGATTTTGCTTTCACCTGCCTTGGTTCCACTTTGAAAGGTTTTGTAAAATTGCCCGTTTTAATGCAGATGCTCGTGTCATGCTGAGGAACTGGCGAGAGTAGGAGCATCTGAGTCTTTCTCTTCACCAACACCCAGCGTGGCCAAGAGCAGATGTGCCTGCCTTGCGTGCAAAGCTCTTGCTCATCTTGTTTTAATTTTAACCCAAGTGAAAGGAACTGGTAAAGGGTGACTGCGCGTTTCATTCAAATTCAACGTTGCTGTGATTACATGTTTAGAGCTTTATATACGTTAAGCCTCAAAACATCTCTTTAAGTAATTAGCTTCTTTAGAGGCATCTTGTTCCTTGTGTCGGGGGTTATTTCATCACATTATTGTTTCGGCCACAGAAGCACTGGTTTCATTCACCCTGGCTGGCGTCCCTCAGTCTGAATTATTCCAACGATTTTACTTTGCTCACTTTTATGGGAATCCTTTATAAACTCTTAAAGTCAAATGTTTTTTCCTTTAATTTTTCCTCAGATTACTCTCCTTATCTGATTTTCTTTTTAATTTCATAAATTTAACATGCTTCTCTTAACATCACTCTATTTTCTAAGAAAGTATTTCCCTACTGTAAGTTTCAGATTTAATTCCCTTAACCTATTCCAAGCAAGCTGAAAGTAATCAATCAGAGATAATTCACTAAAAATTTATAATTGTTTTAAATTAATTTCTTCTCTTTCATGTGTTCTGAATTTTTCTTAATTACTAAATTAAGTAATGCATTTTTAAAAATTTTATTGAAGACCAAAATTTTTCTTGGAACAAAACACATCATGAGCTTTTCTCTTTGTTTCTTCTGTGCTGATATTATGGTTGTTAGGGTCACTGGACACATTCACGATTTATGTAGCTGATGTATTTTGTACTATTTTATTGTATTTTCAAAAATTTTTTATTGCTTTTTCTTGCAGGAAAGTTGGGGGGAGGTGGTGTGGCTGACAGTGAGCAGGTGGTAAGAACTCATGCTACCATTTAAGGTGAAGCATGTCTCAAACGGGGACGTTCCCTGTCTTTGCCCCCAGTGTGGAGCCTGGCACTTGTTCACTCCCCGGAAGTACCAGGACTCCATGCAAGGGCACCCCTGTCCTGGCTCCACAACCTGAGCTCAAAGGCTGTACCTCCTCTACAGGTGTACCTGGCGGCGGGCACTGTGTATGGACTCGAGGGCCAGCTGAATGAACTGGAGGATGCCGCCCGCTGCATCCACAGCGGCTCTGATGAGACTGAACTGGCCCATCTGGAGGACCAGGTGGCCACGGCTGCAGCCCAGGTCCACCAGGCTGAGGTCCAGGTAAGAACTCTCCTCTCCACCCAGACAGAGGACCACCTGGCAAAAGGAGAGGGTGCCGTCTTCCACAAGAGTCGTTTCAAAGGCTCGGTAGTTCCCACCACCTCCAGCGTACTTGGGCATGTCTGGTCCTTTCAGGTGGGTTCCACAAATTCTCTTTTTTTAAAGTGCAGCTCTCTTCTTCCCAAACTATAGCCTTCATAATGGATCAGATGTCTCTTTAAAGCCTATGCCACTTTCCTCAGACAAATTCTCTGATCCATAGGTAGGTCTCCTTGCTAATAGGTTCCCATATATGGCACACCCTTCTCTAGACCACCTTTCCACCCCAGGACCACCCAACCCTTATTACACCATTGATCACTTATTTAATGCCACTTTACCCGACTATGGAATAAAAGCTCCACGGGGACAGGACTGGAGTTGTGTGTATACCCAGTAACTCCAGCTCCTCGATGATACTTCACCCAGGCTTGGCACTCAGAAAAAATGAGATGAATAAATGAGTGAAATTGGACGCGTAGATTTCTTAGACCAATATTTTGCATGACTTAGATAGAGCATTTCAGAACTGATCACTACACTGTCTATAACTTTGTGAAGATGCTTATTGCAGTTTTCATGGATAACCCCTTGGCCTCTGACTCTGGGTCAGAACTGATCGTGTTCTAAGTCACTGATTCTCAAGCTGAGGTCCATGGACCCATCTCAGGGACCCAGAAGAAATGGTGGTCTCTGCAACATAAGCTCAGTATAGACCCTTGGCTTACTGTTATGTCTATAGATTCTGCATCTTAAAACTACATCCTTGGGACAACTGGGGTCAGTGGAAACCACCTCTGATAGAGAAAGCGACAGTCTCAGGTGGTAATTATTTTTAAAATAAATATTTGTACGAGTCAAAAGTCATAACAACCACTGACATTAACACTCCTGGGAATATAAGCATGGGGTGTTCTCCTCTGTGTAGAAGAGCTAATGCTGTGCTAGGAATGATCACATCACAGATGCCCTGCTGACTATTTATTATCAGCAAGAATGGCAAAAGAACAACTCTCCTCAAATCAAGTAATTTTCCATAAATGACACCCAACATTTAATCAATTTATAGTCAAAGTTATATAAGGTAGAATCAGATCACTTGTTTTCTGGGGGTACCTTTTGAAGCAAATACTTCTTGAATGATTTAGCAAGAAGTTAATATTATTTATGGGTGTTTGGGAGGATTTTACTGGACAATTAGTTATTCGTGCTTCCAAGCATTTCTAGGCTTAAATTATTAGAGCCATGTTTTATGGCAGAAATTCCTAGAGTCCAAAATGTCCATTTTATGTGCGTTTCAATGTGCCTATTATTATTCATCTTAAAATATTCATAATAATGTTGTATTTACCCAATATATACCTGATATCCAGTGAGCCTTACTTTGTGCCAGGAGCTGTTTAAAGCTTTATTGCAGTTAATCCTTTCAGCAACCCCACGAGGTGACTACTGATATTGTCTCCCTTTTATATCTAGGGAGACTGAGGCTCAGAAAGGTTAAACCACTTGCCCAAGGTCAAGTAGCAAGAAAGTGATGAAACCATGTTTTGAACCCATCTTTCTGACCACATAGCCACATTCTGCACCGGTTGTGCTGTGTGGTTTCCCGAGAAATGTGTCTGTCCTGCCAGCAGACACATATTCACTTACAAAGAGGCCTTAATTTGCAAGGGTGGCTGTCAACCCTAGATCTTCTCAGCGTGGGAAGTGTCCTTAGCATGGGGCCTCTCCCTGTAATGCCAGTTGCTGCCAGAGAATGAAACCTTGGACTCCCTGCTGTCCATTCCCATCCAAAGCTGAATCCCACAGAGGGAGTCACAGATGGTGCCTTGAAGAGAGGGCAAGTGTCCACATGGAGAGGGTAGTTGTGTGACACTATGTTCTTGGATTAGGTCAGATTCTAGGGACATTGTCCCTTGGAGTTCATCTTTGGGACAGGTTTTCCCGGGGCTGCAGGAGACAGGATGACCCATGGGGACACTGCCAAGGATGTTGTCAACTGTGCCACCTGGGACCATCTCTGTGGGTGTTTCTGGGGAAGGTGTCAATCTTAACTCTTCGTACCAGGAAAGGCTGTTCTTCTGAGTACTTGGTCTTTATATTGTGGGCACAGAGTCCTACACTGATCTTGCTTTGGCACCCAGGAAACTCAGAGCTGCATTAATCATACCCTTCTAGAAAGTGTAAGGGTCATTGGGTATACGGCCTCAAGAATGAAACGGAATATAATTAGGTAGGTGGGTAAGTGGAGAGAGGATAGATAATGAAATGTTGGCAAAAATCAGCCCTCAGTCGTGTCCTTTCCTCTTACTCTGTCCTTTGCCCTATGGACTAAAACTTGAAAAAATAACCCTTTCTCATTCCAGGGCCTGGCAGCCAGCAAATCAGGACGTTCCTAGCTTGTTCTCCCATTGACCTGTCTCCCAGGGCCCTCTGAGCAAGGCCCTCCCTCAGAACTGCTTCCAGGAGTGAATCTGGGCCTCTAACCAACCCCAGTTGCCAATGACTGAAAAAGGTTTAGACTGCAGCCTTTCTCAGAGGGGTGTACCGTGTGTTGGTCTGTAAACCAAAGGAATGCAGCTCTCAGTGAGACATTTGAGGATTCAGAGCAGGCAGGCACTTGGGGGCCAGGGCTGCACAGTGACCCGTGCCGGCAGGTGGCCGCAGGGCAGCTGAACTTGGATTCTTTCGCCAGCTGCCTCGGTCTTGGCCTTCACCTATCTCCTCCTCCTTTCCTGAGGAAAACTGCCACTCCTGGGGCTGGGGGAATTTTCTGACTTTTCAGCCCTTTTCTCTGCACTTCCTATAGTCTTTGTCCAGAAACACCCTCGGTAAATGGCAGAATTCACAAAGTATGGGAGGCAGGGAGGCCTGCAGGCAGAGCACATGTTGGTGCTGGGCCTATATTCCGGTCCAGTTTGATGCCCCAGCCACACTCAGACTGTGCGGTCTGAGCAGGACGCTGTGATCCGCGCCCCTCCCTTGACTCTGCTAGCCTCCTCCTGCCCCTTCTGGCATCCCCAGGCCAGGCTTTGGAAAGTCCCTGAGAACAGGGCAATGTGGCTGAGCCTAAGGGTCGGCATTCATTCTGAGCCCTGACCAGACGGGCTGTGAGATGTTGGGAATGCCCCCCACCGTGCTGAGCCACAGTCTCCTCATCTGAAAACCAAGAGAAGTGTACCGGAATCCTAGGGTTGTGGGCGGGCTCGCATATTTAAGGTACTTAGGCTTATGGCTTCCTCATCATCCCCAGGCCAGGGCAGGACCACAGTTCCTTCAGCCACTGGTGGGTTCTTGCTCTCTGGATCCACCTTAAGACATTGTGGGAAGGAAAGCTGAGCAACTTCTGACCCTCCAATGTTATAGCCAAGGAGACCAAGGCCCAGAGAGAGGAGGCCGTTCCTTAAGTCCACTTGGCCTCTTAATCGAGGAAATGGACCTGAGCCGGGACTGCTAGGCCTCCCTTCTGAGAGCTGATGCTGTGGTTTGGGATTCATGGAGTCATGGGAGAAACAGCAGGACCTATGAAAGGGACTTGCCCTTCAAAGCTCATGTCAAGTGTTACCGCCTGCGCGGGCTTCCCAGATGGTCCAGGCCAGGGTTCCCATCACCAGGCTTCCCTCTACACCAGGAGGGCCTCCGGCAGGGGTGTTGGGTGCTCTAGCTACCAAACTGGACATCTGAATTTACACAGAAAGGCCTGTGTTCCATTTTCTCAGTGTAGCACTAGACAGAGAAATGCTTGGTAGAATGAATGAAGGGGCGCACACTAGCGTGGATATGCTATTTGTAGACTCTTAGCCCCGTTAGCAAAGATTCTTCCCTCCTGGATTTCCTCCTTCCTAATTCTGTCTTTCTGTTGCACTAAGATATCTGATATCGAGAGCCGGATTTCAGCCTTGACCATTGCAGGATTAAATATAGCCCCGTGTGTGCACCTCACCAGAAAACGAGATCAGAAGCAAAGGAACCAGGTGCGTTGGTCCTTCGCTCCCTCCATTAGATGATTGCATGACCTGGGAAATTTGGAAAATTGATATGGAGGCATATTGATTGCCATGTCTGCTTGTAGGTACAAACCATAGACACGTCAAGGCAGCAGAGGAGGAAACTGCCGGCTCCACCTGGGAAAGGTATGCTGAAATTAAATCCTCAAAGCTACCAAAGAGTGAAGCTGGACCCGTTTGAGTTACTTGGAGATCTGAGTTTGAGGGCTAGATCTAAGGGGGAGTTCTCACCCAGAGTTGCTCTTGTGGAAAGTCTATCTTGACTTGAATCCCCCCAAGAAGCAGACCCTGAGACAAGGAAAGGATGTGATATGGGAGGTGATTCCACATAATGCTGGTGGAGGAAGAAAGAAGTTATTTGGGGACAGAAATTAAGTCAATACAGCGTACTTCAATTGGTAGTTTACTTCTTTGGGCAACTGAGGCTAAATCCTTCTGGAGATGTGTCGGAGATGTATGACTGCCCTGGGCGTGTGCTGCTCAAGGAGCAGTAAGATGAGATACTGCTTGAAGGTTCCTCTGGGGCAGTGGGGCGCATTAACTCCCTGGTACTGCTGACCTGCCCCACGTATGAGCCAAGGAAGAGTGCTTACAGTAGGACGCTGTAAGAATGTGCTGGACTGGTGACTGTCAGGGAGGTGTGCGTGCCCAACCTAGAAGGGATGCGAGCAATGCCAGTCACGTCACCCTCACCACTGGACAATTCATTAATCTCCCTGGATTCAGGATCCATCCAATATGATACCAAGCTAGAAATTTAGTTCTATGATTGAGAAGAGTAGAAAGTCAGAAGATGCATGTTGGAGTCTTGGTTCTGCCATTCATTGTCCAACAAACACATACGGAGTGCCCACTTTATGTTCCACAAAACCCTATAATAACCAAAATTTAACCTTGTTAGAAACCCTGGTGTCAGTACGTGTTTCAGAATTTCTGGGACTTCTAAAGGTAATATGTTACATGTGCTGTATTTTCATAACAGTCCCCTCCCCAGGAGGTCTGGGGCATCGTCTGATAAACACATTAATATCCTTGCAGCAAAGTGCGAGAATGTTCATGGTTGGTGGGATGGACAATTTCAAATGGTGGCACATCAGTTCAAGTCAGGTTTTGCCATCAGACAATTTTGACTCCAAAGTTGTAAATATTTGCAGTTTTTAGAGCCTGTCAGGTTTCAGAATTACACGTGAGAACTTACGGGCTGTACTGGGTTATCCTCAAGCTACCTTCTCCCAGAAAGCGCTGATAATGCCTTGAGTTATTTAGTTCATCATAAAAATAAACACAAAATAAACGGATTCCACAATCAGACCTATCAACCAAATATAGAATGAGATGCCAAGTTTTGGTGAAAATCTGGGTGATCTGGCACCTGGTCTTTCTTCCTGAGCTATCAGTCCAGCTTCTGGGTAACACTTACTCCCATTTGTTTCCTGTTAGCTGAAAAAACTGAGGCATCTTCAGTGACCATTAAAACATTTAACCGCAACTTCATTCTCCAAGGCTCCTCGATAGACAGGACTGCAGAGAGGAAAAGCTCCAGCAAGGACCCAACGGTGAGTCACCCGGCCTGCTGCCCATCACTCTCTGTCCCTGGCGCACCTCCACTCTGTAGCTCCCCAGCCAGGCCCTAAGCAGCATGCTTCTGGCACGGTCTCATGGTTCGTTGGTTGGGGGGCGAGGGTAGAGGTGATGAATTGCTAACCTCTTTGATATGTGGACACATAGTCTCAACGGTATCGCCAGCTCCTTATAGGAACCAGGTTTGATATATGATATGTACACAGGAATATAAGGTCTGGTTGATGTGTAAAAGTTTTTATTCTGTCTTTGATCCCTATTCACTCTTCCTTAAGTTTCTTGTTAGCCATTAATTACTTGTGTTCCTGAAAAAAAGTCAGCAGCTGCCCTAAATGTGGCAAAGGAAGGGGGAGTTTGATTCGCACAAACTGGAGATCACATAGAGAGGCTTACAGATTGTTTGCCTAAACACCAACATATGCTCCAAAATTTTGGCAAATGCTTGATGCCGCTCCCATGGGAGATGACCATCCAGGTAAACCACCTTCTTTCCATAATGAGCCATTGCAGAGGGTGGTGGTGTCTGCAGAGTGACAAGATTAAGGAAGGGCCAATGTATTCTGCTGCCTTTTCTGTGTCCCCTGCCCCTCCTTGCCCTCCCCCCATGGTCGTCCCTGTGTCAGGAGCCCAGACCACCAGGTCATGGCCTGATGGAGGCAGCCCCTTTTGAACAGAGGCTGCTGCGTCTCTCGGGCACCATGTAGCAACATGCTGCCCATGGCCTCCCCCACTGGTCAGCCATTGCCCCTGACCAAAGTCCACTTACCTTGCTCCTGGCTGCTACTACAAAGGGCTAAAAAGACGCATTATCACACTTAAAGTGCAGACAACTAGGGCCAGGAAGAATCTGTTATAAGTAAGAGGGTTAAGTATAAATAATCTTTCATAGAGATAAAAAGCAGATCAGTGGTTGCCAGGGGATGTGGGGAGGTTTTACTTCAGAATGATGGTATGTTTTGAAACTACATACAGTGTTTGCCCAACATGTGGATGTACTAAATGCCACTGAATTGTTCACTTTAAAACAGTTAATTTTATGTTATATGAATTTCACCTCAATAAATTATTTTTTAAAGTAAATTCACACAAAGAGGTTAAAAATTAAGGAATGGACAGTATTTACTAACCAAATGCAAACAAAGAGGAAGGGGCAGAAATACTACTTTCAAACAATGTAGAATTCAAGAGCAGAAGCTTTCAGAGAAAACAAGGAGAGAGAATGTTTCAATCTAGATACAGTAAATAGGTATCCTTTCTTGATTTGGCAAACAGAGCAACACTATTTATTGTGCTATGGTTGGTGACTTTAAAATTCCTTTGTCAGCCCTCGGAAGCCCAAGTATACCAAAAATAAATACAAGTTAGAGAATTTGAATAGTGTGATCATTAAGCTTAAGATATTTATTTAACTTCATATTCTACAGAGGATCCACTTTTTTCCCAAGCATCAGTGGACCATTTATAAAAATTTGTTTTATACAAAGAAGGCATAAATTCCAAAAAGGAGAAAGTATAAAACTACCTTCTGTGACCTCAACTCAGAAAATAATTTCAAACAGTGCTGTCCAATAGAGCCTTCTGAAATTATGGAAATGTTCTATATTTGCAGTAACCAATATGGTAGCTACCAGCCACATATGGCTATGAGCCCTTGAAATGGGGCTACTGCCTTGAAGGCACTGATTTTTTAAATGTATTTAATTTTAGTTATTCTAGATGTGAACAGCTACATGTGGGTAGTGACTACCATACTGGACCAAGCAAATCTAGAAAATTAGCACAAAAGTTACAACAGGAACTCTACTTGGAAGTCAGAAAGCATGTGCACGCACATACACAGCCATACATACACAACACACACACCACATGCCCACTCACACACGTTTCAAGTAACTAGTGCATTAAAGAGGAAAGCAAGTCCACAGAGTAATACCTTTAATATTAAGATACTAATAAACATCAATAATTTATTAAGAAAAGTAATTTCTTCCCAAAATAATTTATAGTTTAATCCAATTCTCATAAAATTATCAGTGGGATGTTCTTTTGAACTCAAGTTCATATAAGAATAAACCAGAAAGAATGGACAAAGGCATTTTGTAAAATTGAAGTGATTTTTCCTGCCAGATTTTAAAACAAATTAAGAGCTAACTGATGATAAAGGAATAGAATAGAAAGCTGAGAAATAGATACGGGCATATATGAAGAACATGTTTTATGATTTTTAAAACATTAACAAATAGAGAAGGTATATATTGTTCTAAAACATTTTTTTAAAAATGCTGAGCAAACTGTCCATGGATAGTAGTGGAAAGGGAATCAAATTAAATAGTTGCCTTACTCCATATGCCAAAATAAGCTTCAGGTGGATTAAGAAGTATGTATGTAAAAAAATGCATCACTTTTTCAATATTGTGAAATATGTAACTGGTCAATGAGCACGAACACCTTTTAAGGTTAAAAAAAAAGCGCAGCAGACATGGTTTTCATCGCCTCTTCTCAGTTTTGCCAAGTGGCTGAGAGCAGGTGTTTGCTGTCTCCCTCAGGAGCCCGCCCAGGAGTCGGCTGCCATGTATTAGCGTCATGGAGCCCCACTGCCAGTGACCCACTGCCGCCGGCCATACCCAACAGTGCCTTGACCCACAGCCACCAAAGCCTGCACGGATTTCCACCTGAGGAGAGGGCCTGGGAGGCTCAGCGTCACTGCCCACTGCAAGGGCTGCCCCGATACCTAGGCCCAGTGCCAACCCAGAGCCAGCATGGCGCCGGCGTCCGCTCTCTGCTTTGGGCCCCCAGGGAATCCGAGATGCTGGCAGCCAACAGCAAAGCTCCACCTTTTCCCAGGTTGCTTTGCTGCTGTGTGTTGTCTTTAAGATTTTTTTTTTATTATCCCTTTGGTTCAACTAGAATGACATGTCAAGTATTTCTCCAAAGGAAAATGGCTGGGGTGGGGGCGTGGAGGGGAGGTAGATGGGTACTATCATTTCATCTGTCACCAGTTCTTGTTAATCTCTCACAAGCATCTTTGTCCTACAAATGCTAAGGGGAAGTGAAGATGCCCTGTATGCACTAGCGACTGTCTCCTTTGGGGCACACTCACCCATCCAGGATGTGGGTCTCCCTTCAGCCACTTCCTTCCTGCCAAACTGCCTGCAGCCCTCCCTGCCATTCCCATTGCTTGTGGTCAAGCCAGAATAGAAGCTCTGATACACCCCTGCCGTGCCCAGGTCCTCCTGCAACATCTCCTTGAGAACATATGGTTCTTCTTTGGACTTAGCAGAGGTTCCCCACTCTGAAGGGGAGGGGGCTTGAGGGACCCCACCGGTGGCTTCACTTTGGGGCCCTGTTCAGAATCAACATGATGCAGCTCAGCAATGGCCACATAGGAGTTAAGCAAGTGGGTTATTTACCTAAAGGAACTACAACCATGTGAAAAAATGTCCTCCAAAATTTATTTCCCAATAAATATTCAGCAGGAGTAGTAAAATGAAATGACTTAAAGATAAAAATTTTTAAGGAACAGCCTTAGAAAACATACAGGTATGAAGAAAACAAGGCCAAACTGAATTTAATGGACACAAATGTCGCATGAACTGCACATTGGTGGTCTCAAATGTATGACGGCCCAGAGTGTGTGTAAGCACATGGAATTGAACTTCACTAACTGAACATTAACAGCCTTTTTAAAATTTGCCTGATATATTCTAAATCTGAGAGAGAAAACAGAAGGCAAGAGGCAGGGGAACAGCATGACCAGTGTTTACTCAGTGACTATGTGGAAGGAGGCAACACTCCTCATTTCAGTCCTATAGCAACCCTAGTCAGTAGGTATGCCCGCTTGGCAGATCTGGAAACTGAGGGCCAAAGAGATTAATTTTCCCAAATAACACCTTTAAGCTAAGTATAATTGGGATGCCTCACAAAAGCCTCACTCTGTTTCCAACTCTTCACTCTTGCTGCTGTGCACCTGACAAGACCTGACGTTCTCTGAAATGTGTTACGATCCACTCTTGATGGGGTCTACCTATCTTCCAATAATACTCCTTGCTGATGCTGTGTATGTGTTAAACAGAAATGACTCCTTTGAAGTAAACTACATCTTTGGATTTTTGTTCTGTTGGTGTGATTCAAAGAAAACAAATACAAAATTTAAAAACACTACAAAAAAAAAAGGTCTGAGCTCCAAATAGAACTCAGACCTTTTTTCTGTAAGAGGCATGAAAAGCAACTATTGTGTCACGGTGTTAAAATATTTCAATTTTCTTTGACAAAAATGTGTACTGTGTAAGCCTTGCGAAAAAAAAAAAGCAGCAGCCTGCTCTATGGCATTTGAAATTTTATAAAGGTTTCCTTGTGCCAAGTAAGTGCAAGTATTTAGTTTACTATTAAAAACCATAAGCATATGTTATAGTTCCAGAATTATTTTGTCATCAAGTGATTTTGATCTTCAGTGTCAATATTTATATTCAGATTAATTTTTATAAATGAAAATATTTTAATGATCTAAGAAAATGCAAAGAAGCCATGTCTTTGATGATTTCTGAAATGCTTGCCTTCATGTGACATGCACATTGCCAAGACTTACTGTCAAGAGACATGATTAAGAAGTAAAAGTCATTTATGAAAATCAGGTTGTGGGTGTGTGTTGTTTTGGTCGGAGAGGACTGGGAGTGAAGGGCAAACAGGGAAACATGTCGACGCGTGGTCCTTGGAGGGGCTGAGATCCAAAGCCGCTGCTGGCCCTTCTAGCCACTCACCTCTCCGTCACTTGTTCTCCTGAGAACACAGTTTCCCAGTGACCACATTTACAGAGAGGTTCTCAAAGTGGAGGGGGCAGTGTGACTGTGTCCCTCATGGGACATTTTTGATGCCACAATCGAGGTGAGGGCTGCTGCTGTTTGCACACAGCGGGATGCTGCTGAGCACCTACAATGGCCAGGACATGCCCCAAAGGGTCATCCGGCTCCTCATGTGGTGCCAAGGCGTAGACCCCAGGTCAGACCCTGGAGGTGAGCCTGGATGTCAGAGGAGAAGCCCCTCCTGATCTCTGTGGAGTCTGTGTGGCTGAGCAGGAATCAGGACAGTGACTCTCCCAAGTTTTTCGTAGGCTCAGTGGCAACTGTCACTACTCTGAGGCTGGTCTGCCCAGGCCTGGGCCCTGTCATCCCCAGATAGGAAAGGAATCCTCCACTAACCTGAAATGAGTAAGTGAATAAAAATGCTAATAAAGCTGAGAGTCTTCTCCTTCAGGTGGCCTAAGACAGTAGTGCTCACACTTGAGTGGGAATCAGACCCACCAGTAAACAGAGATTCATGGGATAAACCCAGCGCTCCCAGTCCTTGTCTACCTTTCTACACTACCACTCGTGCCCAGCTCAGTAATGTTTGCTGAACATTAATAACAAACAAGCTCACAATTACGTTGACAGGGCATCTCAGATGGGAGTAGTGGGGGGGAGATAATATTTTCCCCTAAGAAATAAATGTTTGATTTGCCATGACACACACAAAAAATGTGACCCAATATTCAAAGCAATTGAAGGCTGCCAAAAATATTTCCATTTACTGGCTCCGCAGCTTACTTCATCCATAAAATGGGTTACAAAAATCTTCCTCGTGGTGTTGTTAAAGGTTAAATGAAACAACATGAGAAACTCAGCAAAATGCTTGGTGACCACAGACACTCAGAGCTTGTTTCCTGATTCTCTTAGAAGAAAATCATTGAAATATCGGCACCATGACTTACGCAAAACGCTGTGCCTCAGAGTCTACTCACTGCCCTAAAATATTCACTCCTGTTACTCTACCTCTGGGAGGTGCACTTCCCTGCCCCACTGAACCTGGGCTTGGCTGTGTGGCTTGCCTCACGATCAGTGGAGCATAGCTCTTTGTCTTAGTCTCTTCTGGCTGCTATAACAAAACACCAGAGACTGGGTAGTTTATAAACAGAAATTTCTCACGGTCCTGGAGGCTTGAAGTCCAAGGTCAGGGTGCTGGTGTGGCTCGGGTCCACAGAGAGCTGTTCCTGCCTACCAACTTCTCGCTGTGCCTCACTTGGTAGAAGGGGGAAAGGAGCTCTCTGGAGCCTCTTTTTAAAGTACACTGTCCCAATCATGCAGGCAGACCTCTCATGACCTAATCACCTCCCAAATGCCCTACCTTCTAATCCAATGGTTTGGGCTTAGCCATGTGACTTGCTCTGGCTAATGAGATTATTAGCCAAATAACTAAATAAGGGGCTTGAAATATGTTTATGGAGTTGGGCTTGTCCACTTACTGGTAGGTAAATTTTGCTGTTCGCTACAAAGTATTCCACAGGCAGCCCACTGGTCCAAGGAACAGATTCAGACCCAACCTGCAGCCGGAAGCCAACCTCAGCTCAGCCCAGCACAGATGAGCAGAGCCACCCAGCCAACCTGCAGACATATGAGCAGAAGAAACGATCATTCTTTTAAACATTGAGTTTGCAGGTGGTTTATTACGCAACAGCTAACTGATACACTACTGAAAAATTAGTTTCATCACCTTAGATTAATCCTTGTTAACACGAGGGATGAAGATTAGTTAATATCAAAAGTAAAGTCACATGTCAATATAAAGGATTTTAAGCAAGCCTACAAGAGACTCACTTCAAACCCAAAGTCACACAGACTAAAAGTCAAGGGATGGAAAAAAATATTTCATGCAAATAATAGGGAGAAAAAAGCAGGAGTAGCAGTACTGATATCAGACAAAACAGATTTCAAAACAAAGAAAGTAATAAGAGACAAAGAAGGACATCACATTATGATAAAGGGGTCAGTCCAACAAGAGGATATAACCATTATAAATATCTATGCACCCAATATAGGAGTACCTACATATGTGAAACAAATACTAACAGAATTAAAGAGGGAAATAGAATGCAATGCAGTCATTTTAGGAGACTTCAAACACCACTCACACCAAAAGATCAACCAACAGAAAATAAGTAAGGAGACAGAGGCACTGAACAACACATTAGAACAGATGGACCTAACAGACATCTATAGAACACTCCACCCAAAAGCAGCAAAATACACATTCTTCTCAAGTGTACATGGAACATTTTCCAGAATAGATCACATACTAGGCCACAAAAAGAGCCTCAGTAAATTCAAAAAGGCTGAAATTGTGCCAACCTGCTTCTCAGACCACAAAGGTATGAAACTAGAAATAAATGCAACAAAAACAAAAAAGCCCACAAACACATGGAGGTTTAACAACATGCTCCTAAATAATCAATGGATCAATGACCAAATTAAAACAGAGATCAAGCAATATATGGAAACACATGAAAACAACTACTCAACTGCCCCAAACCTGCAGGATACAGCAAAGACAGTTCTAAGAGGAAAGAATATAGCAATACAGGCTTACCTCAATACAGAACAATCTCAGATGAACAGTCTAAAATCACAATTAATGCAACTACAAAAAGAACAAATGAGGCCCAAAGGAGGAACATAATAAAGATGAGAGGAGAAATAAATAAAATTGAGAAGCATAAAACAATAGAAAGAATCAATGAAACCAGAGCTTGGTTGAGAAAATAAAAATAGATAAACCCCTAGCCAGCCTTATCAGGAAAAAACATAATCAGAAATGAAAAATCACTACAGACACTACAGAAATTCAAATTATTAGAGAATACTATGAAAAATTATGTGCCAACAAATTGAATAACCTAGAAGAAATAGACAACTTCCTAGAAAAGTACAACCTTCCAAGATTGACCCAGGAAGAAACAGAAAACCTGAACAGACCAACTACCATCCTTGCTTCCTGGGAATAAATCCCACTTGGTCATGATGGATGATTTTTTTAAGGTATTTTTGAAGTTGGTTTGGTAATATTTTGTTGAGAATTTTGCATTTATGTTCATCAGGAATATTGGTTTGTAAATTTCTTTTTTTGTGGTGTCTTTTCTGGTTTTGGTATTAAGAGTGATGCTGGCTTCATAGAATGAGTTTGGAAGTATTCCTCCTCTTTTACTTTTTGGAATGCTTTAAGAAGGATGGGGTATGAGTTCTTTAAATGTTTCATAGAATTTGGCTATGAAGCCAACTGTACCTGGAATTTAGTTTTGGGGGAGTTTTTTGATTACCAATTTGATTTCATTGCTGGTAATTGGTCTGTTCAGATTTTGTTTCTCCCTGGGTCAGTCTTGAAAGGTTATATTTTTCTAGAATGTTGTCCATTTCTTCTAGGTTATCCAATTTGTTGGCACATAATTTTTCATAGTATTCTCTAATAATTCTTTGAATTTCTGTGGTGTCCGTAGTGATTTTTCCTATTTCTGATGGTTTATATGTGTAGACTCTCTTTTTTTCTTGTTAAGTCTGGCTAGGGGTTTATCTATTTTGTTTATTTTCTCAAAGAACCAGCTCCCTGTTTCATTGATTTTTTTCTATTATTTTATTCTTCTCTATTTTATTTATTTTTGCTCTGTTCTTTATTAGGTCCCTCCTTCTACTGACTTTGGCATCATTTGTTCTTCTTTTTCTAGTTTCTTTAATTGTGGCTTTAGAATGTTTATTTGGGTTTGTTCTTGTTTCTTGAGGTAAGCCTGTATTGCTATGTAATTTCCTCTTAAAAGTGCCTCTGCCACGTCCCAGATTTTGGGCTGTTGTATTTTTGTTTTCATGTGTGTCCATATATTTCTTGATTTGTTTTAATTTGTTCACTGATCCATTGATTATTTAGAAACATGCTGTTTAGCCTCCATGTGTTTGTAGGCTTTCTGTTATTTTTGCGTAATTTATTTCTAGTTTACTACCATTGTGGTCTGAGAAGCCACTTGATACAATTTCAATGTTTTTTAATTTACTGAGGCTCTTTTTGTGGTCTAGTATGTGATCTGTTCTGCAGAACATTCCATGTATACTTGAGAAAAATGTGTATCCTGTTGCTTTTGGCACCAATCTACTCTTAAATTCCTCCATTGTATGTTGCAGATACTGTATTCTTCAGTCTTAGTGCCTCTTTTTCAGGTCTTGTAGCTCTTTGTTGAAGTCCTCCCTGAGATCTTGAATACTTTTCTGCAAATATGTGAGCATGTTTATGCCTTTTATTTTGAAATCTTTATCAAGAATATTGGTGATCTCTGCTTCATTTAGTCCTCTTTCTGGGGTACTGTCTTGTAGTTCTGATTGGATCAAACTCCTTTGCTTGCTCACTTTGTCAGGGATTCTGTTTCTTCCTTTGTATTAGGTATCTCTTCTGTGCTTTCTGATCTAAAGAGTAATAGCTTTATGAAGGTGTGCTATGGTGCCCAGAAGTTCAAGATTCTTTACTTTCTAGTGCCCAGTTCTGTTTTGCAGGGGCTCTAGCTGTTGGTGTGCAGTGGGTGGCATGCCTTTCAGTCTGGCATCTGTAGTGGCCTGAGTCTGGGTGGGAAGTTTGCTTCAGCTGCTGCCTTTGTGATCAGCTCGGGAGTCTCTGCTGAGCTCGCTGGGGGCAGGGCCACCCTCTGCCTGGCCTGCAGCAGTGGTGGGGCTGCAGGATTAATGGGGTGGGTGGACAGATGTGCCCCAGCCATATGCACAGCAGTGGGTTTGGACACCCACAGGAAGGAAGGAGCTCTTGGGGATGGCTCCTGCAGGCACCTCCTTGGTTGGGCTGAAATGGAGCCAAGCAAGCTGGGAGAGTCTCCCTCCACCTGTCAGGCAGCAAAGTCTGATGCTGTCACTGGGCCAGGTGGATTGGTTCCTGGGAGCACATGCAGGGAGGCACTTTGGGGCTGTGTTGCCAGCAAGGGGGATGGAGCCTCTGGGGCTCCCCAAAGTTCCTGATCTGTTGGGCTGGGGAAGGGCTGGGGAGGTATCCTCCACCTGCCTTTTCTCCTGAGGAGAGAGTTCCATCCAACCCTTGCCCCTCTGGCACCCCTCCCACTGCTGGCAAGTCTTTCAAACTGCCACCTCTGCTTTGGGTCTTAGGACTGGCGGCTGGCACATGCCTGCCCTCCACACTGGCCGGAGTCTCAGCCTCCCAGAGTGTTCAGCATGTCCTTGGTGTCCAGCCCTACTGATCACCAGAACCCAATATAATGTGGGCTCGTGCTCCGGAAGCAGATCTCCAGGGCCAGGTATGCAGTGCTCCTGGGCTCCTACCCTCTCCCCACTCCGTTACTCTTTCTCCCCACCGTAGGCTGGGGTGGGCGAAGGGCCTGGGTCCTGCTCAGTCATGGCTTTGCCGCTTTACCCTTTTCTGTGAAGTCTTCTCTTCTTCCTCAGGTGTAGGTGTCTGTTCTGTAGTCTTCAGGTCACTTTCAGGTTTAGTTGTATTTGCTGTATTTTCTTCTTTTATGTGTTTTTTGGAGGCAGTTTCTGCCTTGCCTTCCTATTCCGCCATCTTTTTCCAGAAAATCAGTACATTTTATCTTATATATATTTCACTACAATAAAAAACTCCTTTTACATCTCAAACCACAACATAGCCTACTCAATTTTATTTCCTTTATATTTTTGCCTTTCACAATTAGATCTTTAATCACGTATGGTGTGAAGTAGGGACCCAACGTTTTCTCCATTTAGCCAAGTTTCCCAACACCTTCAACTAGAGAATTCATTCTTTTCCCCAATGGACATCTATTACATCATAGAAGGATTGTGCTAAAAGTATAACTAAGTCTCATCCAGCATCTTGGCAGGCCAGGATAATGCTGGCTAATGGCAAAGAGGCCTAGAAGCCAGGTCTTTCTAAGGTCCTGGTAGAATATGCCTCTGCCAGGCATTCTGCCAGCTCTTTCTCCTGGAATTGAATTCCTCTCTCTTCCCTTACTCCAGGGGAGACAGTGTGGAATACAGAAGGAATAAGGAGAAGGCTTGCCAGATATAATCGTGTTCAAACAATCCTGTGACAAAAACGTTGGCCATCTCCCATGTCACGGATGCACAGACTGCTAACACCCTCAACACGGGGAATAAGCCACAGCTATGCTACATAATTAGACTGGAATCTCCCCAAGGCCGAGTGGAGCACACAGGAAGGGAGATTTAGTCATTTTCTCAACAAATATTTATTAAGCACCTACTGTGTTCCAGACCCTGTTCTAAGCACTTTAAGGGAGTTAAGGAGGCATCTTGGGTTGGGGTCTCTCAGAAGGTTGTAAATGCAAGTAGTTTATCTGGTAGGTGAGCTTGGCAAGTACTGGCAGAAGTATGGGAAAATGAGGCAGGAAAGGAAAGGAAGACAATAAAGCATGTTTTATTGACAGGTTACCATTATGGGCAACTGAGGTCCAATCTTGCTCGGGAATTCTGGGAGCCAATATAGAACATGCTTCCAAGTTTTCCCCCTGAGGGTGAGGGATCAGGGATACTTACATACCAACTCCCATCAGTTGTTGGTTGAGGGCCTCTGAAGCAGAGGCGAGGGCAGGTGTCAACTCCCCAGGACTTCCATCCTGCCCTGTGTGGGCCCAGGGTGCACCTGTGACCAGAGAAAGCCCTTGAGCAAAGGTCACAGATACTTGCAGCTGGAGCACCCAGTGAACCAGCATGGGAATGGGAGTGCCAAGGGGATATGGGGAGGTTCTGACAGCATCTCCTACAAGCGTTTCTTACATGACTTATATGTTAGCAGTGGGGAGATAGAAAGTAAACTGGCAAAAACAAATGAACAAGATATTTTTGGATAAAGATAACTATAACAAAGAGAACAAAATACAGAGTGCCTCTTAACAATGGATGGTGGGGGGCTTCTTTAGATGGGGGTAGTCATGAATGGCCTCCTTGAGGTCTGAGCTAAAATTGAGGGACAAGCAGCAAGATGGAGAATGGGCAGAGCATCTGAGGGGAAGTGAACATCGAGTGCACGTTCACTGTGGTTGAGGACCAGTGTGTCTGGAAGTGTAGCGGAGTCAGAAGGGTAGATGGTGAGAACAGAAGGTAGGCAAGGAATAGGCCAGAGGGATCCTGTAAGCCACTGTAATATGTTTGGAATTAGTATTAAGCACAATGAGAAACCTTTAGATTTTGTGCAGAGAACTGACACAATGTCATGTGAATTTTATAAAGAATCCTCAGGCTTCTGTGTGTGGTCAGTGGATACAAGACCATTTGGAGGAGTCACTGCAATAGTGTAGGTGAAAGATACTGGTGGCCTGAACTAGGGTGGACTAGTCAGGAGAGGTGGGTGGGGGGAGGATGGATATAGATATATTTTGCATATAGAAACAGTAAGACTTCATTAGATAGGATAGGGATTCAAGGAGTAAAGGAAGGGGAGATTCAAAGGTAAGTTTTAGGCTTGAGCTCTTAGGATGGTGGTGCCATCTACTTAAATAAGGCAGACTGGGAAAAGAGACTGGTGGAAGATGGAGTTAATGTTCTCACATCACTTGCATTGATTTTAAGATGCCTGTTACACATCCAAACGATGTCAAGCCGGCTGCTTAGTAGCTGAAGGGGATATGAGATCAAGAGAGGTTTTCTTTTCTTCTCTTTGAGATATTAGAGGGCATTTCTGTCTGATGTATCTGATGAAAAGGATTCAGTGGAGAGGAAGAAACTGCTGATTCAGAAAGAAGAGAGTAATTACAGTGGTAATTCATGGAGGAGAGCAGACATTACCTGGGACACAAATGGGAGGGGTTGGTTTTGATGTGAGCAAGTACACTTCATCTAATACAAACAGGACAGAAGACACAGAGTGCACCATTATCTTAGAAGGGAAGGTTTGGAGGTGGAGAAATGAGGGAGCCTCAAATACTCAGTGCTGGATGAAGCACATCCTTCAGCTGTGCAAGATGGGGTGGAAAGGGAAAGGAAGAAAATCCTTCAGCTGCTCTGAGTAGGTGTGGAGTCAGCGGTTGTTTAACAAGGGCTGGGGTTTTGACAAATGAGTACAAAGGAAGGAGAGAGGATCAAAGGAGACATGGTATTTGCAAAGAAGAGATCGTGCGGGTAAGGCAGGGCCTCCATGAGCGCCCGAGTCCACAGAGCACTCAGAGCTGCAGGTTAGTCATTTTTACTTTTATTGCCTGGGCAATGAGAAAAGGAGGGACAATGCTTGGTAAGAATATGGAAAGGCTCCAAGGGTCTGTTGTTAGAGACAGAGTGAGTTTTCTGAAGTAGTGCTTCCCAAAGGGTTTTCCTGGTCAGGGACCCATCTTGTGATGCTGACATTGACTCATGTGGAATCAAATCCCTAAAGTACAATGTCCAGATTGCCACTGGGCTCTCATCAGGCCCCCCTACTTGTGAAGGTGGGTATATTACTTACAATTGGTCTTCCAAGTGAGTCCTGTGGTAGTACCTCTAGGGGGGGTGTGTCCAGTAGCTGAAGGCACGCTAACCTGTGTATTGAAGACCGAGGTTTAATTAAAATGAGGTTTAATTAAAATCAAAGCACTATATATTTAGGTTTTACGTGTGCATGTGTGAATCTCCAGATCATTTCCCTCAACATGTGACCATTTAGGAGATGCCTTGCTTTCCAGTTTAATCACCCATTCTCTGGAAGCCAAAAACCACTGTCTGTGTTACATTTGAGTTAAATTCCTTCTAGTAACATTGTAGCAGATAGGTGAGGGGCTTTACCTATCACCAGGGCAAGCTGTGAAGGTATTTTCTTGTCTCTCCCAGGTAAAAGCAAATTGCAGTAGATTTTTATGGATTGTAATAATAAAGGATTGGCTAGATCAATTTCTGCAGAACACTGGAGGGATGACAAAATTAAACTTGTCAGTTGGTCCTTTCATGCCTGCAACTCAACTTAGGTAATTCACCATAACCTGCCAGGAATGTTTTAAGCCGCCACATGGGGGTGGTAAAGGGTTTTAATATTTAGCCCAAGGAGTGGGTAGCAGGTGTCCCTGGTCTGATCTGAGTGCAGAGCTAATGTTTCTTGTTTTTAGCAAGTCAGTGGCAATAAAGCACTCAGAGTGGATGTCTGTGACCAGGGAGTACATAGGCCTTTCTCCTACTTCAAAGAACTATACCTCTGCAAACGCTTGGCGACGTCTCTGCACAGAACCTGTCGTGGCTGACATGCATTAAAGTACTTCCTGACTCTACCCCTACTCTCCAGACTGTACACCGTTCCTTATCCATGGACTTGGGAGGAGACGCCTGGGGTCCTGACAGTAGTAGGTGAAAGACACATGGAGACGAACGTGGGGGTTACAGCTAGCCTTTTAGACCATTCTGTAGGCCCAGAAACCCTTCAAAACCCTCTGGTCCAGGCTGAGGGCTGCTAGGTTCAAAATCATTCTGGGGAGCTATGGGTGAGCCACCTGGCCCACACTGGCATCCTCACAGCCAAGGCTGAGTTCAAGTTGCCATTTCAGTGCTCTGTATAGGTCATCCCACAGGCCACATGTCACCTGGTGCAGTGGTGCTGGGATCAGGAACACACCAGGGCAAGTTTGGCGGCCCCTCCTTTTACTGGCACTAATTCTACGGTGGGTACTTTTCCAGGAGTGAAGAAACAGCAGCTCCTCCAACATACTTTTCTTTCTCCAAGTTGCCATTACCCAGATGAAAAGGGAGTTAAATGCCCACAGAGCCACATGCAGAGAGCTGCCTGTGCTGAGGGCCCCTCACATGGTTTGCTTCTGCTTAACTCCAGCTGGGTTACTGGGTCTCTGATCCCAGATAAGCACATCACCTGGCTACTGTCTGTCAAGTGAGGGCAGCTTGCTGTAGTCCACCACAAAGGTTTTAGGTTTTAGGTACAACAGGGCCAAGACTCCTGAACTTCCTCCCCACAGGGAATTCTGGCTTGGTAAGGGAAATCTTCATCAGGCCAATGGCACAGGTCTGTGTGGGCGATCTAATGAGGTTGATTTTTCCTGAGCTGCAAGTACCCATTCCTTTAGCTGGAGCCCAGTTGGTGACAGATGGCCAGAAGTGTGTTAGTATTGTTTCTTGTTATTTTGGATCACTGACATCCTGATTGGGACTAGAACTGGTCCTTCCAAGATTCGAGCCAGTCCCTTTTTAGGGTGGCTCAGAGAACAGCTACTGCCACTTGGTTCCCTAAGCAGGTAGAGCAGGTGGCTTCGCAGGCTTTCCTCTGCCTCACGGGGGTCAAGACCGAAGGGCAGAGGACACCACTGCTAGTGCTGGTAGCACTTTACAACGTGACTCAACCATCCATTTCCTAATGGCTTTGCCAAGACTTCTCCAAATTTACAGGTTCAGAGACAAACATACTTGTCCTCGGTGACTCTCATTTTGCACCCTGAAAGTACAAACCACTAAAGAAACTGCAAACCCAAATCTCCCCACATAGGTGCAAGGAGGCACAGTTTGGCTGCTTTTGCTACAGTTGTTAAGACATTATCACTTCTCAGTTATAGTATACTGTGGAGTCCCTTTTGTCCCTGAAGCAGATGAGCAGTCAGTCCTCTCCCATTTCTAAGCTGAGGCATCCAGAGCTTTTCCATGAGGGTGACATTCCAAGTTATCCTTTGACCAGTTTCAGTAACTGCAGAAACCTGTAGATACACTTGGCCATGTACTTTATATTACTGCACAGCTCAAAGACCAAGTTAGGGTATGTGGTCTGTGCTTGCTCCAGGATGCCCTGGAGGTGAGAGGTCCCATCAGGTGGCCAGGCCTCACAGGCTGAAGGGAGGATCCAGCCGAGCCCTCCTCCTAAAGCTCAGTTTGCTCAAGGTTTTTTTGTCATGTCCAGAGGGAGTGCCTGCCACTCAGCTTACCTGTATCAAGACAGGGACCTTTGTCTTCCCACCCATGGGGCTCCCCTTATCCCTCTACCTGCTTTGTCCAGTCAACCTCACCTGAACAGACAATTCTTTCCTGGGCATTAATTAGCTCAGCTCTCAGCAGATCTCCTTTAAATAAACTTGTTAATATAAGTTTCTGCTTTTATCATTTCACAAACTATTTCCATAGCACCTCAACTGGAGTTGGAATCATTACAAAATGTTACAGGTAAAATCAGGATTTCTAAGTAAGTTGGAAAATTCTCCCAAACCTCTTCATATTCTTGGTCACATTATATTGTTTTTTCAGAAATGAGCTCAAATTTGCACTATATTCTGGTGTACTCACTTAACATCCCAGTCTTTCTTGACCAGAGTTAGGATAGGATGAAAGTAACAAAACCTATTCTTCATGTCTTTAATAAAAGGTACATTCTGTGGGGGTTGACTGTTTATCCACAAGCAGTAACTTCAAAATAGGGGCAAGGGTTCAGGTGGTACAGACCATAGTGACCCAAATGAGACATTTTTCATGGAATCACTATCCCACTAAAAAGTACGAACTTACGGATGCATTTCTTTGCCATGGCTAAATGGTTTCAATGACACAGCCTGTATAACTAAGCAAATAGTTACTAAATGAAAAGCAGAAGTCTGGAACTCAAGAAGATGAGCTGCAGAAATCTCGTAATTAAGAACTACAAATCACATCAGTTCTCACTCCCAACCCCCATGCAGTATCACCAATGGTTCGCAGTTCTTTTGGTGAAGCATACAAAACCATGAGGTCATGAACGAATATGGCTTTTCTGGCTGGAAGCCCTGGGCTGGCACCACAACTCTGTCACTGTCTAGCACTCTCAAAAAGCTAACTTGAATCCCCAATGTCTGCCATGTGAGACAATGATACCAGCCACCCACACTTGCAGAACAGTTCCTGTGACTAAATTTATTTTATGTCAGATCCTGTTGTATTATTTGGCACTCAGGGACTAATGTTGGTAGCCCAGTAATGTAATCAATAAAAACACAAAAGAACTCCATGTGGTGATACTTTAAAAGCTTAAGATATACTTCCTATTCTTTTTAAAAACTTAACACTACATTCTGATCAATTCTCCACTCTGGCTGAGTTTACACTGTTTCTATTCTTATTTTCAAGTCAGTAAATGAAAAATGCAAGTTACATATAACAAAGATTCTCCCCTAGCTTTGGACTTAACAGTAACTGAGCTGAAGCTAATTAGAAAGAATACTTGGAGAATAAGAGCTCCAATTATGAAATACAAAATACATACGTATCTTACTTGCTCAGATTTGAGAGCCTAACTACTCACAAGAGGATTCAGATTTTTTTTATTGTTAAGCTGCAACATACATGGTTTAATACAACAAAAAACATTTAATCAAGTGAAAAGTAATAAACTAAACAATAAACACTCAAAATATTTTCCATTGGAAACATGTCAAGATGAATATGGGGTTTCATTACTATCTTACTGCAAATTTCTTATGTGTTAAGAGCTTACATACCCCATGTTTTCTGTAATCATGCAGATGTGAATGGAAGTTTGAATGATTAAATAAATGAAAAGTCCGTTTACTGCAGGGAATCATTTCACAAGGCAGCCAAACTAGGTTCAGAGAACAAAATTATTCAAGAAATTCTCCACGTTTTTAGGTTCATTTTAGAATCCATGAACCTTCAGCTGTTCCTCCTTGACAATGCCAACCTGTGAAATAAAATTTAATTTCCAGAATCACTCTGAGGAATATATAAATTCATCCCTAAGAACATATGGAACAGAGTTGAAAGATTCATGTTAACAGCTTATTGCAACACTATGACTTGTGGCATTGACTGTTAAAAACAAATAGTTCAACACATATTTGAATACCCTGACATGCCGAAAATTACCCTATGTAGCTACAGGAATGATCAGGTCATTCTAATGACAAAATAAACCCCAAAAAGTTCCTACTGCTTTCAAAATAAGTACCAACTCTTTATTTCACTCAATTAAATAATGTACCCCATGGTACATTAGTCCCATAGTTTTCAGTAAGTAGAAAATAATTCACTTCGCCCCTAATTTTAGAAGCAATCTGAAGTTTGTACATAAAGCACCCAATCACTCACCTCCAAGAGAAACTGGCAAATGTTTTTCCTCTGGTCACCTTGAAGCTGAATAACCTCTCCGTATTCGGGATGCTCAATCACAGTACCATTACAGGCAAATTTCTGGAGGAGTATATAAGCGGTCAATGTGACAGTCATATGCAGCAAGGTTTTACTTTCACAAGACTCAAACCAACTATTTCAGTAGACTTCATTATATTTAAGAAACAGGTCTTATGTCCTGTAATCCCAATATGCCCAAGTTAATTTGCAGATGAATTCAGCAGATCATTAGAAAGGAAATTATTTTACTTGGAACATCTACAGCTAAGTATCTCACATTTTATTTTGTTTGGAAACAACGTAAACCTTATTTTAAGATGGGACACCAGACATAAAACTATAGGTGTTTTCTTGGGTCCAATCATTTCCACCCCCGCTGATAGGTAAGGGTGTGAACCATAATCCTGTTTAGAGGTGTGCATCAGTAACTATATTTTAATCTTCCTAGCAGCTTTACCTTTTTGAAAGCTTTCACAAGTTTCTTTTTGTCATAATCATCTGCAATGCCCTGAACAGTAGTCAATGTCTTTCTGCCGTTCCGTTGCTGGATTCTTATATGAATGTAATCCTCAGTCCCTGCCGGGAGTAAGTCGTCACCCTTAGTTGCATCAGCAAAGGGGTCTGTAAATACAAACAAATCCAAAGCCGAAAAGTATCTTTTAGTAAGCCATTTCCAGAGATATGGTACACACAATCTAGACAGCAAGGAATGTTCTAGTGCCTCTGCTTTTTTCTGCAGGTGGTGGAGCGCTGATGAGGGTGGGGTATTAAATAAAAGCTCCAAGGTACTCCCACAAAAAAAAAAATAGAAACAGGAATTTTTCATTGATATTTGAACCAAAACACTATGTTACAGGTAGATAATGCAATCGTTTAACATTATCCTGTGATGAGAGATTTCTAAAACCTTAATGTTATGGTCACTATAAGAATGTGCGTCATCTCTGGTACATCCGGATGACAACAGAAACCTTCAAACGTGCCCACCCCACCGTGATCGGTTAACCTAACTGTGCCTTGCAAAAAAGAAACGGACACACCCATACAGGGGTGTGAACCTATCTACCCAGGGGCGTGACCTTACAAATGACTCCGCACGTAGAGAGCCCCGACTGCCCAGAGACAGCCCAAGGGCCTGTACCCGGAGCGCGGAGACAAATTCTTTTCCCAAGTCCCCAAGAGCTGCTCAACAACTGCGCCCAACGCTGAAGGATGCCCGGCCCGGTCCCGGCCCCGCGCCCCCTGCGAGTAACCTGCGGGGCAGGTTAGGTTTGGGGCCGGGGGCAGGGTCGCGGGAAGTCGGGGCAGGTTTGGGACAGCGCGACAGGGTGGGTTCCCGGGAGCCGGGTGGCGGGGAGTCGGGGCAGGGCCAGGAGACAGCGGGTGCAGCCCGGGCTCCAGCGCAGGGTCCGCTCGGCCGCCGTCCTCGGGGAGGGGTCTCCGGGGCTGGTCGCCATTTTCCGGCGCCGAGACAAAGCGGGTCGGAGTGCGGGGGGCAGCGGGTTTTCGGGGCGGTGGTCGCGGCGGCCGGCCTTACCGAAAGATTGGAGGTTCTGGATAGTGGACATGCGACAGTAGTGTGAGGCCGGCGAGGGGATAAAATTCCTGCGGGGCCCGCCCGGATCACCGTTGTCCAGAGGCTGCAGCGGCGAGAAAATGAAAATGCGCGAGGGGCCGCTCCGGCGGGGCTGGGCTCGGCGGGGGCGGCGGCGCAGGAGGTAGGAGGCAGGAGGAGGCGGCGGGGGAGGCGGAGGAAGAGGCGGCGGCGGGCGCGGGAGAAGAGGCGGCCGCTGCGGCTGCTCCACAAAATGGCCGACAGACGCTCCGGAGCCGCGCCGCCGCCCCTCCCGCGTGACTCGCCCGCCCCGGGCAACCTGGGACTTGTGGTTTCCCTGGGCCGCGAGCCGGAGCCGGGGTCCGAGTGGGCGGCCCAGCCCTCCGCGCGCCCGATCGCTCGTCGCGGGGGCTCGTTGTCTCGCGGCGCAGTGGCGGTGCCGAGGGCTGGCTGCTGGCAACTCGAGGCGCGGGGTAATGCGAGTAAAATCGGGGAGCAGGAGCCCCTGAGCCCGGCGTTCGACTCCACTGCAGCCCCTGCACCTACCTCCCGGGGTTGGCCCGCCTCGATTCCCTAGCCGAGGTCACCAAGCTGCGGGGCGCGTTCCAGAGGCCTCAGGAAAGCCCAATGCAGACTGCTAGAGTTTCTGCTTCGGGGGTCCAGGGTGCGACCCGAGAATCGCCAAGTGCATCAAGCTGCTGGGAGATGGGCACCTGTACCTGGCGCCCTGGAGGCCAGTACGTGTCCACCGAAAGAGCCGGAAAACCGGCCTTTTGGCTGGAACGCAAAACCGGGGCCAGCCTTGGCGCCGGGTGAGCTGCAGGGAGCTCAGCAAACAGGGTAACGACACTGATACCTTCCTGCCCAACCACACAGAAAAGCAAACGGAGACTTTAGGGGTGGCTTACCCAGGGGGTGCTCAGTTATGAGACTCAATTGGTTTTCTGGAAAATTTAGGTATTCTTACCCTTTTTTGTGTGCCAGGCCAGTCTGTGAAGCCTATGGACGCCTCACAATAATGCTCTTAAGTGCATAGAGTAAAACATGTAGGATTACAAAAGAAAAAAGTCATATTGAAATTTAAAATGTTACATTGACAGCATAGTATTGCTTCTTTACTGATGGATTAATAAGATCTAGCAGCAAGTCTAGTAACTCTGAAAGTTTTTTTTTAATGCTAAAAAGATACTTTGAGATGTCTGTAACATCAGAAATGTAGCATGAAAATATCTGTGATTTCTATTGGTGCAAAGTGACAGGTTCAACTACTCTTAATGTTGGCAGTATTCATAATGGAGGAAATAAATCTTGCTTAGAGGTTAATGAAAATGTAGCTGTAATCTTTTTTCCCTTCCAAATTTTGAGATTTCCCCCTGTGGTACAGTTTCATCCATGAATCCAAGATCTACAGATCCCAGGTTAAGAAAACCTGGATCAGCAACCTAAGTGTCCATCAGTAGATGAATGGACAAAGATGTACATATACACAATGGAATACTATTCAGCCATAGGAAAGAAACAAATCCTACCATTTGCAGCAACATGGATGGAGCTAGAGGGTATTATGCTCAGTGAAATAAAGCAAGCAGAGAAAGACAAATACCAAATGATTTCCTTCATTTGTGGAGTATAACAATGAAGCAAAACTGAAGGAACAAAATAGCAGCAGACTCACAGACTCCAAGAAGGGATTAGTGGGTTACCAAAGGGGAGGGGTGGGGGAGAGCCCGTGGGGAGGGAGGGAGGGAGAAGGGGATTGTGGGGTATCATGATTGGTGCACATGGTGTGCGTGGGGTCAAGGGGAAGACTGTAGCTCAGAGAAGGCAAATAGTGACTCTGTGGCATCTTATTACACTGATGGGCAGTGACTGCAATGGGGTATGGAGGGGGACTTGATAATATGGGTGAATGTAATAACCACATTGTTTTTCTTATGGAACCTTCATAAGAGTGTATATCAGTGATACCTTAATAAAAATAAAATAATACCTGGATCTATTAATTAATCTTTTATGAGTAATGATGATAGGTCCATTTATTAAATGCTTGCTATTTGCCTGTTAAAAGGCTTATACACAATATTAATCTTCATACCATTCTATGATGTAGTTATAATTCTAAACAGATGTAGATATAGAGGCATTGTTTGGTTAAAAACTTTGCCTAAAAAGAGAAAATCAAATTCTTAACTCAGGAATCTAACTACACTTTTGGTCTTCTAGTCCCTTTTTAAGTGAATAACACTTTTCTTATCCAAACTTAAGGTATAAAGTTTTAGAGCTGATTCCAAAACAAGGAGAATCAAAACTTGTTGTTTTTTTAAAATATGTTTTTGTAATAAATATTTTGTATAAATTTTGTCATATTTATATGTATCACAAATTTTTGTCCAATGGTTTCTGTTCTTTGGTCTTAATACCTTTATAGTCATGCTTTAATTTTTAATACTACTGTAGATGAAGTGCAGAATAAACAAAATGCATCTCTATTTCTGGGTGTCCATAATCATT
This sequence comes from Smutsia gigantea, assembly GCA_032199065.1. NCBI lineage: Eukaryota > Metazoa > Chordata > Mammalia > Pholidota > Manidae > Smutsia > Smutsia gigantea. The sequence goes on from JAVSCE010016175.1 coordinate 441,698, forward strand.
TCATATTACATTGTTTCTCAGAAGGAGCCAAGGGTGATCCAGTGAAGCAAAGGAAAAAAAAAACAGAATTTTTTAAAAATCCAGAAATGTTAGGGTTTTCATGGTTGTTAATGCCTGTCATGAGAACTCATCCTTTCTAATTCTTAGTGTTTACATCAGAAACCCCTAGGAGCTCAGAAATCTTCAATCAAAGCCAACTATAAATACAGGTTAGGTGCCTTTATGATTATTATGTTAAAAACTCTTCTGACTCTGTCATTCACAGTCTGTTTTGAGACCTGCACTGTCCAGTACAGGAACCACTAGCCACATGTGGCCACGGAGCACTTGGTGTAGCTGGTCCAAACTGAGATATATGAGAAATGTTTGTAAGTATAAAATGCAGCTTTCAAAGGCCTTTCTTAAATTGTCTGTTTCACGTGCTTCTTTTTACTTCTTAAAATGTGGCTAGTAGAAAATTTAGAATACATATGCTTCACAAACTTCCTATTAATAGCACTGGTTTAGAGTGAAGGGGCTTGACTTACATGTAAAGTTGTCATGAAAGAAATAAACTGAAGTACTTCAAGTCTAGTACTTTTTGTTCTAAATATTACCAGCCTAGTTTAACGTGATTATTTCCTGTCTTATTTCAGGGACAAATTTAGATCACTTGCAGAGAACAGTAGTATTAACTAAATGAATCAGGGAAGATTTAAAAAAGGAGAATAGTTGAAAAGTCAAAGCCCCCAAATCTGGCTCTTCACTTTCTAATGGTTAGGATAAAGAGAAAATCAGCTAAAAAATCCGTATGTCTACAGGATGAAAACATACCAGCTGTGCAGGAGGAATGACTTACCTGGCCCTGAGCCACAGGGATTTTCCTGGAGCCCTCATAAAGGGGACCTGTGAGGTAGTGACAGCATCCCTAGCGCTTTGCACACTATAAAGACAATGGGGGGGTTTACACACCTGTTTCTTACATCCGCTAGTCACAAAAATGTGCTACCTGGTTATACCCTTGGGTCCACATCCCTCCTACTCTGGTGTGCATGTGATAATGTGCCACTCAGATTTCCTGCCTCAGCGAGCACAGTTGACCCACAGCCCAGCTGCTGTACTGTGACTTCAACATTGCATCCCGCCGAGGCCACACTTCTCCCCAGCTGCTCCCAGCCAATGAGTGCATCAGGATCCTACTGCAGGCTTGTTCTGCAGAGATGCGGGACTCCTCTGATGGGTGACCCTCCTCGACTCTACTGGCCTGGCCGAACTCTCAGACTTGTGCTGAATTCTAAGACTTCCTACTAACTTTTCTTCCTGCTCTCCTTCCCAGGGTCATCTCCTGTGGCACTCTCTTTACCTCACAGGTGTTTCCCCTGGTATCCCTTGCACATCTAACCCCACCTTGATGCCCGTTTCTCCAGGGACCTAAATTGATACACCTAGCTCCATCCTGGGTGGAATTCTTGTGAGATTTGGGAAGTAGCAGGACAGAAGCACTTGAGTAGCTGACTCACCTCTGTCATAAAGCAGTACTTGGGCCTGCAGTTAATTACTCTGCCCTCCCTGGATTCTGCTTCAGTTTTGTCATGCATGAGCCAGGTGTGCCTTTCCAGCTCCATGAAAGAACCTCACCAAGCTCAGAGGCAACAAAAAAGGACCTGGGTTTCCAGCTCCTATTTGCAGGGTTCCAGCTTGCTTGCATCTTCTCTTCCTGACTTTACCTCAGATACAGAGGTATCCGTATGGGTAGAGATATAGAGAGCCTTACAGTACCGTAGCAAATTCTTTCCTGTGTATTTGTGTTTTCAACCAGAAAAGCAGGACCAGTAAGAGATTTATACAGGCACTATTCCCAGTCCTGTGTGAGTATTGTGTACTGTTCCCCCATGCCTTTGGGTAGTTCTTTCCTAGGCCTAGCATGGTTTCCTTACGTTCGTGTGCTCGTCAGTCCTCCAGTGTATCCTGGAGCAGGACCTGAGAACTGCTAAGAGCTCCCTCTCTCTGAAGCGCTACCCAGTATTCTGTGAACTCTTGCCACCGTGCTGCGCTCGGACTCTCAACCTTTTCTACTCAATGTGGCGTGTCTGCTGGGCTCTGCCTGTGTTACCCTTGAGACTCTTGAGGCAGTAAGATGGGACTTACTCATCTTTTCCATCTCTCAGGGATCACTATCTTTTGTTTGATATAGAGAGTTTAAAAAACTGTCATTTCTTAAATTGTGTCCTGTGGTTTTTTTTTCAGGCGAGAGTAAATGTAATGAATTTCTCTTGATTGAAAGCAAAAGTCCAGTACATGTGTTTTAAGTGAATGAGTTTTTTGGTATCTCTCATGAGATTAAACCTTTAGCTATGACTGTCCCACATGTAGGAAAGGAAAATTGACTTCTTCAGAATGCTGATTCTTTATCCACCCATGGTGTAAATGTGTGTGTGTGCAAATTTTTATCCACTGGTGCTCTAAATTTCTTACAGTCCTAAGAAGCTGCATTTTAGAAGACGGGAAATGTGCATTAGTGCTGTTCTCTAGTAGGGAGGCACTGGGTTGTTTTACGGCAGGGAAAGGAGCCAGCCAACCTGTTAAGTTACATAGTTGAATTTCTGTTATATTAGTTTGCCCATCACCCATTTTTATAACTGAGACCTTGCAGATTTTCTTAGTACTTCCAAGTACTGGGTAGGGAGTTACACATACTATGAATACTTGGTAAACGGGAATTGACCTGCCTTATGGCTAAAAAGAGGAAATACATTCTAAACTGAGGCGTGCTACTTAAGTAAGCAAAGAGAATTGCTACTACTGTTTTGTATCTTCCACTGTGGCCCAGGAAGTGTGCTAAGCACGGTATGTTATTTACTATTAATAATTCCCGTTTTACAGGTGAGGAAAATGAGACCTCCGGGAAGTTTATTACTTGCTCAAGAACATATAGCCAGTAAGTGGCATAGCCAGGATTTGTACCCAGGTTTGTCTACCTCCAAATTTCATATTCTTTCTCCTATATTCTTACTCCCGTATGGAGGTCAAGCATATACTTTGAGTCATGCTATGTTTATTAGTGTTATTATAGGAAAAGAATGAGAAATCTGGCCAACTGGAGACATGTAAGACTTGGACCAGTGAAATAGAGTTTCAGTGGTTGCTGATGAATGACCTAAAGTCACTCATGAATAAAGAAGTCATTAAAGCTTGCTTATAATGTACACCAAAGCTAAGTTTTCATAATCATAGGGTTTTAGTTGATAACAAATTAAGTATAAAATCATAGTATTCTAATTAATTGGAAAGAAAAAATGATTTGATCTCCCTCACCTTCATGAGAGCCAGGGTAATATTTCTCAGTTCCTTAACTTTACCCAGGTTCTGAAACAGTCCAAAAATTCATCACCTTCTCTTAGTTTTCTTCATATCGTTGGTCACACTTTCCAACTCTTAAGCTGGCCCCTTCTCTGCTTAGACTATGCCAGTGTGATCATTAAGCTAGGAGGAAGATGAGTAGATGGTGGTGTCTTGGATGCCAGGGGAAGAAAGTGTGCATCCCAGAGGCTGGGTTAGGCTTGGTGGTCCTCCTCAGCAGAGGACAGTTGAGCCCAGCAGACTGGCAACCTCACAGTTGCACTTGGAGGCAACATAGTGTCAGGCTGAGAAGGATAGAGCTTCAGGGGAGTAGGTAGCTCTTCCCAAACATTCATGAGACCAGGGAGGGTCTCGGTGCAATAAGCTACCAGCAAAAAGGAAATGCATTAGAACTTCCCCTTGAGCTAAAGAAGAATAAAGATGGAGAGGAGGTTATCCGGCATCAAAAACATCTTTGAGGAAAGGAAGCAGGTGGGCAATTATGTAAATAAAGGCATTCAGCCTTGAGAAATGGGTAGGACATGAGAGAGCATGAGAAAACATTCGATTTTTTTAAAAACCCTATTCTTCAGCAAACCCTATTTCCCATTGAGTATGTTTTTAATAATGATACTCCTTAATGGAAACATGAGAATTTGCAGATGTGTCAATAACAGCAATGAATTCGAAGGGCAGCATCATTTCTTCTTGGAGGATAATTTCAAAGTAAATAAAGGACCCCAGGCAATATAACAAATAACATACTTTATAGCACTTTTCACAATAACTGCAGAAAGGGATTCCATGTGGCTTTTTCTTACAGACGAAAAACACTGAAGATGTTCACCCTCTTAGGAACATCAAAAACCAATCTGGCTTTTAAAGTAACACGGTATTTTCTGTGTAATTGCTCTAATTAGCTGTGGGGACATCACTGACGCATTAGCAGAGAAAACAGATGGAATGAGATTTGTCTTCATGCATGAGCTAAGATGTTGTGAAAATATTATACATTGTCAGCCATCAACTCAGTCAGCATGGTGTGTAGCCGAGGTGCTGAGCTATGATAGTGGGGACATGGTACCACTAGTCCATGAATGATGGTTCTAGTTACTCAGAATGATAATTTAGGTGTCTTTCAGGGTAGCTAATTAAAATGTGTGGAGATTGCAAAATCAGATCAAGCAAAAATATGAGTAAACTTCAGAGCAAAAGAAAATATTACTACATCCCTTCTCTATTCCACTGTTTCAGCTAAGGGAGCTGCTGCTGACCCTGCAGCCCTGGCAGGAAATGGGGGGGGCGCCTTTCCATCCTCTCCTTCCCTCCTCACTCTGGCCTCTGTGACTGCTTCTGACTCAGCAACATCTGCTTTCAGTGTCCCCATTGCCCTGGGCCGGGTAGGGAAGTGGTTAGGGAATAGGCTAGTGTGAGATACTAACTAGGCTTTTGGAAGGGGAATGGGCTGGCAAATGTGTTCTTCAAGAGTCCCCCAGGAGATTCTGGTTCTCCTACCTAGCAATTAAGAGCCTCAGGGGACAATACAGATTCTCAAGATCAAAGGAAACCAAGAACTCTCACAGTAGGAACAGATTTCCCAGCCCCAAAATGTGTCATTCCAGAAAATAAAAAGGCACTATGCAGGAGAGAATGTGAAAGCAGGGCCAGCCAGAGAGGTGGACTTGAGATTTGAGACCTGTGACTCCTCCACCCCATCCTTGAGCAGGATGACAGTGCTCTGTGCTGACTGCATCCTCTTGTTAAGGCATGCCAACATTATTAATTCTGTGTCTTTCTCCCTTCCTGGACTGCAAGCTACCAGAGGGTAAGATTATATCTTCTTTTAACCTCCCCAGTGCCTAGCACTGTGCCTGGCAGAGGGTAAACACTAAGCATTGTTGCTGAATTCAGCGAGTGAACATGTGTTTATAATCTTCATATGGATATGTCTATCAAGATGTTGTAGAAGCACTTAACCTCAACGTGACCAAAAATTTCTCTTTTTGTCTAGATTCTGCTCAACCTGGTGCTTCCACTTCCTACTGGTTGGTGGAACTGAGTCCTGATCCAATGTCTGTACTACTGCTGGAGGTACTACAGTAGCATCACTCTTTCCGTCTTAAACTGCCTTGTTTCCTGAGACGTTTTTCTCTCGTGACTAGCCTTGCACCCTTCTGACTGCTCGTCGTCCGCCCACACAGTTGCACAGGTGCGGTGCCCTTGGTACTTACTGCATGAGGTCCTCAGTGAGCCATCCGTGTGCACCACTTCCAGCTCCATCGTGTCCCGGCAATTCAGACCCCTGGCTCCAGCCCTGCTGTCTACAGGCGTAGACGCCCCTACCTCCTGGGCCTCTCCACTTGGCCGGTATCTCAACTGAACATATCCAAAAGAACGTTGTCTTCCTTCAGAGGGCTGCACCTTAGTGAGAAGAACCAGTGTTGTTCTGGGGTCTGAGGGCGTCCTCTGCACTACAGTCCTTTTCACTGCCCTAATCCAACAAACTCCACAACCGTTTCTGCCTCCAAAATGTCTTCTCAATCCATCAAAGTTCTCCTTTCTCACTGCCCTAATCTAGGCTCTCTTGATTCCTTCGTGGACTCTATAGAAAGTCTCCTAGCTAACTTACCCACAGTACTTACACTAAAAAATGAGAATGATTGAATAAATAAACTCACAGATCTGATCAGGTCACTTTCCTCCCTGAAGTTTTCAGTGTCTTACCATTAATCAGGGATTAAAGACAATGCACTGTATCAGTCCAGACATGCAAATAGATGATATATATTTGTGATCAACAGGATGACGGGGGGGAGCATGCACAATGCTCTGCAGGCAGTGAAGAAGGGAACCGTGCAACTAGGTGGGCGATGCTGTCCCACAGTGAGTCCCAGCGTCTGCACAGGTGGAGAACTGTCTCTGCGTTAGAGCTTAGGCCAGACAGTGCAACCTGTGCCCCAAGGTTTCAGTGGGGCCGAGTCATCAGGAAGGCCTGCGTAGTTGGTCAAGCAATCCTGTAGGACAGAAGGAGGCAGGGCATAGCAGTAGACTGTGCTGTGTGGGAAGCCCTATTGGTTGGAAAGAGAACTTTTGAGGAACAGAAATGTCTAAAATGGACTGCCAGTTAGGTGATACGATGTACCCTCCGCCTCCCACCCTACCCCACCCTCTGCCAGCTTCTGCTGCCCATCAGCCCCTGCTGTGAGGCCAACTATACAGGGTTGCTGATTGTTCTTTAAGTGAATGTGATTTGTCTTAAGTGAAAATGGTAAAGGGGTCGAATTTCCTGTCCAGTTGATACAGTGCAAAATGAGGCTGCAATGAGGAGGCAAAGACCAGAAACCTTTGATCTTTGTCCCCACAAATTCACAGGCCTAGAATTAGGGTTCGAACCAGTGTAGATTTGAACCTAGGTTTTGAGTTCAGCCATCTCCACCTCCAACTATCTGGGTTACAGTAGGATTCTTCTGGGTTGGGTTGGGGTCAGGGACCAGCAGAGAGCAGGTGACATTTGAGCTGAGCCTCCTTAAAGGATGGACAAGGATTTTCAAAGTTAGAGGGACTGAATATAATGTGGGAAAATGCAGAATTGAGAAAGGTCCTAGCTCTAACGGTTTGTGACTTACAGAGGGTAAGTGGAGCTATGGTCCCGAATTCTCATTCGTCACAGCCCAGCTCTGACAATGCCTGGAACTGGCCTTCTAACTGCACTTAGATCTGTCTTTTTAGCATTAGCCAAGGTGTCCATTGCCTCCTGCAATCAGAGGTAGTGGAGGCCAGGAGAACAGAACGTCAATGCCACAGGACAGGAGGGGGTGACATGCTCCCTTGTCATCGCACTGTTCACCAAACCAGAGGGCACCACACTGACGTCTGGCCGAGTAACACAGCAGAGCTTTGTTCCATAGACAGAATTCCAACAGCCCGGGGCTGCTAGGAATAATCACTGCTGGACATGGAAAGACACTTACAGTGTCATTTAAAGACAAAGAAGAACCCAAATTCTGCCAGACTGAGGACAGCAGCCTGCTCACTGACAGATGCCTCTCCAAAGACCCGAATTACAGATGGGTGGAAACTCTCATTCATAGTCTGTTCTTGGTAGAACATTCATGACACATGGTCTATGTCTATCAGGGCAAAGAGAACCCTCTTAAAGACTGGCCTTCCTCAAGGACGAAATTCTGTTTCTGACTTGACAGTGGGTTTGTGATGAATGAAAGAGTAGGGCAGAATAAATCAGAAAGAACAGACTTTCTGTGCAAATTATTGTCACTACCAGGAAACAGACAAGGGTGCATGAAAACACTACCACCACTGCCTGCTAATAGCCCTTTCATCTTCAATTCAGTAATTACCATACCGCCCAGGGAATGAGGACAGCGTCACCGCCTCTCCTCCCGTCTCCTCACCACCTCGCACCTCATGGTGGCGGCACCTCGTGGCTCTGGGCCAGGGCTGCTGCTTCCCATCTGGTGCATAGACATGCACACCCATGGAGAGAGGTGGCTCTCACAGGCTCTCAGTCGTGTCTCCTTCAAACTTCCGATTAAGTACAGAGCGGAGAACGTGGCATGCTTGGTGGGCCGTCTGGGGAGTGCCAAAGGCAAGGCACACGGCCCAAACTGCTCTGAGTGGAGTGGAGCACAAGCTGTCCTGGGACACACAGCGCCTAGGAGCTGACAGTGTGTAGAATGCTGGGTACACCTTTCCTGCACAAGACTTCCCAGGCCCTCCCAAGTGGCTGGGCTTTGGGCTCTGAGTGTGAGGGAGGCACCGCTGAGTGGAGGAGGAGCTGCTGCCTGGTTCCCCTGCCTCACAGGGCTGCACAGCTGTTACCCCTACTAGCAGAGAGAGGTCATCTCGGTGCACATCCAGGTGCCACAGGAAACTAGACTGGAAATCCCCACACCTCAAGGCACCCATGGAGTTGTTTCTGGGCAACAATAACCTGACATTCTTCAGAACTTCAGTTAAAATAGTTGGATAGTAAGTGACATTCCCTCCCCAGGCTGGAGAGGAGCAAGGAAGACAGGGAAGCCCGTGGAAAGCTTTTCCCTAAAGGGATGGAACACTCACCTGGGGCCCCACCCACAGATGAGGCTCCGTGGGTCACCTGCCACCAATGCCATTCTTCCTGCTGCCCACAGAGCCTTGCTTCAGGTCACTGTTCCCCATGGGTGGGTGGGGGACTGAGTCCTCAGAACCTCACTAGGTTCTCTAGTAGGTAGTCTTGAAACTTTTTTTGGCCACACATCCCATCAGTTTGACAGTGCATCCCCAAAATATATGTATATTCATTTATAGATTATTTACATGTGTGCTCATTCTTATATTTAATATTGGTAAGACTTCTAGATGAAAGATAAGCATAAATGGAGGGTCTACTATTTTCTTTCACCTGCCCCCAGTTGGCCATCTTCTCTACTCCTCGTGTGGTCTGGGGAAACCACTGCTCTAACCTGTGAGTTCCAGTTCCGGCTTTGTATGGGAAAAATGAAGGAGAGGAATCCACTCAGAAAAGGGATGGGTCACGGCTGGGCCCATGGCTGTGTTCAGAGAGGTCAGCGAGAACAGGTCTCAGTGTCCCCTGCCTTATCAGTGACCATGTCCGGAAGCTCTGTTAACTCTCCCTTGGCCTAGAGCCGATGTTTTAAGCTGCCTGGCTGAACTCAGTGGAAGTTGCTCATGTCTCAGAGGGCCTGCAGGCCATGCAGATGTGTGGGCTCTGGGCAGCCGGCGCCTGGGCTGTGCACTGCCGCCTAGGCTCAGCTCCCTGTCTCTAGGAGAGGGCTGAGGCTGGAGTGGAGGTCGGGGGGCCTCCTGCACCTGCATCTTCGTGTTGAGATTCCTCCTCTATGTTCAATGTTGGGAGGTGCTCAGCCCCATCCCTGAGAGGGACTGCTCCCCATTGTGCGGTCTTTACGTCACATGGGCAAGGGGTAACCGCAGCCTGCACAGCTAGACCCACACGGCCACCCTAGATGAGCCAAATTTGTTTCAAGCGCCTGCTCTGTGCTGGGCTCTGCATGGGACGAAGAGAACCCAGTTCCTTAGGAAGCTTTCAGGTTGTTGCAGGAGAAAGGTGTGCAGACACGGACGTGCAGTGCTGGGGATGGCTTAGCTGGGTTTTCTCCAAATAGACTCTGATTTGAGCAGTTAACTGGGAGGTGACCCCAGGATACATGTTGAGGGAGGGGGAACATGAGAATGAAGGGAGAGAAGTCACAAAAAAGGCCTCAGTGAGCAGTTGCCTCTGTGGGCAAGGCGCACCTGAGGGACTCTGGAACCCTGCAGGTCCAGGTGCAGCCGGCAGCCTGGGCATCGCCTGGGGCTTGTGGGCACGCAGCGCTGTGGGCCCCAGACAGGCCGCAGCGGGAAGTGTTTGCACACTGATGTGTGGGAGGCTGCTTTAAATGTTCCATGGTTATCAGACATGATAACTTTGATTCAAAACATAGTTTTCTATATTTTAGGACTTGATTCTGCCAAACTGGATCCTTCTGAATAACTCATTTGAAGTTTCCCATGTTTGAAGTGGATATTAGAGCTCTCCAGCTCCTTGAAATCTCTTTAAAATGCATCTCCATTTATTTGTACTTTATCACAATTATAATTCAGTTTGCAGAGACTGAAGGCTCACATAACCAACTGTTCTGTAAAATGCAAATTATGCTGGGGAAATATTTCCCCTGAGAGAACACAGAGTGGCTGGCATGAGGTACATTATTTGTAAAGGAACACACCTAAAGTCTTTGGTGCTTTAATATTTTATCAATAGTTTCAATGAATAGAGGGCTGTCTGTGAAAGATCAATACACACACACTAAGAGAGGTTCCCAGAAATGCAAAAGAAGTTTCATATAGAACTTGTGGAATGTCAAAACCAAATGGCTCAATTGTTAGCTTATAATCTTTTTTATTTATTAAAGTATCATTGATATAAAATCTTATGTTTCACATAAACAACATTGTGGTTTTGACATTCACCCATATTATCAAGTCCTCCCCCGCCCTGCCTCCCCCGCCATTGCAGTCACTGTCCATCAGCTATAGAGTCACTGCTCGTCTTCTCCATGATCTGCCTATACCGTGATTGGGAATGACAGTGCTCCTCAGTCCTCTTCTCCCTTCCCACCCACCCTGCCCAGCACCCCCTCTTTGATGACCGTTAGTTCCTTCTTGCAGTCTGTGAGTCTGCTGCTGTTTTGTTCCTTCAGTTTTTCTTTGTTCTTATACTCCACATATGAGTGAAATCATTTGATACTTGTCTTTTTCGGCTTGGCTTATTTCACTGAGCATAATACCCTCTAGCTCCATCCATGTTGTTGCAACTGGCAGGATTTGTTTTCTTCTTATGGCTGAATAATATTCCATTGTGTATATGTACCACCTATTCTTTATCCATTCACCTATTGATGGACACTTAGGTTGCTTCCATATCTTGGCTATTGTAAATAGTGCTGCGATAAACATAGGGGTGCATCTGTCTTTTTGAATCGGGGATCTTGTTTTCTTTGGGTAAATCTCTAGGAGTGGATTCTAGGAAGATGGCGGCTTGAGTAGGGGGGTGGAGATCTCCTCCTAAAACCATATATATTTGTGCAAATACAACAAATACAACTATTCCTAAAAGAGAGACTAGAAGATACAGTACAACAGCCAGGCTACAGCTACATCTGCGAGAACCCAGCACCTCATGAAGTGGGACCCGAGCACTCTCCGACCCCAGCTCACCAGCGGGAGGAAAAGAATCAGAGTGGGGAGGGAGTGGAAGCACAGGACTGCTAAGTAACCAGCCCTGGTGATCTGCATCGGGAGCACAGACACACATTGATTGGTGTATTGGAGATAACAGAAACGGAAGGGCAGGATCCGAGATGGAGACTGCGAGCGGGTCCCCTCAGCTGGCTCCCCTGCGACAAAAGAAAAGCGGGCGCTTTTTTAAAATTCTTAAAGAGACAAGGGCCCACTAGCGGAACAAAACTGTCCCAGCGCACTCAGCCCAGCAGGCTGGGAATCTTGAGGAATTTCTAGCCCTCTAACCGGCTGCCAGGTAAAGCAACCCTGCTGAAGCCCCTCACGGTGATAAGCAGCCTGCCATTCCTTCCCCCTGACCGGTGCCACAAATGGTCCGGCGGATCCGGCACAGCTGTGGAACAGTAGGAGAGCAGCCGTGCCCACGGCACCCACACAGAATCTCCTCCCAGTGGACACGCAGCTAACCGGGAAGGGCCGCAGAAGCCAGAGCAAGGTCTGAAAGGCACCAAGGTGTGCAGAACGCACCTGGCGTGGCTGAAAACCCAAAACCCCCGCAGTGCTCTAGGCTAGCCTGACAACGGCCCAGCACACAACAGCTCAGGGGATTATCCCAGACACTGCCTCCCAGTGTGTGGGTAACCAGCACAGGCTGCGGAGATGAGCAAGGAGAACAACAAGCAGGAAGGGACTTTGTTCTCCTAGCTGACACATGTGGCACCTGCCTGCGAGCACTTCTATCACCAAGAAAAGACAGAAGAACATGGTCCAGTCAAAGATCACCCAGACAACCTGAGAGAGAGGGCCTACTGGGATAGATTTAAACAATCTTCCTGAAAAAGAATTCAGAATAAAAGTCATAACCATGCTGATGGACCTACAGAGAAATATGCAGGAGCTAAGGGAGGAAGTCAGGAGAGAGATTACAGAAATGAAACAATCAATTGACGGACTCAAGAGCAGACTGGATGAGATACAAGAGACTGTTAATGGAACAGAAATCAGAGAACAGGAATACAGAGAAGCTGCGGCAGAGAGAGATAAAAGGATATCTAGGAAAGAAAGAATATTAAGAGAACTGTGTGACCAATCCAAACGGAACAATATTCGCGTTATAGGAGTACCAGAAGAAGAAGAGAGAGAAAAAGGGATAGAAAGTGTCTTTGAAGACATAATTGAGGAAAACTTCCCCAAGGTGGGAAAGGAAATAGTTTCTCAGACCATGGAAGTCCACAGATCTCCCAACACAAGGGACCCAAGGAAGACAACACCAAGACACATAATAATTAAAATGGCAAAGATCAAAGATAAGGACAGAGTATTAAAAGCAGCCAGAGAGAGAAAAAAGATCACCTACAAAGGAAAACCCATCAGACTATCATCAGACTTCTCAACAGAAACCTTACAGGCCAGAAGAGAATGGCATGATATATTTAACGCTATGAAACAGAAGGGCCTCAAACCAAGAATATTGTATCCAGCACGATTATCATTTAAATTTGAGGGAGGGATTAAACAATTCCCAGACAAGCGAAAGTTGAGGAAATTTGCCTCCCACAAACCACCTCTACAGGATATCTTAAAGGGAATGCTCTAGAGGGAAGCACTCCTAAGGCTAAAAAGATGTCACCAGAGAAAATAAAATCATAGCAAAGAAAGCAGACTATCCAAATACTAACTAAAGGCAAAAAGTAAAATCAACTATCCACAAAAACAGTCAAAGGAGGTTAGACTGTTATATAGTAAAGAAGCTACCCTTGAACCTTTGGTAACCACGACTCTAAAGCTGGCAATGGCAATAAGTACATATCTATCAATAATTAACCTAAATGTAAATGGACTGAATGCACCAATCAAAAGACAAAGAGTAATAGAATAGATAAAAAAGCAAGACCCACACAAAAGTAAACTCAAAATGGATCAAAGACCTGAATGTAAGTCATGAAACCATAAAACTCTTAGAAAAAAAAATAGGCAAAAATCTCTTGGAAATAAACATGAGCAACTTCTTCATGAACCCATCTCCCTGGGCAAGGGAAACAAAAGCAAAAACGAACAAGTGGGCCTAGGTCAAGCTGAAAAGCTTCTGTATAGCAAAGGACACCATCAGTAGAACAAAAAGACATCCTACAGTATGGGAGAATATATTTATAAATGACATATCCGATAAGGGGTTGACATCCAAAATATATAAAGAGCTCATGCACCTCAACAAACAAAAAGCAAATAAGCCAATTAAAAAATGGGCAGAGGATCTGAATAGACATTTCTCCAAAGAAGAAATTCAGATGACCAACAGGCACATGAAAAGATGCTCCACATCGCTAATCATCAGAGAAATGCAAATTAAAATCACAATGAGATATCACCTCACACCAGTGAGGATGGCCAACATCCAAAACACAAACAACAACAACAAATGTTGGCGAGGATATGGAGAAAGGGGAACCTTCCTACACTGCTGGTGGGAATGCAAATTAGTTCAACCATTGTGGAAAGCAGTATGGAGGGTCCTCAAAAAACTCAAAATAGAAATACCATTTGACCCAGGAATCCCACTCCTAGGAATTTACCCTAAGAATGCAGCAGTCCAGTTTGAAAAAGACATATGCACCCCTATATTTATTGCAGCACTATTTACAATAGCCAAGAAATGGAAGCAACCTAAGTGTCCATCAGTAGATGAATGGATGAAGAAGATGTGGTACAGATACACAATGGAATATTATTCAGCCATAAGAAGAAAACAAATCCAGACATTTACAACAACATGGATGGAGCTAGAGGGTATTATGCTCAGTGAAATAAGCCAGGTGGAGAAAGACAAGTATCAAATGATTTCACTCATATGTGGAGTATAAGAACAAAGAAAAAAACTGAAGGAACAAAACAGCAGCAGACTCACAGAACCCAAAAATGGACTAACAGTTACCAAAGGGAAAGAGAGTGGGGAGGATGGGTGGGAAGGGAGGGACAAGGGGGAAAAAGGGACATTATGATTAGCAGACATAATGTAAGGGGGGTTATGGGGAGGGCTGTACAACTCAGAGAAGACAAGTAGTGATTCGATAGCATCTCACTACGCTTATGGACAGTGACTGTAATGGGGTATTTGGGGGAGACTTGATGAAGTGGGGAGTTTAGTAACCATAATGTTGCACATGTAATTATTGTAGGTTAACGATACCAAAGAAGAAAAAATTCCTAGGAGTGGAATTCCTTGGTCAAATGGTATTTGTTTTGTTTTTTGAGGCACCTCCATATTCCACAGTTGTTGCACCAATTTGCAGTCCCACCAACAGTGTCGGAGGGTTCCTATTTCTCTGGATCCTTGCCAGCATTTGTTGTTTCTTGTCTTTTGGACAGTGGCCATTCTAACTAGTGTGAGGTGATATCTCATTGTGGTTTTAATTTGCATTTCTCTGATGATTAGTGATGTGGAGCATCTTTTCATGTGCCTGTTGGCCATCTGAATTTCTTTTTGGAGAAGTGTCTGTTCAGTGCATCTGCCCATTTTTTAAAAGGGGTTATTTGTTTTTTGGGTGTTGAGGAATGTGTTCTTTATATATTTTGGATGTTAACCCCTTATCGGATAAGTAGTTCGTGAATATATTCTCCCATATTATAGGATACCTTTTTGTTCTGCTGCTGATGTCCTTTGCTGTACGGAAGTTAGTTTGATGTAGTCTCATTTGTTCCTTTTTTATTTTGTTTCCCTTGCCCTAGGAGATGTATCCAGGAAAAAGTTGCCCAGGTTTATATTCAAGAGATTTTTGCCTACGTTTTCTTCTATAGTTTTATGGTTTCATGACTTACATTCAGGTCTTTGATCCATTTCGAGTTTGCTTTTTTGTGTATGGTGTTAGACAATAATCCAGTTTCATTCTCTTATGTGTACTTGTCCAGTTTTACCAAAACGAGTTGTTGAAGAGGCTGTCTTCTCCCCATTGTGTATTCATGACTTCTTTATCATATATTAATTGGCCATATGTGTGTGGGTTTATATCCGGGCTCTCTATTCTGTTGCATTGATCTATGGATCTGTTCTTGTGCCAGTACCAAATTGTTTTGATTACTGTGGCTTTGTAGTACAGCTTGAAGTTAGGGAGCATAATTCCCCCAGCTTTGTTCTCCCTTGTCAGGATTGCTTTGGATATTTGGGGTCTTTTCTGGTTTCATATGAATTTTAGAACTACTTTTTCTCATTTGCTGAAGAATGCTGTTGGTATTTTGATAGGGATTGTATTGAATCTGCACATTGCTTTAGGCAGGATGGCCATTTTGACAATATTAACTCTTCCTATCCATGAGCATGGGATGGATTTCCATATATTGGTGTCTCCTTTAAATTCTCTCATCAGTGTATACTTTTCAGAGTAGAGGTCTTTCACCTCCTTGGTTAGGCTTATTCCTAGGTATTTTATGCTTTTAGATGCAATTGTACATGGAGTTGTTTTCCTGATTTCGCTCGCCTTCTGCTAGTTTGTGAGTATATAGAAATGCAACAGATTTCTGTGTATTAATTTTGTGTCCTGAAACTTTGCTGAATTCAGTTATTAATTCTAGTAGTTTTCTGGTGGAGTCTTTAGGGTTTTCTATGTATAATATCATGTCCTTTGCAAATAATGACAGTTTAACTTCTTCCTTACCAATCTGGATGCCTTTTATCTCCTTGTGTTGTCTGACTGCCATGGCTAGGACCTCCAGTACTACGTTGAATAAATGTGGTGAGAGTGGACATCCTTGTCTTGTTCCCAGCTTTAGAGGAAAAGGTTTCAGCTTTTCACTATTAAGTATGATGTTGTCTGTGGGTTTGTTGTATATGGCCTTTGTTATGTTGAGATACATACCTCAATACCCATTTTGTTGAGAGAGAGTTTTTTTTTAATCATTAATGGATGTTGAATTTGTCAGATGGTTTTTCAGCATCTATTGAGATAATCATGTGGTTTTTATCTTTCTTTTTGTTAATGTGGTGTATGATATTGATTGATTTATGAATATTGTACCATCCTTGCATCCTTGGAATAAATTGCACTTGGTCATGATGGATGGTCTTTTTTATGTATTTTTGGATTTTGCTTGCTAATGTTTTATTGAGAATTTTTGTATCTATGTTCATTAGGGATATTGGTCTGTAAATTACTTTTTTTGTAGTGTCTTTGTCTGGTTTTGGCATTAGAATGATGCTGGCCTCATAGAATGAGTTTGTAAGTATTCCTTCCTCTTCTACTTTTTGAATGCTTTAAGAAATATGGCTATTAGCTCTTTAAATATTTCATAGAACTTGGCTGTGAAGTCATCTGCACTCCGAATTTATTTTGCAGGATTTTTTTTATTAAGGTATTGTTGATACACACTCTTATGAAGGTTTCACATGAAAAAACAATGTGGTCACTAAATTTACACATATTATCAAGTCCCCACTCATACCCCAATGCAATCACTGTCCATCAGTGTAGTAAGATGCCACAGATTCACTGTTTGCCTTCTCTGTACTACACTGTTTTCCCCATAATCTGGGGGACTTTTTTTTATTACCAATTTGATTTCATTGCTGGTACAATATTCATCAGTATCATATACCACACTAACAAAAAGAATGATAAAAACCACATGATCATCTCAATAAATGCTGAAAAACAATTAGACAAAATTCAACATCCATTCATAATAGAAACTCTCAATAAAATGGGTGTAGAGGGTACATACCTCAACATAATAAAGGCCATATATGACAAACCCATAGGCAACATCATACTTAATGGCAAAAAGCTGAAAGCTTTTCCTCTAAGGTGGGGAACAAGACAAGGATGCCCACTCTCACCACTTTTGTTCAACATAGTACTAGAGGTCCTAGCCACAGCAATCAGACAACATAAAGAGATAAAAGGTATCCAGATCGGTAAGGAAGAAGTTAAACTGTCATTACTTCCAAAGGACATGATATTATACATAGAAAACCCTAAAGAATCCACCAAAAACTACTAGACCTAATAACTGAATTCAGCAAAGTTCCAGGACACAAAATTAATACACAGAAATCTGTTGCATTCCTATATACTAACAATGAACTAGTAGCAGAAAGAGAAATCAGGAAAACTCCACTTACAGTTGCATCAAAAAGAATAAAATACCTAAGATTAAACCTAACTAAGAAGGTGAAAGACCTATACTAAGAAACTACAAGACACTCAGGAGAGAAATTAAGACACCAATAAATTGAAATCTATCCCACGCTCATGGATAGGAAGAACTAATATTGTCAAAATGGCCATTCTGCCTAAAGCAGTTTACAGATTCAATGCAATCTCTATCAAAATACCAACAGCATTCTTCAATGAACTAGAGAAAATCATTCTAAAAGTCACATGGAACCACAAAAGACCCCGAATAGCCAAAGCAATCCTGTGAAGGAATAATAAAGTGCGGGGAATTACACTCCCTGACTTCAAGCTCTACTACAAAGCCACAGTAATCAAGACAATTTGGTACTGGCACAAGAACAGACCCATAGACCAGTGGAACAGACTAGAGAGTCCAGATATAAACCCAAGCATATATGGTCAATTAATATACAATAAAGGAGCCATGGATATACAATGGGGGAAATGACAGCCACTTCAACAGCTGGTGTTGGCAAAACTGGACAGCTACATGTAAGAGAATGAAACTGGACTACTATCTAGCCCCATACACAAAGGTAAACTCAAGGTGGATCAAAGACCTGAATGTAAGTCATGAAACCATAAAACTCTTAGAAAAAAACATAGGGAAAAATCTCTTGGACATAAACATGAGCAACTTCTTCATGAACATATCTCCCTGGGCAAAGGAAACAAAAGCAAAAATGAACAAGTGGGACTATATCAAACTAAAAAGCTTCTGTACAGCAAAGGATACCATCAGTAAAGCAAAAAGATATCCTACAGTATGGGAGAATATATTTATAAATGACATATCTGATAAGGGGTTGACATCCAAATTATATAAAGAGCCCACACACCTCAACAAACAAAAAGCAAATTAGCCAATTAAAAAATGGGCAGAGGAGCTGAATAGACACTTCTCCAAAAAGAAATTCAGATGGCCAACAGGCACATGAAAAGATGCTCCACATCACTAATCATCAGAGAAATGCAAATTAAAACTACAATGAGGTATCACCTCACACCAGTTAGGATGGCCGCCATCCAAAAGATAAACAACAACAAATGTTGGCGAGGATGTGGAGAAAGGGGAACCTTCCTACACTGCTGGTGGGAATGCAAATTAGTTCAACCATTGTGGAAAGCAGTATGGAGGGTCCTCAAAAAACTCAAAATAGAAATACCATTTGACCCAGGAATTCCACTCCTTGGAATTTACCCTAAGAATGCAGCAGCCCAGTTTGAAAAAGACATATGCACCCCTATGTTTATCACAGCACTATTTACAATAGCCAAGAAATGGAGGCAACCTAAGTGTCCATCAGTAGATGAATGGATAAAGAAGAGGTGGTACACCTCTACACCCAAAAGGCAAATAACCCAATTAAAAAATGAGCAGAGGATATGAAGAGACAGTTCTCCACAGAAGAAATTCAGATGGCCAACAGACACATGGAAAGATGCTCCACATCACTAATCATCAGAGAAATGCAAATTAAAACCACAATGAGATATCACCTCACACCAGTGAGGATGGCCAACATCCAAAACACAAACAACAACAAATGTTGGCAAGGATGTGGAGAAAGCAGAACCCTCCTACACTGCTGGTGGGAATGTAAGCTAGTTCAACCATTGTGGAAAGCATATGGAGGTGCCTCAAAAAACTAAAAATAGAAATACCATTTGACCTGGGAATCCAACTCCTTAAAATTTACCCAAAGAATATAACTTCTCAGATTCAAAAAGACACATGCACCCCTATTTACAGTAGCCAAGATATGGAAGTAACCTAAGTGTCCATCAGTAGATTAATGGATAAAGAAGTGGTACATCTACACAATGGAATACTATTCAGCCATATGAAGGAAACAAATCCTGCCATTTACAACAACATGGATGGAGCTGGAGGATATTATGCTCAGTGAAATAAGCCAGGCAAAGAAAGACAAGTGCCAAATGACTTCCCTCATTTGTGGAGTGTAACAATGAAGCAAAACTGAAGGAACAAAATAGTAGCAGACTCAGAGACTCCAAGAAGGAACTAGTGGTTACCAAAGGGGAGGGGTGTGGGAGGCGGGTGAGGAGGGAGGCAGAAGGGGATTGAGGGGTATTATGTTTAGTACACATGGTGTGGGGGATCACGGGGAAAACAGTGTAGCACAGAGAAGGTAAATAGTGAATCTGTGTCATCTTACTACACTGATGGACAGTGACTGAATTGGGGTATGGGTGGGGACTTGATAATATGGGTCAATGTAGTAACCACATTGTTTTTTCATGTGAAACATTCATAAGAGGGTATATCAATAACTTAATTTAAAAAAGGAAATAACAAAAAAATAAAAAAGAAGAGGTGGTACATATACACAATGGAATATTATTCAGCCATAAGAAGAAAACAAGTCCTACCATTTGTAACAACACGGACGGAGCTAGAGGGTGTTATGCTCAGTGAAATAAGCCAGGCGGAGAAAGACAAGTATCAAATGATTTCACTCATCTGTGGATTATAAGAACAAAGGAAAAACTGAAGGAACAAAGCAGCAGCAGTCTCACAGAACCCAAGAATGGACTAACAGTTTCCCAAGGGAAAGGAACTGGAAAAGATGGGTGGGAAGGGAGGTATAAGGGGGAAAAAGCGGTATTACGATTAGCACACATAATGTAGCGGGGGCGGGGGGACACAGGAAAGGCAGTATAACATGGAGAAGACAAGTAGTGATTCCATAGCATCTTACTAAGCTGATGGACAGTGACTGTAATGGGGTTTGTGGTGGGGACTTGATAATAGGGGAGTCTAGTAACTATAATATTGCTCATGTAATTGTACCTTAACAATAGCAAAAAAAAAAACATAAGAATCTTACTTCTTTAACTTCTTGAGTGTTAAAATGCAATCTTATCTTCAAGGTGGAATTCTTGCTGCCTTTTACTATGTTGTTTACAGCTGGGTCTGCATGCTAAATTAGTTGCCCAGTTTGAAAATTACCTCATCAGATCTGAAGGAGGAAAGACAGCACATAGGCCTGGGCCCTTTAGCGTGCTAAAGTGAATCTTACACATGATTAGAAATGATTAGGATAATAAAAACATGTGCTACTTTTCTTTATCTGGGGAATATTAACTGATCTCACTGAAGAATGACTCTAGAGCTTAATGTTTAAGACAGAGTTTTGGTAGGGGGATTTCCTTGCATGTAGTTACATTGCTCTGACTGTAAATATCCTGCCTTGCTTTTTCCAGAGGCCTTCATCCTATTTTGTCTAAGCCCATGGTCCCTGTCTCACTGGGGAAACTGTATTTTATGGTCAATATTTGCATTTAAATATTTGATAAGGGTTTGTTAGGCAGGAAAATAAATATGAGCAGGTGGAAAGAGAATAAGCTCCCTAGAAAGGACACAGCTACCAATTAGAACTAGAAATCCAGAAGAGACTCGGAGTTAATGAGTTAATCAGTGAAAGCTCAAAAGGTCAGGAGCAACTTAGCCTTGAATGTTTGAATATTCCCCAGAAAAGGAAAAGTATCTGAGCACAGCCCATGTCTTCATTGTGTCAATTATATCATTGTAAGATTTACTCTAGCCTGCTAAAAGGCGCACCTATAAATAGCATAATAAAGACAGGGAGATCCCACCTTAAAGTCAAAGTTGCATTTTGGAAAAAAAACAGGAAGTTTAAGAAGAAAGATTCTTTTTTTTTTATTAAGGTATTATTGATATATACTCTTATGAAGGTTTCACATGAAAAAACAATGTGGTTAATCCATTTACCATATTATCAAGTCCCCACCCATACCCCAAGAAGAAAGATTCTTAACATACTCTTTAGCAAACAAATAACTCTGCTCATCTTGGAGGAAGGTCAGACAGTCTTGACCGATATGCTCCCAAACCAGGAAGCTGCTATCCTGGGAGGGGACCAGAGCAGTAAATTTGTGTTAAGCTAATTTTGCAGAATTACCTAGAGGACTGATAGGAAACTAAATGTCTCATCAAAGATACTTGAGACCACTTAACAAGTCCACACCCCTAGCCCTTTGTCACATTCCTGATAAATCCTTAAAAGGGGGAACCCCAACCTTTTAGTGCGCTCCTCTGAGGTTGCCCGCACTTTCTAAGTGCGTAACTTTAACTTTTCTCAACCATTCAGGGCGCTCCTCTCTCTCTGAGGTCGCCTGCACTTTCTCTTTAAGTAACTTTAAATAAAACTTTTACTCTGTTTCACTACTGTGTCTCTGCCCTTCAATTCTTTGTAGCAGTGGGGACAAGAACCAAGGAAAATACACAATGCCTCTCCCCAACACGTTAATTCATTTTATTTCTCCTCAGTAAATTTCAGTGAATTACAATGTTCAACTTGACTTGGTAATTTATTTTTATTATAACGAATTTTAAATATATACATAAAATGGGGGGTTTCTCACTTTTTAGTTTCAGTGACTGTCAACATTTACCTGTCTGATTTAATTTATTCCTAATCCTAACTCTCCTATGTCCCCCCAACATTTATTTGGTGGAGTGGATGGGGAGGGTCAGAAGTTTTAAAATCGAATCTCAGCCATTTTATTATTTCACCCGCAAATCCGCACTACAATCTGTGTGTATCTCTACTGTCACACCTAACAATTTAACAAAAATTCCGTAGTTAACATGGTAATTAATCTGTGATTGTCGGTATTCAGCATTCAGACTGGCATTACAGGAAAGAGCTCAGCAGTAGCTTATTTGCTATTGCAAAATTACAAATGTCACAGGACTTTGTTTCAAATTCACCTGCTGATCTCTTTTGCACACTCAGTGAATTTCAGATGAAACACAGCTGCTCCTCTAGAAATGGTTAAGGAGGGGTCTGTAAGGTCTCTCCAGTACCTCATTTTAAATAAAATATTTATGCTCTGTTTTGTGGATTCCCAAGAACTGTGAGGATTCTGCACAGTTCTGAAGGTGCTGAGGTGGTGAACAAGAGGACCCCAAGGGGTACCTGAGGCTTTCAGGGAGGGGACAGCAGGGGCAGAATTGGGGTAGATGTCTTTGCAGTTAGGGATTTTTTTCCCAGACCTCATCTCATTTCCAAAAATAGCTAAAGGAGAGGGTCGAAAAAACTTAAGTGTGTTTTCATGGCTGGGCAGCAGTGGTCCGCACCACGGGCCCCAAGAGGCTGTGCCAGGACCCCTCCCTTCCGGTGGGTTCTTTGCCGTCTTTTGATTCTCCCCAAGGAGTCTCTGTTTTTCTCCCTTTCCTATAGCTGATATCTGTGATTGTTGCTCTAGACAAACCTTCATGTTCCTGTCATCTCACTTGCTAACCTTTTAGCTGCCTCCCCAGTCAGATAACCTTCACAAACTCAGAGGCTGTCTTCACTCACTCCTCTACCCCCAGGGCTTAGAATGATGTCTGGTCCAGAGTAAGTACTTAATAATTGTTGGATGTTGAATTATTATTTCACTTAAGATTCTTTGCAGAGTTCGAACTGGATACTTCTGGGTTATTCCTGAGTGAAACCCACTGAACCCAGCATATGAAGGGCAGCAGGTTCTGCTCCGCTAGATGGAGACGTTTGGCACATAAGCTCAAGGCAGTTTCTCAAGGGCGGAGTTGAGTAATCTCACCCTGCCTTGCACTAAAGTTCTGGGTTGCTCAGCTAGGCCGGGAACACCATGGCAACAGTGACATTTACCACTGGATATGTTACAGAGTGGTTTGAGTTGCTCCAACAGTATCCCTACAGTAGTTTCATAAAGGTTACAATTTAAAATATCTTAAGTACCCAGGAACACATTTACCAAAAGATGCACAAAATCTTTTGGGAAAAATACAACTTTTATTGAAGAACGGACATAAAAATGAGAAACTGGCAAGATACATAGATTGTTCACGGATTGAAAAGCTCAATAGTGCTCTTTTAGAACCAATGCAATCCCAATGGGCTTTATAGGGGAACTGTACTAGTTGGCTTTAAAATGTGTATGACAACGCAAAAAGGCCCAGTAACAGCCGAGACTCTTGGAGAAAAGGAGGAAGGCAAAGGGTTACTCTACCTGCTGCCACAGTGGGTTATATGGTCCTAGTGCGGAGGGCAGGCCGGGTGGTGTTGGCCCAATACTAAGACTCTAGGGCAGGGGGAGAGGAGGAAGGCCAGGATCAGACCCCACGTGGATGGACCTGGGATTTTTGAGAGGTAGCGATTCTCAGTAGTGAAGAACAGTATTTTCAAACAGAAAATGCAAGGGTTTTAGCTGTTTTCATGGGATTTTATAGATGATTGTGAAACTGTTTGATGTCATCTGGTGAAGTCAAGAGTTTAAAACCTACAGTGGGGAACTTTCTAGGCACAAGGATTCATAAAAAATGTTCGGAGCAGCTGTTGATAATGGCCAGAACATGGGAACAACCCAAAGGACCACTGCAGGACACTGACGTCACAGATGACTCTACAGGAAGGAGCATGGCAAATGAGGATGAAATACAAAAGTTAACCCTGAAGGGGAAGCAAGTTAACATGAAGGTTTGCCCCGGTTCCATTACAGGAAGCTCACAGACCACCCTTGACTGACAAGGGCATACTTAGGCAAGATGATCAAGTCAACCAAGGGATGGCAGGAGAGGAGCTGTGGCTTCAGGAGTGAGTGAGCAGGGACCTTTTACTTCCTAACCCATGTAATAGCCATGAGGCTTTAACGTGACTCTCATTCATCAAGAACATTCAGATTGGCCTTTTCCAATCATGTGCATGAGTGATGCACCTCACATTTGTAGATTATTATATATTAACAAAGCACAATGCGACACATGACCTGCCCAGACCCAGGCTAATGGCTGTGCATGGCAATCTGACGCACAGCCCTTATCTCCTACTGAGGCCACTTGGGCCTAAAGGGTGTCTATGGTGCTGGACCGTGACCCAGATCAAACCCAGACTCACCCACCCTCTCACAGGAAGACTACAGCCCAAGGTGACCTTGGGGACAGCACATCATCCACACTGAGCTGCAGCACCCAAGTGACCCCAACAGCAGGCAAGCACAGGTACCTTAGGTCTCATTGGGAGCCTCAGGCTTGCCAAATGGGATTTCCCTTTCCAGCTCTTTCCTAAATGCTCAGTTAAGTCTCCAAGGTTTATTCTTAAGTGCATACCAGAAGTGCTTACTGGTGTCTAAAGTGCCAAGTTCTGAGTGAGGCTGAATGGGGATGCTAATTCACCCTACTTTTAGGCCAAAATGTCCTATGGAAGAAGCCCCCAAAGGACGAAGCCTCAAGTAGACCAAGCTTTAAGTTGTGTGAGGACCAGTGTAGAGGGCTGATGGCTGATTTCATGTTAGGTGTACTCTCTCTCTCTCTCAAGTTTCCAACCAAGATCAGGCAGGACAAGGGACTAATTCGTATTTCTGGTAAAACTGCTCCATGGGGACAGAGAGTGCCAGATAAAGACAAGAGGCAGGCTCACAAGGTCCCACCAAGGGCAGAGAGGGAGAGCCAGGGCTTCCCCACCAGGTTGGCATTGGCCTCCAGCTGGTAATAGCCCCAGCTGCTCAGGAAGGCTCAGGCCTAACACCAGGGGTCAAGGTCACCAAGGCAGGTTGCGAACCCAAGATTAAGTCACTTAAACCCAACAGTGCTTACAGACCGCCCAGCAGGAAGGCACTGGGCCAGTGGGAAGCCTAGGTTTGGACTGTAGACGCCTATGCAGATCTGCAGCCATGGGGCAGCTGCTGGGTCCGACTCCAGTGGGCTCAGGTCTGGTCCATCTTCTGGTCCTGGGTTTGGGCAGAATGTCACAAACCGATCCGAGAAATCAGACCCAGTGCTCAGGAAGGCTGTAAGGTCCTGGGCAAGCTAAACCCAGGTGTGCAGGGAGGTACCCGAGAAACTCCACTGGGATCCCCTAGCTTCCACTATGCTGGTGTAAGCCAACCCTGCCCGGGAAGGGTAACTGTCTCCTAAAGTCTAAGTTCAGGGAATTACTAGAAAAGAGGTGGCTGTTTGCATAGCTGTTGTGGTAATGCTGGAAGGCAGCTGCCAGAGCAGGGAAACAGGAAGGCAGGACTCCAGGCCAGAGACACTGGGCATGTGGACACAGGACCGGAGGGAAGGAACAGTGTCGTTAAGACAGCCGGGGAGGGGTAAGCAGCTGCCAGGTAGGAGTCAATCTGTTACGTCAGGGTGCATTTCCCACAAGGCAGGTAAGAACTGAACAGCTTCCTCCAGCCCAGAATGCTGCCAAGGAGTTCTGTGCCCCTTTGGTGCCACCCACCCTCTTGCCCCCTGCACATCCCCACATTCAGCTGTCCTGGCTCCGGAAGTCACCACAGGCCACTTGCATACTGGAAATCACTGAGGGAGGCCTGCACACGGGGCCACAGGATGTGCTAGCTTCATTGTACAAACCTGCTCCACACAGCCAGGGCCACTCTTACCACAAGGCTAATGCTAGACTAACAGGGTCTCCCCACTGCCTTAGCACCTCAGGAGCTCTGGGAACCTGTCTCCTGGACCTAATTTTTTAAACTTTGCAAGGAGTTAATGAACATAGACCATTCAGGTTTCTCAAAACTGGACCCACCCTCTTTCTCCATTCTGGCATCCTAGGAACGTCTACAATAGGCTGAGCATTGTGAAATGAGGAAGGGCCCATTAGCCTTTTAAACAGAACTGAAATGAACAGAAAATGGTGAATACAGACAGTAGTCTTGTGTTATATTAAATTTCTACACAACCCTCTCCAGCACTTACAGGCAAGCTTACCTAGTGATAGGCAACAGGTGTCTGAGGGCTGGGGAAGGCCACGGCCCCACCAGGGATCCAGGATAGTAAAGACTGCATCCCACCTTTGCCCAAGGCCAGTCTTCAGGTGCCAGATGTCACTCATGGATTGGCCACAAAACTGACAAATAGCAGGACTGTCACCAACAACCTATTTAAACTCTGAGCTCTACAAAATTTACCAACACAGGATGACATTAGCAACTTTGGAAACAGTCCCTGGGTTACAGGCAAGCATTTCCCTGCTTTCAGAGCACAGATGTTCCTTACACAGAAAGGAAGCTCCAGAAAATGCCCAAGTGCAAAGCAATACACTTTATCTATAGTGGATTTTAGAAGTAAAACCCGTGTCAAGGGACTTCAAGTAATCCCAGGCATCCTGAACAGAAATAAATGGACATAACTTCTAGAAACTGTTTATTTTCTGCAACCTTGTTTCCTTTCTGTTTAAGAGTCTGAAGAACAGCCTAGGACCACTCAGTAGTGGTTCCTACCCACTCGGTGGCCTGAGCAGTGGGAGCTGCGGACCAGTCTTCAGTGGCAGGCTGAGCACTCCAGTCTTCTGTTAAGAAACCAGCAAAAATGGCCATCAGCTGCATGCCGTCTTTTTGTCATGCCACCCAACCGGCAACACGCTCTCATTCCACCAGATACACATTCCAAAGGACAAAGACCAAAGCTAGAGCCTTTCTGATGCACCTGAATGCAACCTGTTAAGTTACCAGCACAGCTTTAGCATGCACGCATACAGATCACTACAGCCAGCTTAAGCGCCGCACCAAGGTACGCACCAGTGGGGAACTGCTGAATAGGCACGGAGGGCACCTGCACGCCTTCAGACCAGTCTGCGACCTCTGGCTGGGCAGCAGTGAACTCGGGGGCGGGAGCAGTCCATTCACCCTGGAATTCCTCCTTGGTCACGGCCTTTTCGGCAGCAGCCTGCTCTTCCTTTTCAATCTGGTTAAAAAAAAAAAAGTTTGTAGGGACAGAAACACTGCACCTCCAAGGAGCACAGACTGAAGTGCCCGCCTGCTCATGGGACCCCAGCCTTTGTGAAGGAAGGAAGCGCACCTCTTCAGGATCTCTGTAGAAGTACAGATCAGGCATGACCTCCCACGGGTGTTCACGGGAGATGGTGCCGCGCATGCGCAGAACTTCCCGGGCCAGCATCCACCACATCAGACCCACTGAGTGAGCTCCCTGCAAGAGCACTAGGTTATTACAGTGACACTGGTCAACCAATCTGCAAGCAGCGCCCTCTTGCCTCCACATCATCTAGGTCCTTCACACTAAGAGGACATAGCTCTTAGTTTACAGGTTTTTCTCACAAGGTTTTCCTATGAATCACTTTTGAACCTGGATTGCTACCAGGACCACAGAGACTCAAAAAACCTGCTGTCAAGACCCCACCAGAACCAACAAAATCAAATATCTGGAATTAGTACCTGGACATTAAAAAAAAAAAGTCTCTTTGGGTGATTCTTATGCACAATGAGGGTTCTGTGACCAGTGAACCAATTTAAACCACATTTGACCCACCTTTTTAGGATCTTACAGCAGGATCCATCAAGTTGGTCTGAAAACACAAAGGCCAAGTACTGCCTAAGAGGCCCAAGCATAGTTAAGAAATACAGAGACAGGCAGAGGAAAACACAGGCCACTTTTAAATGGTTTTATCTCCTTCAAGTGCTCATGCACTCAAATTGTCCTTGTAGCAAGGCTTACTACCCAAGTCCACTCATTGGGCCAGAGACCCTCATGGTGTTAGCGAAAAGCTTGCCTCTCGTGTAGCACACTACCTACACTTGCGAGCCACGGGCCAGCCAGTGGCCTCAACTCCAAGCTCTAACAATGTGCAGCATCTCGGCTGTTTCTAGAGCACTCGTTCTCGAGTCCTGGTTTCCATCAGTACCTTGTTGTTGCAAGGGATGGCAATATCCACATAGCGCAGAGGGGAGTCCGTGTTACACAGGGCGATGGTGGGCAGGTTAACGTAGGACGCCTCTGTGAGAGGCTGGTGGTCAGCCCTAGGATCAGTGACCACCAGGAGTCTCGGCTCCCGGAAGGCTGCCTGGATCTGGTTAGTGAAGGTTCCGGGTGTGAAGCGGCCAGCAATGGGAGTGGCTCCAGTGGCCGCAGCAAACTTCAGCACAGCTCTCTAGGAGAATCAACACGGAAGGTTAGCAGAACCCCAGACAAGCCTACATGTCTGTGATCCCACGACGCAGCCTGTGTAGTCAGAACCCCCCAATCCCCCTCAAAAACGAAAGCGTCAATCCAACACTTACCTAATCCCCATTCCCCCATATCTGCAGTGCCCTGGCCACCTCGCTTCTGGAGGCTCCAGAGCCACTGCCTAGCTTTGGGTACCAAGCAGGTCACCTTGTGGGCGACTTAGGCAAGTTACTCCTGTACCTCCCCATGAGGGTGATGAAAATTAAATGCATCAATACAGACACAGAACAGTGCCCAGCACGAGTCATCACTCCATGCTGTGGTCAGATTCATCACAACTACACTATGTAATGCAGAAATACACCCAACCCTCTTTACTCTTTTTTCCTCCATAAAGCTTACTTCCTGCATCCCTTCAAACAGGCAGACTTGACTTTTCTGCTACATGCCCAGCTGTAGCAACACTGTCTGCATCAATCTGGATGCTCAGTAATTAAAACCTTCTCCCATACTCCAAATTTTGGGGAATAACATTTAAGTTCATGGGGACCAATTTTACGGTCAACCTACACAAAATACAAAGGAGTTTTACGATGTTAAAATCCAGGTCAAACTTTTTTCAAAACAGATATGGGGGGAATAAAATCCTTGTCAGTGCTCTTATAAAACAATTCTCAAGAAATCCTCAAGTTTTCTCAACAGAAGGTAAGAGCTGTCAAAATAGAAATGGGGCAAAAATGACTGGTTTTTCCCTCTCAGCTGTGAAAAAAATTAAGCTATTTGGGCTGGCAAAGATTCTTACTCTTGCTTGAGATGTGCACCAGGACTGGTACCCTACTCTCGGACCCCTTTCTGAAATACTTTGTAGTTTTCATAAATTTAAGTTTTTGACCCAGCCCTTCATCATTTTAGTTGACTATTGAAAAATTCTGACTAGAAAAACATGATGAGGCACTTAACAGCGTCATTTCAGTAGCACGAGCCAATACCCCAGGATGTGAAGAGTGACGCTCAACAAACCATCACCCTTCATCCACCAAGTGATGTGTATGCTGAAAATGCCAAATACTGGCAATTTGAGATTTTTGGACAGTGCAATTACGGACTTTTTCCTTATACTTTTCTATACATCCCCAAATAAGCTTTTTTTGATAATAAAAGCCAAACATAAGGTCCACAAACCTGGCCAGTGTTCCTGGACGATATGACACTGACATCAGCCGGGTTTTCAATGGCAACGATGGCACGAGCTGCCAGCAACAGCTTCTCCCAGGTTCTCTTCAGATTTATGATGTAGATGCCTAAGTGATGGCAGAAGACTTTGTAACCTCACCTAGCTTTGCAAATGGACTGACTTCTAAAAAGTTCAATGTGGCAGCGAGTACTACCAAACTCCAGTCACAGAGGCAAGCTCTACTGGTGTTAGCGAAAACCCTGCAGCTTGTATAGCACACTTCCGACACTCAGAAGTTCACTGGCCAAGACTGGCCTCCACCCTGAGCTTTAATAGTGTGCAGCTGTGATTCAGCAGGCAAAGATGGCTTCTCTGTTCAAACTACACCTCCATCAACCATTTGGATTCCTCAAAGTTCTTACCCACTTTCTGACTTCTGGCCACCCTTTCCTCTTACCATAAGCCTTGATGCCACCCCAAAACCACTTCCCAGCATACCACTCCGGGACTTAAGCTGCTCTACCTCTATACCAAAGCACTGCCTTATCCTAAGCCTTCCAAAGTGAATCCTTATCAGGCCCTAGGTGTTAAGGAACTACGGGAGATCAGTCATGAGAAACTCAGCTAATGAATTTCCTCACCATCTCCTGCTTCCTTCACAGCCCATTACCTAGCAATTTCCATACTCTCCCACTGGAACCCAGAAAACTTCCCTTCCCAAACCAGATCGCTTTTAAAGCTTGTTTCCAACCTCAGGATCTGGTTTCACTCATCAATTCGGAGAAAGCATTCACAGGTAGATGCACAAATTACATCGCCCAGAACTACCCATCAGAATATGGCAGGGCCAAACTTTGTCCTTATAACTGAAATGGCAAAAAAAAAAAAAAAAAGCAAGCAACGACAGACCATCGCTTTTTCTTTTGTAGATGTACTGTTCCATTTGGAAGTCAAGGTTGGTGCCACCTAGGTGGGTTCCTGCTGCAAGGAATTTGAGGACATCTTCCTCCTTCATTTGCAGGACATCAAGGGCTCCGGACATTGTGAAAGTTTCCCTTTAAGTTACGACGGGACACTGCAAACAAGAATCAGCGACCTAGCTTTCATTCCAGCGGCTTAATGAGGCGGAAGGCCAGGCACATTCTAACAGTCAAGAAGCGCCTTCCTATTCACACGTGGCCGGAGACTACACCCGCCCTCTTCGCACCGGGGTACTGACGAGAGGGACGACCCCAGGCATGTCCCGTGCCGCACCTTCCCGAAGGTCGTGCGAACCCGGAAAAATGTTGCCCTGAGACGCGACGCTTCCTACAGAGCTCGGGCGTAAAGCAGCTACGGGGAAATGAGGGGGCGCGCACGCGAGCAGGTCCCTTTCCTACCGGACCGCGGTGGGCACACAAAGCGTCCTCAAAACCCTGCGCCCGCACGCGCGCCCGTCCGCCGCGATCTGTGCCGGCCCCGCTTCCCAATCGGGCACCCGGGAACCCGCGCCCACGTCCTCACGTCCATGCGAAACCCGCTCCCGCTCCCGCGGCCGTGGGGGACGGGCCCCAACCGCCTAACTAGAAAACCCACCCAGAACAACGCCGCATGGAACCCTCGGCCAGCGCGGAAAAGACAGGCGGGCGGAAATGACGTTGTTATATTCACCGCCGCCAGCCAATGACAAAGAAAGCCGAGCGGTAGCCAGGCGGAACCGACGGGCTGCCGGAAGGCGGGCTTGCCGCGCAGGCGCGGACTGTCGAGAGTGTAGAGTCAGGGGACCTAGTTTGGGCCGCAGTTTGCTGCTTCGGGGTTTTTCGGCGCTGCAAAGCCCTTCTGCGCCGCGCGGTTGCCCCCGCTCATTTCCGGTCAGAAAGCGGGTGTGGCTGGTTCTCTAGGTGAGAGCACCTCAGACTTGGCGCGCCCGAAGATCGGGGCACCTGTGACCCTAGGCGGCCCCCATCCGAGCTGTACGTGGAGGAGCGTCGAACATAACAAGTTCAAGTATTCGATAAATAAAAGCTGCAGAAATTGTTATTCTTTGAAGAACAATTTCAGAGAACATAATTCATATTTTAAAAGTTGATTTACTGGAAATTTTCCTGAAAAGTAAAAAGGAATAGACTGCACAGATTGTATGCATGACAATATTTCAATGTGTGTAAGAGAAATTGCAATATCCATCACTAGATCAAAACTATTTTTATTACTGTGGAGAAAGTGAAGGTTCTTATGGCCAGGATTCTCACCTGGCCCTGGTTGGCTGGCTTACTTACTGCACACGTGTGGGCAATACCTTGTTAATGACTATATAAAAGAGTTCTGCCCCTTGCTCTGGGCTGCTGCAGGCCTGCAGGAGAGCTGAGACTGGAGTGGTGGCAGCTGCTGAGACGGCTACCGGGGGCAGAGAGGCCAGCTTGCTGCATGCAGACTTACTCTGCGTGGAGGGGATTCTAGTGATTGACCTGGCACTGTGGGAATATAGTTGGGTATAAACACTTTTACCCCAAGAATGTTCCACTGTCATTTTTTTTCAGTCTCACTTGATCCATAGTGAACTTGTCCAGGGCTGAAACTCATTGGTAAGACAATTACATACAATACTAGGCAGCCATTAATAAAAAAATCTACGGTACAAGAAAGAACTGCAGGATGGGGCAATTATTTAAAAAAAAACCCAAAACTAGCCCTATGCATCAAAAGATGATTGTAAAGATAGGCCAAAACCAAATTATCAATAATTACACAGTTTTCAACTTTGGCTGCATTTATAATCATTTGGAGAGATTTTAAACATATGCTCAACCCCAAAGCAAAAAGGAAAAGATAAAAAAATACTGAGATGTAATGACATGTAGCCCATTAAGTTTCAGGTGTGAAACAATGATCCAATAATTGCATATATTGCGAAGTGATCACAAAAGTCTAGTTAACAGCTTTATGCAGCTAAGATTTTTTTCTAGTTGTTAGGACTTTTTGGCAATTTTCAAATATGCAATATAATATTAGTTACAGTCACCATGTTTTACGTTACACCACCATGACTTAAAAACTATGATTCTTAAAAATAGCTCCTGTGGGGAAGTTGGGGTTCCTATGGCCAGGATCCTCATTGAACTTAAACCACCTGATGATGTAACTGGCCTGTTGCTAGGCTACCGCTTCCACACCTTTAGGCAATAAGCTATTATTGCGCTATACTGAGAACTCGGCCCAGTGCTCTGGGCGGAGGCAGAGACACTAGTGCTCAACCTATCACAGGAAGAACTAGCTGGGATAAACCCTTTCAGCCCAAAGAATGTTTTGCTGTCAATTTCTTTGGTCACACTGAATCCATACTGAACTTGCCTGGGGCTGAAACCCTTGGCAAGACAATTGGGGAACGCGGCAGGGTTCATTGTTGACCAAGGAAAAAGACAAGCTGCCCTTATGGGAGGGGTGCTTCAGCTGGCTGCCCCTGTGAATGGAGAGACAGTGGATTGTCCCCCAGTGGGTATGTGGTCTGAGGTGGCTTGCCTCCTAGAGGACTGGGCCCCACCCCACGACTGGAGGCAAGTGGAGGTGACACCTGAGGCAGTACGGGGTAGCTCTTGGTATAGTAAGTAGGTCTTTTGAGAGACAGAGTGCCTGTGAGGCAATGGGGACTGTGGGTTGGCTGCTTCTCACAGTATTAAAAAAGTCTATAGAAACTATTCAGCCATAAGAAGGAAACAAATCCTGCCATTTGCAACAACATGGAGGGAGCTGGAGGATATTATGCTCAGTGAAATAAGCCTGGCGGAGAAAGACAAGTGCCAAATGATTTCCCTCATTTGTGGAGTATAACAATGAAGCAAAACTGAAGGAACAAAAATAGTAGAAGACTCAGAGACTCCAAGAAGGAACTAGTGGTTACCAAAGGGGAGGGGTGTGGGAGGGTGGGTGGGGAGGGTGGGAAAAGGGGATGTGGGGTATTATGTTTAGTACACATGGTATGGGGGATCACGGGGAAGACAGTGTAGCACAGAGAAGGCAAACAGTGAATCTGTGTCATCTTACTACACTGATGGACAATGACTGAATTGGGGTATGAGTGGGGACTTGATAATATGGGTAAATGTAGTAACCACATTGTTTTTTCATGTGAAACCTCCATAAGTGTATATCAATAATACCTTAATAAAAAAAAAGTCTATAGAAGAGAAGGACAGGCTCCTGAAGAAGACCCAAGAAATGGTGGCATGAGAACACGAGCTGCAAACTTCTGTGGATTTGCTGAAGAAGGAAATGACATTAATGTGAGAGAAGGGAGGACGAGAACGCCGGCAGCAAGGTGCCATGGAAGAGGTAAAAGATTCCTTACAGAATGAGATGGCAGTGCTGCCAGGTGCTCTGAAGGAGGAAAAGGCCAGGCCATGAAGGAAAAGGACAAACTCCTGAGGGAAGCACAGGCAGAGGTGGCACGAGAACATCAGCTGTGAAGCACTGAGGTGAAGGTAAGAGAGCTTCTGAAGACTGAGCTAGCATTGTTGTGAGGCACTGCAGCAGAGGAGGCACTTGGGGGAGTGGAGAGAAAGGTGCCATCAGCCCCAGAAATGGAGGAGCTGGGGAAGGATGAAGGGGTGGTGCCAGAGGCACTGGCCCCTCCTGTATTGAAAGCATGCCTAGTGGTTGTAAAGAAAATAAAGACCCAGTAGCTGAAAGCTCCCCAAGGAGAGGAGCAGCCCCCTCCCCAGGTCATGGAGCACTCTATGGTCCGCCCCTACACTCAGGCTGAGCTGGTGGCTGTGGGACTTAGGGGTGGATGGAATTGTTCTGTCGGGATCAGAGATGGGAACGCTGTCTTCCCTGACAGTGCAGCCCGCCTTGAGGCAGCAATTACAAAATGCGAGGTGACTCACAAGAATTTAAGGGGCCCCATGAAGGTTACGAGGACCCAGATGTGGGTTGATTTAAAACAGGCAGGAATAGATGGAAGGAAATTAGATGGGAAGCCACATAGGATCTTACTGGAGCTATGGCAACAACTGAAACCAGTGCAGCAGTTCAAGCCATTAAGACTAAGAGGCAGAGGTCAGAGACAGAGCCACGAGTCCGGCCTGTGTGTCTGCAAGACTTTTTGCTGGAGAGGCTGGAGAACAATGTTTGAGCTTCCTTGCACAGGGACCACTGCAGAGGACTGAGGGCACATAGATTGAGAGGAGAGAATCCTGGAGGGGTAGAGTGTGCATAAAATGAGAGTTCTTGTGGCTAGGATTCTCACCTGGCCCTGGTTGACTAGCTCACTGCACACCTGTGGGCAATACATGGCTGTTGACTCTATATAAAGAGCTCCACCCAGTGCTCTGGGCGTGATATGGTGGCAGGGCTGCAAGGCTGCAGGAGAGCAGAGCAGAGGCTGGAGTGGTGGCAGTGCCGAGAACAGAGGCCCAGAGGATGGCTGTGTGCGATGGCTGTGCAGACAGGGGCCCAGATAATGGCTGTGTGGACAGAGGGGCCCAGAGGCAGAGACCAGCTTGCTGCATGCAGACTTGCTCTGAATGAATGGGAT
This sequence comes from Smutsia gigantea, assembly GCA_032199065.1. Lineage (NCBI taxonomy): Eukaryota > Metazoa > Chordata > Mammalia > Pholidota > Manidae > Smutsia > Smutsia gigantea. The sequence goes on from JAVSCE010016175.1 coordinate 476,548, forward strand.
TCTAGTGACTGACCTGCCACTGTAGAAATAATAAAGTTGCGTATAACCCTTTCACCCCAAGAACGTTTTGCTGTCAATTTCTTTGGTCACACTGAATCCACACCGAACTTGCCCGGTGCTGAAATCCATTGGCAAGACACCAACGTGTCTGGGCCAATTTATCTGCTTCATCGTTTCCTGGGGATACCAGTAGCAATGACCTGCCACATGGTATACTGTAATTATTTTTGTCTGACCACAGGCCCATAAGTTTTGCCACAATTCTTGCCCCCAAAAGGGTCAGGGATCAACCAGCCCGTTGGCATGGTACCAGGTTGGTAGCCACAGGGTCAAGCCCCGATAGACAGCCCAGCTGTCAGTGCAGACAACTATAGGGGAGGGCTCCTGGCTGATCACAAGCCACACAGCCCGCAACTCTGCCCATTGGCTGGCTGCTCTTCCCCTTACCATCTTCCATCCATATTGGCTCAGTCTTAGGATGGAAAGCTATGGTCCTCTATTTGGGGGCTGCCCATGGCTGGAGCCATCTGTATACCATGAATCTTTGGGTATAGGGGCTCTTCCCTCCTGATAGGAACTCTCTGCTACTAATGTTTCAAAAGCAAGTTCTTTCTGCTTTTCACTAGTATATGTCACCGGCCCCAATAAGCATTGTTCTTCACTCAAGGGGCTACTAAAGAGGGCACTACGCTGCTGTAGGTAAGCACCCCACTTGGCTAGTGTGGGTGTTTGTGCCACACCACTCCTTGGCTTTTGGGTCCAGTCTCATACCTACCCCAAGATGGGACAAGTGGTTATTACCTTTATTGGGGCCATTCCAGTGATGGGTTCTGTAGCCAGCAAGGCATGATACACAGCAGCCAGTTGTTTTTCTATCAAAGTGTATCATACCTCTGCCCCTTTCCAGAGTTGTGACCAGAATCCAATGGGTTGGTGAGTTCGTTCAAGCCGCTGCCAGAGACCCCATCCATAACCGTCTTCAGTGACATGAACATCCAGTTCACAGGGCCTTGATGGGTCTATCACACTCAAGGCCTGCACGGCCTTGACTGCCCGTTTTGCTGTAGTAAAGGCAGATGCACATGTCTCATCCCAGTCCCACCTGACGCCCTTTCGTACCAACCAGTATAAGGGCTTCAGAATTTGTGCCAAGTGCAGGATAAAAACTCTCCAGGAGCCTAGAAGACCCAGAAACTTCTGTGGCAATGCTACAGTTGTAGGGGTAGGAAAGGCCTGGACTTTATCTATAACTGCTTCTGGTATAACTTTGGTCTTACCTGACCGGACGACCCGCAAGAATTTGACAAACCAGGTCCCTGAACCTTGGTGCTGCTCACAGCTCATCCTTTCTTCTGTAAATGTTGCAGCAGTCTAGATGCTGCACCTTCTAGATCTGAAAGAGAATCGGACGTGAGCATGACATCATCAATATAATGGTACAGCTGCATCGTTGGTGGTTTTTCCCATGTAGCCACGTCCTGGGCTACAAGTCCATGACAGATGGTGGGGCTGTGGAGGTATCCCTGTAGAAAAATGGTGAAAGTCCATTGCCGTCCTTCCCACGTGAAGGCAAACTGTTCCTGACTTTCCTGCTCAATGTCAGTGGAAAAGAAGGCATTAGAAAGATCTACCACATAATGGTATGTTCCTAGTTCATGGCTGAGGGTATCCATCAGGCCTGCAATAGAGGGGACAGCAGCAGGCGTAGGGGGTATGACTTTATTCAGTTCTCTGTAATCCACAGTCATACGCCAGGAGCCATCTGGCTTTTTTACTGGCCACACCAGAGAATTCAAAGGACTATGGGTGGGCTTTATAATACCCACCTTTTCCAGCTCTTGGAGTTTCTCCAATCTCTTTATGCCCTTCAGGCAGTTTGTATTGTTTGTTACGAGTAACCCACCGAGGCACAGGCAAAGCTATGGGCGGGTGCCTAGCATGTCCCCTCAGAACTGCCTTCACCACATGTACTCTCAGTCTGAACTCACCTGCAGTGATCTGCAGCCATAGACCCTGCAGGATATCAATCCCCAAAATATATTCAGGGATAGAAGATATATTCACGGTATACTCTTTTGGGGGTAGACGCCCTATTCCCAAAGGGATTTGGGCTTTTTTTCACTCTGAAAGCCTTATCCCCATATCCATCTATGATAGTGAGGGTCCTGGGGAACTGCTCAGGGTTACCATGAATCAGTGAACATTCAGCCCCTGTGTCCACCAGAGCCAGGACACATTGTATGTTCATTGGGGACCAATGGATAACTATTTCAACATGTGGCCTCTGGTCCCCCCCCTGGTCCCTCAGGGCAGATACCTCAACCTTCCCCTCAGTCAAACCGTGTTCCCCAATCACCTTCCTGTGTGGGCTCAAGTGAGGTTGGCTTGCTCTCCAGCAGGAAGTCTTACAGACATACAGGCCAGACTCGTGGCTCTGTCTCTGACCTGTCTCTTTGGTCTTAATGGCTGGAACTGCTGCTCTGGTTTCAGTTGGTGCCATAGCTCTAGTAAGATCCTATTTGACTTCCCATCTAATTTCCTTCCATCTGCTCCTGCCAGTATTAAATCAACCCACATCTGGGTTCTCGTAACCTTCATGGGGCCCTTTAAATTCTTCTTGTGAGTAGCAGATCTTATTTCTTTCAGGGTTCTTGTTGCTTCAGCCTCTCCTAAGTCTGCTACTGTATGTGTCACCTCACTTATGGGATGCCCTAAGTGAGGGGAAAGAATGGCCACCAGAGACCCAAAGAGGGATGTGGGAGCTGTTTGATGCACAATATTTCTCATCCCAGTAGTGAAAAATCTCTTCATCTGGGCCATTATTCTCTGGACTATAGATGGCCTTTCTTATGCCTAGCTCTCGTAACACCTGTTGGAGCTCAGCATACATCTGCCATCTAACGGGAGAGGATAGCAGATCACCTTGATTCAGCCACACAGTAAGAAGTGCAGCCATAAGCCAATCGAGGAGGGAGTGATTCCCTGGGGTCTGATGTGCATTTTGTAATTGCTGCTTCAAGGCAGGCTGCATTGTCAGGGAAGACAGCTTTCCCATCTCTGATCCTGACAGAACAATTCCATCCACCCCTAAGTCCCACAGACAAGGAGCCAAGCTATTAGCCGGGTAATAAACCCTTTCACCCCAAAGAACGTTTTGCTGTCAATTTCTTTGGTCACATTGAATCCATAGCGAACTTGCCCGGCGCTCAAACTCATTGGCAAGACAGCTCCCTAGATAATTTTATGTATCAGGGTGAGAACCACTGATTTACAAGTAGAGAAACTGGGTGGGGTTTTACCCCAAACTTTATTTATTTATTTATTTTTTATTTTGCTATTAATATACAATTACATGAGCAACATTATGGTTACTAGACCCCCTATTATCAAGTCCCCACCACATACCCCATTGCAGTCACTGTCCATCAGCTTAGAAGGATGTTATAGAATCACTACTTGTCTTCTCTGTGTTATACTGCCTTCCCCGTATCCCCCTACCCCATCCCCACCCCCTCTACGTTATGTGTGCTAATTGTAATAGCCCTTTTTCCCCCTTATCCCTCCCTTCCCACCCACCCTCCCCAGTCCCTTTCCCTTTGGTAACTGTTAGTCCATTCTTGGGTTCTGTGAGTCTGCTGCTGTTGTGTTCCTTCAGTTTTTTCTTTGTTCTTATACTCCACAGATGAGTGAAATCATTTGGTACTTGTGTTTCTCTGCCTGGCTTATTTCACTGAGCATAATACCCTCTAGCTCCATCCATATTGTTGCACACCTCAAACTTTTTAGTATTTAAAATTTTTTCTGAGGTACATGTTAAAATTGAAAAAAAAACCCATTGCATTTAAACACAGCTGACATGGAAAGAAGTAAACTTAGTTGTGGTTTAAATAATCCTTAGAAACTGAAGACATCTGGAAATAATGGTTCTCAAAGGAAAATAAAAGGAAGACTTAAAAACAGCTCTATGAAAATGGAATGGCTGACTTATGGGCAGTGTTCTGTCACTGCAAACCTTTTCTGGCTGGCCTTTTGGGACACTCCCAAACCATCTTAGCAGTTCCCTCCTGTACCCACCTCGGAGTCTCAAGAATATTTCCACTGTAACAACCAAGATGCTGTACTGTAATTACAGGTGTTCATTTCTCCACAGAATAACTGTCCATGAGAACTGATCTTCATGATGAAAATTCCTGGTGTGAAAATATATTGGGCAGAGTCCAAAGATGAAAAACGTGCCGGAGTGGTAGGAACCCACTGCGCAGAGGCCTTGGCCTGAGCACACCTGTCAATCAATGGCTGTAGCTCCGCGCTAGGCGTCCTCCCCACCTCTCAGCCTCCTAGCCCTCTGCACGAGTTTCTCCACCATTTTTAACTCATGCCCATTTTTGATAAAAATCTCTGAGCCTTCCTTTTGCGAGTTTTGGTTTCTGAGGTTCATATTAAAAAAAAACAGCTTACGGTTTTTTTTGAATACTGAATTGTGCTAGGCTAGTGCGCACTTCACCTGGCATTGGGCAGTGTTGGGCCGTGTCTTACCTGAGGGTTTCATCCCCTGGTAGGTTCAGTCTGGATTTGGTGAGACCGAAAAATGACAACAAAACATTGTTGGGGTAAAAGGGTTTATAACCAGCTTTACATTCATGGTGGCAGGTCAAGGGCTAGAGTCCTGTCCGCCTCAGGACAAGTTTGCATGCAGCAAGCTGATCCCTGCCTCCAGGCCTCTTTGCTGGCTCACAGCCCCAGAGCACTGGGCAGAGCGTTTTATATAGAGTCAATAACTTAATGCCCACACGTGTGCAAGCCTGCGCCTGCGAGCACTGCACATGCACAGTGGGCAAGCAGATCACAGTTAGGTGAGAATCCTGGCCATGGAACTTCCATTTTCTCTACAGGTGGCTAGAAGGGTCCCTGCTCTGATTTGAAGCTCAGAGAATGTGTGGCACAGGCATCAAGTTCACCTTGGACACTTCCCCACCTCCCTTTCTAACCAAAGTTCCCCCTTGCTGGTCCTCACCATTTCTCTGGTATCCAGTTGTTCTACAGTCCTCTCACAAAGATGACCTGTACAGCAGTCTGAACAGTGGTCCAAACTAACGTTTCCCTCATTTGTCCCTCAGTTAAACAGTATGGTCCCTGCCCACTGAAAACATTCTTACAGCATGGCTTTGTTACCTGGCATTTTGTGTCTTGTATTAGTTCAAGCATTGGAATCCCAGCTTTACCAATGTTAACTGACTCTGAACAAGTCACTTAACCTCTCCCAGGAAATAAGAGCAGCTGATATTTCACCAGCTGCCATCCTCTCTGAAATGAGCCCCTGTACCTGGGATCCTATAGGATGCAAGTGAACAGAAGAGGCTCACCTGATGTTATTTTATGAAACAAAGAGACCTTTTAATGCTCTATAAAAATAAAGTTACAAATCAAATATCAAAACATAAAGGTTTAAAAATTAAATCACATGTCTGTACTTAAATCACATTAACTAAAAAGGGACACAATTATTCCTGAAATGGAGACTGGCCTGGAGTCTGTGGGTTACTTCATTCATTTTGGCCCTTGGTCTTCTGGGCCCTCTTATCAGACATCTGTCTCCTCACCCAGGCAGCTTGATCCCTGGGCACAGCATCTGCAGGATGTGCATCCAGCAGGCTTACTAAGATGTCAGAGCTCACCGAAGGCCAGAAAGATGAGTTCTCCAGCCCCAGCCAAGCCAAATCTCCTTTATAATGATGGGGAAACAGGTCCAAATACAGTCTAAGGTTACACAGAAGTTAGACACAGCTGCAATGAAGACTCATGCTCAGTCCAGAGTTTGTTACTCTAAAAACCTGGTCTACATGCAGGTTTTCTTCCTGGTGGGATGGGCCCCAAGTTGTACCCTGCAGAATGTGTGGTCCAGAGAGTGCGAAGGGCACTGCAGGCAGAGAGGAGGGAGCATTCATTCAAGTTCACTCACCCGCAGGCCGATTCTGAGAGGGTGACTGAAGGGGCAAATCCTGGGTGGGGCCGGGACCCAAGACAAACAGACCCTGCACAGGCGGCATGTGGGAGGCTGGCAGAAAGACTGGGAATGTTCTCCTGGGGGACTTGGGAGTCTATTCTGCAGGTCGTGGGGAGTCCAAGGATTAACAATGGGGGTGGTGTCATAATAAATTTATTATGACACGAATCTCTTTATGAAGAGATTTAGGGGAAAGTTAGGCTTTCAACTTGTTAAAATGGCTATCCATCATCCACGCAGTGGGGACAACTAGCAGGGGCTAGATATGCAGAGATAATGCAGGATCTGAGGAATGGATAATATCACTGGAAGACAGGCACCATCATTCACTTAACATTCACCACAGAGCTTCTCTGTGTCTTAAGGCACAATGGAAGCTGGGGTACAGGAAGGAAGGAGACACATGGCCTCAGAGCTCTGGGCAGGTGCGGAGAGAAACCAAGCAGTCAGTGTACAGACATGCACCCTGCAGCAGCACTAGTGCTACAGAGAAACACAGACGTCTCGGAGCCAGCGATGCTGGAACCAAACTCTGAAGGATTAACAGTAGTCCAAACGTACTGAGGCAGCGAAGAGGAGCTGGGAAACGGGTGGGAGGTGGAAACCGTGAAGGCATCAAGGGTACCAACTACAGGCAAAGACACCCAGCACGGCTTGAGGACGGCTTATAGAGTCAGAAGGAAACCAGTCTGGCTGCAGATGCCCCAAGGGCCATCAGATGACACAGACGACAAGACCACATAAAGCCAGTGTTTGAAATCTAAGCCAAGACAATGATAATCAAAGGAGTACCAAATTCTGAGTGGGAGAGGGTGGGGTGAAATCAGCAGAGAATCACAGGATGACAACAGTATACAAATAGAGCTGGACTTCCATGTTTTGATAATAGTTCAGGAAAAAAAATGTTCGGAAAACAGTGGCCTTTTAAAGGAAGTCAAATTATTTACAAGTATTGAATAACTATACAAATCCAGTAACAAGTACACAAAACAAATCGGATAAATACTAGTGACAGAAATGATACTGAATGATAACTGTTAGTCCTATGCTACAAATATACTTTACAAAACAAAGTCTGATATAAAGCAGTCCTTATTTTTAAATCTTCCTGGCATCAAAAGTACACAGATTTAGTTAAAGTTGATTCCATGACAAGTGATACTTTTATTGGTTCCTTGTGTAGGTGGAATTCAGTGTGTACCACTATGTTATTCACCTGTAAGGCAAAAGCACAAGATAAAAACACTGTCCAAAGGAACGTGGGGACCCAAGTGAAGCCCATGAGTGAGTCCAGGCACGATGGTGGGATTCTGTGACCGCCAAGAAAACCATGCAGCTAGCACTCTAAGGAGCACATGCCACCAAGGGCTGGGATGCAGCAGTGCGGGATGGAAGGGACACAGGGCTGCACAGCTCCACACCTGCGGCCAGCCTCTTCCCGCCCTGGGTCACCTTAGGCAAGGTGTTGGCCCGCTGAGCGCTGGTAGCTCGAGGGAAAAGGAAGGGTTGGATTCTGTTACGCCCAGTTTCCAATGGCTTGGCAACCCCAGGGGTTCCTGTAAGCACCCCTCATCTGCCTCCTTTTAGTGGGCACTTTTAGTGCAAAGGCCACAACGGGCGTGGTCTTGGGTTTGTGTTTTCATGTTTACTTGGCAAGAGCTTTAAAAATGCAGGGTGTTCAGTGAAGACAACATACTGGTTGAGACTTAACTGGTCAGCAGAACTGTTCAGATGGCATTAGCCAAAATGGATTTCTATTTGCAGTTGGTTAAATCTGCCTTTATTATGACATTGTCCTGAGAAGCTCACAAGAAACTGTTTTCTTAATGAGAGAAACAGTGCTGTGTGAGATACCTGGGCATGCAGTTGGCATGACTGTTGCAACCGCCTATGGTCCCTTCCTGAACATCTTCCTAAGAGCCTGCCTCCAGTGATGTGAAAAAGGGTTTGAAAGCTGGTACGCATTATATGTAAAGTATTAACGTTACTTTTTTAAAGAGATAAAAACAGTTACCATATGTTGGGGAGGCGGAGGAGGACCTAACATGCTGTGGGAGCCATGAGCCCCACCCTGGACCACGGCTGCCCACCCCAGCCACACCACCTGAGGGCTGCAGACAGCTTACCTGGGTTAGTATCTGCAGAGGGCAGGGCCCAGCGTGAGCCCGCAGAGATGTCAGCACTATTGTCACTGTGCTCACTTACAACTTTTCTAATGAGCTCTCTCAGGGTGTAAAAATGCCCAGATTAAGAACATTACTTGTCAATTCTGGTGTGATAGAACACACTAATCAGCTATTCTCCAAACTGTGGTTCATGCATTAATCTGCAGCAGTGGTCTCCAGTGAACACCTGTGCAGGCTAGGGGACGGTGCATGCTACCATCACCCTTAAAGAACCCCTGGGGCCTCCCCTCTTCTGGGGCCACGGGGCCAGGCCAAAGCTGACCAAGGGCAGGATGACAGAACTTGCCTACCATGCAAGTGACCCACTCACGTTACCAGCGAACACAAAGCGCATCTCATTTTTCTCAGCTTCTGGTTAAACCACAGTTCCTGAATGCCCGTCACCTAAACTCACGATCAACCGTTGTTTCCAAGCCCCAACCCAGTGATGTCTTGTTTTCATGGTTTAAGTTTATCTCATGGAAATGTTCTCTGCAAGAGTGTTGGCTTTAGGGCAGATAAGTCCAGATTCACTTGGAATGTACTTACTCTGGTGAAGAAATCAGCGATGTGCCACTTGTTTCCATATTGTTTAAAGACCTCAATCATCGCTTCAATCATCACAGAGCCGTTTCGGGGGTGCCGCAAAGCAACGTGATCTATGAAGTAAAATCGAAAACATTTCACCCGTTTTCCTCCTGATTGCCTCTCCCTTGTTCCTTTACACATAGTTAAAACGTAGAAAGTGGCTTTGAGCCGAGAATTGGAGACACTCTTGTATTAGACACAGGTGCAAGCAGAGCCCCCCAGGGGACTCCTGTGGTCAACAGCGCAGAGTCTCTCACCAGGGCAATTCTTTTACATGCATTTTTTAAAAAGTTTTCAAATATACACGAAAGTAGAAATCAAAGTTTAACAAATCCCCCACATAATCATCCCCCCGATTCAAGTTATCACCATTTTGCCACATTTGCTTCATTTATCCCTTTTCTAGATTTTTATTTCTGACTTTCGCTATAACACTTTAAGCTAACTACCCCTAAATACCTCCACATGGAATTTATTTTGGGGTCCTCAAAATTTAATTATTGAAATTATTTTTATTAGTTATATTAAAAGACAGCAAACAGTTTAGTGTGGAAATTCGATGGGACTATCAAAATTGCACTCTCTTGTAGTGATGCTATATTGGAACAGAAAAAATGGGACATGTTTGCAACCTCAGAATAGGCAAAGGTCTCTTTGAACACAAAAAACATAAACCATAAGAGGAAAAATTGATAAAGTGGACTTCATCAAAATTAAAAACCTTTGCTTTTCTAAAGATATTTTTAAGAAAATTAAAAGCAAGCCACAGACTGGGAGAAAATATTTGTAACATGAGCCAGACAAAGAATTTGTACCCATAATATATAAAGAACTCTTAGAACTTAGTAAGAAAACCAACAATCCAATAAAAAAAAGTGTGCAAAGATATAAACACTTAGCAAAAGAAGATAACATGAATGGCCACTAGGTACATGAAAAATGAAAAAGTAATCATAATTAGTCTTCTAAAATGCAAATTAAAACCACAAGGTGATACTATTATACATCCATTAGATTGTCTAAAATTTTAAAAAGAAATCAAAGCAAGTGATAAAGAAGAAGTGGAGCAACTGGAACTCTTGTGCACTGCTAGTGGGAATGTAAAATGACATAACCAAATTGAAAAAGAATCTGGCAGTGTCTTTAAAATTTAAATATACACCTACTCTATGAACCAGCCTTTCCACCCAAGGAAAACAAAAACATATCCGAAGACTTGCACCCACGTGGTCACAGCAGCTCTATTTGTAATTAACAAATATCAGCGGAAGATAGGCCAAAAAAAAGGAGGTAAAAAACCTGATAGTGTATAATTCTACTTGCATAAAATTCCAGAAAATATAATATAATCTGTGGTGACCTAGGAATAGATATGGAAGCAGGGATGGAATAAAACAGAAAACTTTCTTGGATGGTGGAAATACTTGCTTATCTTGATCGTGGTGTCACACCTGTATACTTACGTCAAATCTGCTCAAATTGTCTACTTGAAATATGTGCAACCCACATTTCAATCACACCTCAATAAAGTCATAAAAATCCACAGGACAGATTTGTTCAGTGTGGGAGCGATACAGAGATTTCACTACTGTCCCTCTCAGAGTCAACCTAAGTTAGAAACCCGGCATCACAATGATTCAGTCATCCACCCGGTGTTCTTCAAACTGCAGGTTGTGGCCCAATAATCAGTCAAGAAATCAATTTAGTAGATGGAAACTGCTTCATTATAATAGGATACAATAGAATGTAATAGAAAACATAAAAGTGTCTCAAATAGAGTAAGGGCAACAACTATTTATAAAACGAGTGTGTTACATATTAAATTTATACTTTTAGATAATGTATGTAACAGATTAGAATGAATTGTGTATTTTATCAAATTGTTTTATTAAGGTATTATTGATACACACTCTTATGAAGGTTTCACATGAAAAAACAATGTGGTTACTACATTTACTGATATTATCAAGTCACCACCCATACCCGAATGCAGTCCCTGTGCTTGGGTGTAGTAAGATATCAGAGATTCACTATTTGCCTTCTCTGTGCTACACTGTTTACCCGTGATCCCCCACACTATGTGTACTAAACAAAATACCCACAACCTGCTTCACCCACCCTCCCCACCTGCCCTCCAACACCCCTCCCCTTTGGTAACCATTAGTTCCTTATTGGAGTCTCTGAGTCTGCTGCTACTTTGTTCCTTCAATTTTGCTTCGTTGTTATACTCCACAAATGAGGGAAATCATTTGGCACTTGTCTTTCTCTACCTTGTTTCACTGAGCATAATATCCTCCAGCTCCATCCATGTTGTTGCAAATGGTAGGATTTGTTTCTTCCTTATGGCTGAATAGTATTCCATTGTGTATATGAACCACATCTTCTTTCTCCATTCATCTACTGATGGACATTTAGGTTGCTTCCATATTTTGGATATTGTAAAAAGTGCTGCAATAAACATAGGGGTGCATATGTCTTTTTGAATCTGAGAAGTTGTATTCTCTGGGTAAATTCCAAGGAGTTGGATTGCCAGGTAAAACGGTATTTCTATTTTTAGTTTTTTGAGGAACCTCCATATTGCTTTCCACAATGGTTGAACTAGCTTTTCATTCCCACCAGCAGTGTAGGAGGGTTCCCCTTTCTGCACATCCTTGCCAGCATTTGTTGTTCTTAGTCTTTTCCATGCTGGCCATCCTACTGGTGTGAGGTGATAGCTCATTGTGGTTTTAATTTGCATTTCCCTAATGATTAGTGATGTGGAGCATCTTTTCATGTGTCTGTTGGCCATCTGAATTTCTTCTTTGGAGAACTGTCTCTTTATATCCGCTGCCCATTTTTTAGTCGGGTTATTTGCTTTTTGGGTGTTGAGGTGTGTAAGTTCTTTATATATTTTGGATGTTAACCCCTTGTTGGATATGTCATTTACAAATATATTCTCCCATACTGTAGGATGCCTTTTTGTTCTGTTGGTGTCCTTTGCCATATAGAAACTTTTTAGTTTGACGTACTCCCATGAGTTCATTTTAACTTTTGTTTCCCTTGCTTGAGGAGATGCTTTCAGGAAGAAGTTGCTCATGCTTATATTCAGGAGATTTTTGCCTATGTTGTCTTCTAAGAGTTTTATGGTTTCATGACTTATATTCACATCTTTGATCCATTTCGAGTTTACTTTTGTGTATGGGTTTAACAATAATCCAGTTTCATTCTCTTGCATGTAGCTGTCCAGTTTTGCCAACACCAGCTGTTGAAGAGGCTGTCATTTCCCCATTGTATGTCCATGGCTCCTTTATCATATATTAATTGACCATATATGGTTGGGTTGATATCAGGGCTCTCTAGTCTGTTCCATTGGTCTATGGGTCTGTTCTTGTGCCAGTACCAAACTGTCTTGAGTACTGTGAGTTTGTAGTAGAGCTTAAAGTTGGGGAGCATAATCCCCCCAGCTTTATTCTTCCTTCTCAGTATTGCTTTGGCTATTTGGGGTCTTTTCTGGTTCCATATGAATTTTAGAACGATTTGCTCTAGTTCGTTGAAGAATGCTGTTGGTATTTTGATAGGAATTGCATTGAATCTGCAGATTTCTTTAGGCAGGAAGGCCATTTTGACAATATTAATTCTTCCTATCCATGAGCACGGGATGTGTTTCCATTTATTGGTATCTTCTTTAATTTCTCTCATGGTGTCTTGTAGTTTTCAGAGTATAGGTCTTTCACTTCCTTGGTTAGGTTTATTCCTAGGTATTTTATTCCTTTTGATGCAACTGTGAATGGAATTGTTTTCCTGATTTCTCTCTCTGCTAGTTCATTGTTAGTGTATAGGAATGCCACAGATTTCTGCATATTAATTTTGTCTCCTGCAACTTTGCTGAATTCAGATATTAGATCTAGTAGTTTGGAGTGGATTTTTTAGGGTTTTTTATGTACAATATCATGTCACCTGCAAACAGGGACAGTTTGACTTCTTCTTCCTTACCAATCTGGATGCCTTTATTTCTTTGTGTTGTCTGATTGCCGTGGCTAGGACCTCCAGTACTATGTTGAATAGAAGTGGGGAGAGTGGGCATCCTTGTTTTGTTCCCAATCTTAAAGGAAAAGCTTTCAGCTTCTCGCTGTTAAGTATGATGTTGGCTGTGGGTTTGTCATATATGGCCTTTATTATGTTGAGGTACTTGCCCTCTATACCCATTCTGTTGAGAGTTTTTATCATGAATGGATGTTGAATTTTGTCAAATACTTTTTCAGCATCTATGGAGATGATCATGTGGTTTTTGTCCTTTTTGTTGATGTGGTGGATGATGATGAGGGTTTTCCAAACGTTGCACCATCCTTGCTTCCCTGGAACAAATCTTACTTGATCATGATGGATGATCTTTTCGATGTATTTTTGAATTCAGTTTGCTAATATTTTGTTGAGTATTTTTGCATCTATGTTCATCAGGGATATTGGTTTGTAATTATCTTTTTTTGTGGTGTCTTCACTTGGTTTTTGTATTAGAGTGATGCTGGCCTCATAGAATGAGTTTCAAAGTATTCCCTCTTCTTCTACTCTTTGGAAAACTTTAAGGAGGATGGGTATTAGGTCTTCACTAAATGTTTGATAAAATTCAGTGGTGAAGCCATCTGGTCCAGTAGTTTTGTTCTTAGGTAGGTTTTTGATTACCAATTCAATTTCGTTGCTGGTAATTGATCTGTTCAGATTTTCTGTTTCTTTCTGGGTCAGCCTTGGATGGTTGGATTTCTCTAGAAAGTTGTCCATTTCTTCTAGGATATCCCATTTGTTAGCATATAATTTTTCATACTATTCTCTAATAATTCTTTGTATTTCTGTGGTATTTGTAGTGATTTTTCCTTTCTCATTTCTGATTCTGTTTATATGAGTAGACTCTTTTTTTCTTGATAAGTCTGGCTAGGGGTTTATCTATTTTGTTTATTTTCTCAAAGAACCAGCTCCTGCTTTCATTGATTCTTTCTATTGTTTTATTCTTCTCGATTTTATTTATTTATGCTCTAATCTTTATTATGTCCCTCCTTCTACTGACTTTGGGCATCATTCGTTCTTCTTTTTCTAGTTTCCTTAATTGTGAGGTTTTTTTTCAGTAACAAGAAAAATACTTTTATTTTCCTCTTGTATGATATAAATAACAACAGACCTACTATAGCAAATATATCTCATTTGGTATAATTTAGATACTTTCAGAAATTCGTTACCATTCTCAGGCCACTAGACCATTAGGATAATTCATTATTATGGTACACATTAAGATGGTACCTCTTACATACAGTTTTGGAAAACTGACAGTAGATACTAAAATCAAATATATGCAAACTCCATAACCCAGCAAGTCCATTCCCAGGTTACATATTCAACAGAAATGCATACGTACACTCACCAAAAGCTATGTATATGAATGTTCTCCACAGCATTATTCATAATAGCCCAGAACTAGAAATTCCTCAGATGCCCATCAGTGGAAGAATGAATAAATTCTGAATATAATAAAAATGGATAAATTAATGAAATAGTTTTCAGCAATGAGAATTAATAAAGTACAAATGCATACAACCATATGAATGAATCTCATTCTGGTAGGTTGAATAATGGCCTCCAAAGATATCCAGGATCTAATCCCTGGAACCTGAGGTAGGCCTGTATTACAATATACTATCCTCTTAGCACAGCCTTTGCTGTGTCCCACAGATTTTGCGGTGTTGAATTATTGTTGTCATTTGTCTCCATATATTGCTTGATCTCTGTTTTTATATGGTCATTGATCCATTGGTTATTTAGGAGCATGTTGTGAAGCCTCCATGTGTTTGTGGGAATTTTCATTTTCTCTGTGTAATTTATTTCTAGTTTCATACCTTTGTTGTCTGAGAAACTGGTTGGTACAATTTCAATCTTTTTGAATTTATAAAAGGCTCTTTTTGTGGCCTAGTATATGATCTATTCTTGAAAATGTTCCATGTGCACTTGAGAAGAATGTGTATTCTGCTGCTTTTGGGTATAGTGTTCTGTAGATGTCTGTTAGGTCCATCTGTTGTATTGTGTTGTTCAGTGCCTCTGTGTCCTTACTTATTTTCTGGCTGGTTGATCTGTCCTTCAGAGTGAGTGGAGTGTTGACGTCTCCTAGAATGAATGCATTGCATTTCTCCTTTTAATTCTGTTAGTATTTGTTTCACATATGTAGGTGCTCCTGTGTTGGGCACATAGTAATAATGGTTAGATCTTCTTGTTGGATTGACCCTTTTATCATTATGTAATGTCCTTCTTTGCCTCTTGTGACTTTCTTTGTTTTGAAGTCTATTTTGTCTGATACAAGTACTGCCAACTCCTGCTTCTTTCTCCCTATTAATTGCATGAAATATCTTTTTCCATCCCTTCACTTTTAGTCTGTGTATGTCTTTGGGTTTGACGTGAGTCTCTTATAGGCAGCATATAGATGGGTCTTGTTTTTTATCCATTCAGTGACTCTATGTCCTTTGATTGGTGCATTCAGTCAATTTACATTTAGGGTGATTATAGATAGGTATGTACTTTTTGGCATTGCAGGCTTTAGATTCGTGGTTACCAAAGGTTCAATGTTAACTTCCTTACTATCTAAGAGTCTAACTTAACTTGCTTAATATGCTATTACAAACACAATCTAAAGGTTTTTTTTCTTCCTCCTCCATTTTTCATTAGGTATCGTATTCTGTACTCTTTGTCTATCCCTTGATTGACTTTGGAGATAGTTATTTTAATTTTTGCATTTGCTTAGCAATTAGCTGTTCTGCTTTCTTTACTGTGGTTTTATTACCTCTGGTGACAGCTATTTAACCTTAGGAACACTTACATCTATAGCAGTCCCTCCAAAATACACTGTAGAGATGGTTTGTGGGAGGTAAATTCTTTAACCTTTACTTATGTGGAAATTGTTTAATCCCTCCAAATTTAAATGATAATATTGATGGATAAAGTATTCTTGGTTCAAGGCCCTTCTGCTTCATTGCATTAAATACATCATGCCACTCCGTTCTGGCCTGTAAGGTTTCTGTTGAGAAGTCTGATGATAGCCTGATGGGCTTTCCTTTGTATGTGATCTGATTTCTCTCTCTGGCTGCTTTTAATAGTCTGTCCTTATCCTTGATCTTTGCCATTTTAATTACCATACGTCTTGGTGTTGTCTTCCTTGGGTCCCTTGTGTTGGGAAATCTGTGCATCTCCATGGCCTGAGAGACTATTTCCTTTCCCAGATTGGGGAAGTTTTCAGCAATTACCTCCTCAAAGACACTTTCTATGCATTTTTCTCTCTCTTCTTCTGGTACCCCTATAATGCGAATATTGTTCCATTTGGATTGGTCACACGTTCTCTCAATAGTCTTTCATTCTTTGAGATCCTTT
The DNA here is from genome assembly GCA_032199065.1 of Smutsia gigantea. Classification (NCBI taxonomy): domain Eukaryota; kingdom Metazoa; phylum Chordata; class Mammalia; order Pholidota; family Manidae; genus Smutsia; species Smutsia gigantea. The sequence goes on from JAVSCE010016175.1 coordinate 492,685, forward strand.
TTTCTCTCTGTGCCTCAGCTTCTTTGTATTCCTTTTCTCTAGTTTCTATTTCATTTATTGTCTCCTCCACCGTACCCAATCTGCTTTTAATACCGTCCATTGTGCTCTTCAATGATTGGATCTCCGACCGGAATTCATTCCTGAGTTCTTGAATATCTTTCCGTACCTCCATGAGCATGTTAATGATTTTTATTTTGAACTTCCCTTTCAGGAAGATTCATGAGGTCGATGTCACTTAAATCTTTCTCAGGAGTGGTACTAATTTTACTCTGAACCAGATTGTTTTGGAGTTTCATATTTGTGTATGGCACCCTCTAGTACCCTGAAGCTCTATTCTCTGGAGCTGCTCAGCCCCTGAAGCAATGTTGGGGGTCGCAGGGGACTGGTATTGGTGCCTGGGGGGAGGAAAGAGCTGTTTTCTGTTTCCCGGCTGCTATGCCTGTCTCCACTGCCTGAACCAGTGGGCTGAGCACACAGGTATAAGCCTCTATGCTTTGTGTTTGTAGTTGCTGTAGGCAGATCTTCCCTCTGGCTGGCCTAACGCCAGGGTAGGGTTTGCCAGTTTGTGAGCCAGGTGGGGCTGGCCAGGAGAAAGGCATAGTAGGGTGCGTATCACGGAGGGGGTTCTTGCAGCTGTGTAGCCAGCCAGGGACCTGGAGCACCTGAAGATCATCTAAGGAGGAAGATTTCTTTTTCCTTCTTAAATAGGAGAGTCTATATGACAAAGCTCCCAACCTGCTGGGCAGAGTGCACCGAGACAATTTTGTCTACCTGTTGTCTCTCCTTAGTAGTGAGCTCTGTGCAATCCTTGCCCCTTTGGCAGCCCTCTTTCTAAGGGCTTCCTTGTTAGGAAGTCTCTCAGACTGCCCACCTTTCTTTTGTCCCAGAGCAGCCGGATATGGATCCCTGCTTTCCACAAGTGACTGGAATCTCAGTCTCTCCAGGAATTCTGCCTCTTAGTTTTCCAACCCCGTAATCACGAGAGCATCATGCAAACACCATGAATTGTAGGTTTGTGCTACCAGAGCAGATCTCTGGAGTTAGGTATTCAGCAGTCCCAGGCCTCCACTCCCTCCCTACTCCGTTTCTCTTCTTCCTGCCAGTGAGCTGGGGTGGGGGAAGGGCTTGGGTCCTGTCAGGCCACAGCTCTGCTGTGTTACCCTGTTCTGTGAGGTCTGCTCTTGTCTCCAGGTGTATGCAGTCTGGCGCAGTCCTCTTTCCTGTCACTCTTTCAGGATTAGTTGTATTAATTATATTTTCGTATTATATGCGGTTTTAGGAGGAAGCCTGTGTCTTACCTCTCACACTGCCATCTTTAATCTCCTCTGTTTTATCAACTCTTAAGTTCCAAGGTCTTTTTTTTTCACTTTAGGATCTCTAAAATTTGGATGTGCTGTATAATCTTTGCTATGTCATAGATGAGTGGGTAGCTTCTTAATGACACAAAATAATGGCATGTCTTACTATCAAGGTGTTAGATTTGATTAAATATAATAGCCATTTTTTACTATGCCTTATGACAAGTAACACTGGGAAGCCTGTGACCTAACATGGTCTGCCACCTCTTTAAAGAACCAAACACTGATTAGCCAAACAAAAGTTAAGAGTAGCTGCCAAGGATTTTACCAAATAAAAGATTACAAATTTCTCATTACTTGAAAATGATCCATGATGGTAAATCCATGGCTATGGGTTCAGTCTTTAAGACAGAGTCTGGACCACAAAAGGGAGTCTGATAAAAACCGAGTCTGAAACAGGAGGATTTTAGACTGTAGCTGAAAGCTAGTGAGCTTTCACAGATTAACCAAACAAGGTAAAAAAAAAAAGATTCGTAGAACGGTGATCCCCCATATTTGCACTGCAGAGTCATTTAGAGAACTGAGCAATGGATATGAACACCAGTCAGTCACAAGACTAAATACAAATAGCCAATAAACAGATGAAAGCATGTTGTGGCTTCTGTGGCACACAGATGACATGTCTCTTGCAAACTGGGAGAGACAGGCCCTAGGACTCAGAGGAGTCAGGTAGCTGGTATAAGTGTCTACAGAGAGCTAGATGTCAGAAATCTGAATTTTTGTGTGAAATCTCCCAAATTTTAAAAGCAAGTAATTCAACTTTAAAATATTTTAAATTCGTTTTTGAAGAGATAATACAAATGGTTCAAAATTTAAATTACAAAGGAATCTAGTAAAGTCTCCCTCTCCGGTTGTCCCATGCTCAAGAAAACCAATGCTATGGTATTCTTGTACATCCTGGATTGTTCTGGTACAAAGCAGCGTGACCTGTATGCACCCTCCCACCCCGCCCCGAGTCACAGTAGCATTTTGTACATGGTGTTTGATGACTTGGTGTTTTTTTAAACCAGTTCTTGGAGGTTGTTCATCATCAGCTCCTGAAGAGCTTCTTCTTTCAGTTACATTCCACTATTCAACAAGTCCCCTGTGCACAGATACTTAGCTCGTTCATAATACTTTGCTGGTTATAAACAATGTCAATGCATGAAGTTGAGCATGTGTCATTCAGATATGTACTAAATATCTGGAAGATAAATTTCTAGACAGGCATTATGTGTGCATTTGTAATTTTGCCAGATAATGCCAAATGTTCCTCCGGAGAAGTGAGACCAACTTCTAGTCCCACTGGTAATTAATAAGCAGTTATCAATTACCTATCTCTTCAGCAAGACTATACACTCGAACTTTTTGACCTCTGTCAACCTGATAGATGAAAAATGGTACTTCCATATTGTTTAACTTACTTTCTTCTTAGAAGTAAAGCTGAGCGCTTCTCCATGCTGTGTTCCCTCAGAATAGTCAGTTGGTAGCCTATACCTGCTGTTCTATGGGGTCATTGGTCTTTTGCTTACTGACTCGTGTGTTAGGAAAATTGGCATCCACCTGTGTGCTCCCCCCAGTTCCCACTCTCTGCACAGAAACCACTAAACTCAATTTTGATTTACCATTTGTGTTCCTGGCAATGTCATGGTTTTACCATATATGTGTGTGTATCTCCTTAAACAATACACATGTGGCCCTGCTTGTTTCAACTTTAAAAGAACAAAACAAAACCCATGCCTGCTGGGACTCTTTTCACTCAGTGCTGTGTGTCTAAGGTTGGTCCTTTTATTGATGTGGTCATAGTACCACTCCTTTGAGTCCACAATTTTGTCCACATCCCAAATCATTCCTGTCAAGATCCCCAGTGGCCTCCGCATCTCTAAATCTAAGGGTGACTTCTCCACCCATATCCTACCCAACCTGTCAGCAGAGTCGGACAGTCCTTCCCTCTTTCTCAAAACCCTCTTTCCCGAGGCTCCCGGGACACCACACCTCCCAGCTCTCCCCACGTCAGTGGATGTCTTTCATGTCCACTGCTGGTTTTTCTTCACTGTGGCATCCTGTGAAATCCTATGAATACTGGAGCAAGGCCTGTGGCCTACCCAGGTCACGACTGTAAAGACTATTACATTATAGATGACATTAAAGGATGTCACGAGCCGTTGGCTCCCATGGTTCTCTCTGCAGTGCATACCCCTCACCTAACTCCAGAATTAAATACTCAGCTGCCTTCTGAGCACGTCCACGGGGATGACTAATTGCCACATCAAACTCGAGCCCCCATGTCTGCCTTTCCTGGAGTCTTCCCAATGCAGAAAAACAGCCACTTCTTTCTTCCACTTGAAAAATCAGCCTAATATAGTGTCTAAGGCCATACACTGCCTATGCTCAAAATTTCAGCTTCTCCAGCTGTTGACCTACGTTCTCTCCTAAAAATCTCCCCTCTCTACTGGATCATTCCCTCGGCCTCTGCACTGCAAACAAAACAGCTCTGATTCCTCATTGCCATCCAGATAGTGTCCCTATTTCTCAACTCCCTTCAGAGCAAAACTCCATCAGAGTTAGCTATCTGCAGCATCTGGTCCCTTTCTTCAATTCCCGTTTCTTGAAAATCTTTATAGCAACAAAAGAACATCAAACAGGGTAATGAGCTTCTGCACATCCCGCCCAGATCTAACAGCCGCTCACGTGTTGTTTTATTTGGTCCAGCTCTTCTTTCCTAGTGAAATCGAGTTGAAGCCTCCCTTGAATTCCTCCAAAATAACTTTCTGGCTCTTCCTTCCCTACCTTCCCCGCCTCTCCCAGAGGCAGTCCCTCTCCCAAAGGTGTTAGCTATTCTTTCTGTCCATATTTTCACATTTTACTGGCTAATTATTCAGCAGTAATATACTACATCTTTTTGTGTTTTAAAATCTTTACATTAAAGGTATATAGTGTAATAAGTATTATGTTAGAACTGTCTTATCTTCATTTGCTGTTACACTTAAAACGTCCCCAGGACAACTCTTTCAGCTCTGGCACAGTTTCCCACTACCTGAATATACCAAAGACTGTTGGCCTCCCTCCACTTTCATTCTCCCAACAGAAACGATTTCAAAGAAGCACCCACATTAGCGGCCCCAACACATCCTGATTTGCCCATTTGCCCAGTTTTAGCACTGAAAATTCCAGTATCCCCAGAAACCCCTTGGTCTCTGGCAAACTGGGGCAGCTAGTCACCTTATCCATGCACATGTGCAGAAGATTCTTTAGGACACAGGTTCCCAAACTTAGTCCCGGTGCTCTCAGTGTCTCAGTGATTTTTTTACATTTATCGAAGCAGTTAGGGCTAAAGTTAGTATTTATATCCGAGTAACTTACTGGGGAAAGTTACTTGGGGGAAAACCCCAAATAAACTGAGAAAAAAACAGCATTTTTATTTAATTCTTAAATAACCACAACTATTTACTCATGGCGCATGCACCTGTTGGCAACTGCATGACTTCCCAGCCTAGGACGCCACTGGCGTTTACCTCTTGGCTCAGCAACGCTCTAACAGCTAGCTACACAAAAGATATGCTACCATTCAGGAAACGGTGCCCCGTCTGACTGGAAAAACCATACCTACCTCAAGCTAGTGGTCCACAGAATCACGTACAGCTGTGTGGCCACACTGTGGCCCCCTGGTTTGGAACCACAGAGCTAGTCTACACCCAGAAGTGAAAGCACTGGGTCAAGGAACAAACATATTTTAACTTCACTGGGTATTGCACATTGTTCTCCAGAGAAGCAGTGCTAGCTTGTGCTCATTAATGACATGTGGAAGCCCCTGTGGCATCACATCCCGCACATACTTGGTAATGCATCGAGATAAAAAAATGGATGACTTTAAAAGAATTTAACACAGATCTCAAGCTTCCCACTTTGACACTATACACATTAAGTACCCCTCCAGCCACTAACCTTGATTAAAGTAAGCATTTTAATGCTATCCTGGGCTGATAGGAAAACAGAAAGCTCCAAGGCACCCCATTCTTCCAAATGAGGAAGTTGAAACCTGAGCTATGAGCAGAAAGCAAACATGGAAAACAGAGCTGCAGTGTGCCTAAGGGGCCAGGCAGGCACCTAGAAGCAAGAGCATGGGAGGCATGCCCAGGGAGCAGGGGAGATGACTGGGTTCACCATGTGACCCTGAGGAGAGCGGCAGGGGTCCAGAGGGTGATAATTTTCCCTAAAGAGACGTATTCTCTCTGTGCCCCCAGGAGTCCTACAAATTAAGATTCAAACACACAAACAAATGAGCCACATGAGTGGCAGTCAACAGAAACACCCAATGGGTGACCCCCCAAAACTTCAGATATTGCATTAGAAACAAAATAAATGTAACTGCATCAAATGTTTAAAGAAGTAGAAGATGGGATCACAACAAGGAACAAGCAAAGATACTGTCTGATAATCAGCCAGGTTGGGGTAATAAAGTGAATTTGCTGCCCATAAATCACCCTTAAATGAATTTCTAAGGGATACAGTTCAGGAGGAAAGAAAATGAACCCGGAAACATGGTCTGAGATTCAGAATGGGATAGAGGACAAAGAAAAGGCTAAACACACGGGCAAATAAAAACAGACATAGACTGTATAAATTATTGGCATAATGTTCTAATTTGCGGGGTGCCCAGAACAGTGCTTGCCACCCTATATGTGCCAACATATCTGATAAAAGTGTGTTGGATTAGGTTCTTAATTCCAAAGAAAATCAGGGAAGAAAAGGAAGTTAAGAATACATAAATACTTTTATATAAATAAAGAGTGCTAAGCAAGATACAAAAAGGAACAGAAATAAATGTTAAACAGAAGTGGTGCTTAAGTGTGGAAGAAGGTGATGAGAATTAGTGTTCTAAGGTTCCTTGTATCATCACAGAGAATGAATAAACTGTTAACTACAGAGAAAGTGCATATGTATATAATTTCATGGAGGACCATAAGAGATAAGGAATGCATACCTTCCATGTCAGTACACAGAGAAAATTTAACAGTAACAAATTAAACTCACAATCACTCAAAAACAAGAACAATCAAGTAAGGGAAAAAAGCAAAGAAAAATAAACAGAGCAAAGTAAAATGGTAAAAATGCAAATATATTAATAGTCATAACAAATATAAATTGTCCTAACTCACCAGTTAAAAGATTGACAATATCAGACTGGATTAAAAAACAAAATCCAGCTATATTATGTTTAAAAGAGACCCTCCTAAAACATCAGGGTCCAGAAAGGCTAGCAGAAAAAGATCTGAAGGATATGTACCAGGCAAATATAGACCGAAAGAAGATTTGGGTACTGACATAAATACCAGAAAAAACAAACTCAAAAAGAAACTGCTTGGGGTAGTAAATTCACTCACTAAACAGTGATTAAACTATTTCTCTTATACAATTCTGTGCCTTTACTAAAGTTGCCTCAAAGTATAGAAAGAAAACACAAATAGACAACAGAATTATAAAAAACTGACAAATCTACCATAATAACACAACATGTTATCTTATTTCAATTACTGGCAGGCCAACCAGGTGAACTTAGCAGAGATATGAAACATTTGAACACAATTAAGCTTAATTTATAGAAATATTTGGAATCCTGCATTGAACGACGGGAGAGCCTGTTCTCAAGCACATGTAGAATATTTATGAGAGTCTAATAGTTATTAAAAACATTCTTTATAGGCCAAGGCATAGATCAGATCTTGACAAATTTCAGACTGCCATCATGATCCATAGCCCTTCTCAATTAAATCCCTACACTAGAAATTTGGAGGCACATTTCACAATAACTAATGCATAAAAGAATTGTGGAAACTTAAAATTCTTAGAAATGAAGGATAAAAATGTTACATGTTGAAATGTGAGGGATACAGTGAAAGCAACACTCAGAGAGGATTATAGCTTTTAAAATGCTTGTATTTTTAAACTATAGGAAGCCAATGAGCCAAGTACCTAATTGAAATGGTTGGGAAAAGAAGAGCAGAATAAACCTACCAAAAAGGAGAAAAATGGACATAAGAGAGCCAAATCAATGAAATCAGAAACAGACATATGCTAGAGAGGATTAACAAAACTAAAAACAGGTTCTTAAGTAAATAAATGCTGGCAAGATTCATCAAGAATAAAAGGAAGTGACAGACACTAGCGATGGAAGGAACACCACAGTTGAGTTTTGCCTGTTTTTGAACTTTATACACATAGGATCGTAAAGTGATCCGATGTGTATTTTCACTATGTGTTTGTCAGCAGCATTCCACGTACGATATACCCGGGTTTGCTTGTTCACTCACATGTCGATGTCCTTCAGGATGTTTCCAGTCTATTTCAAATAGAGCTGCTATGAACATTCGGGTGCAAACCTCTATGAGGCCCAGGCTTTCTACTCTTGTGGGGATCCCACATGTAACTTTAATGGGGACATTTTCAGTGTCTCACCCTAAGTGTGTTTCATTTTAGGTGAATGCCCTTACTTTCCCTGTGCTTCCATTTCTTCACTAACAATTTATCTTGAATTGCATATATATTTTCATAAACTACCTCAATCCTTTATGAAGGAAGTCAAGATTAAATAGATGTCCTTGACTACTTAGCTCTTTCTATCTTTCTTACATTTTCCTGTTTCCCTTACATGTGACTCTAGTCCACCCCTTCCACACACAAAATTCTTTTTGGACTTTAACTTATCAGAATTGGTAATAATGATGACAATAATGTTATTAGCATAATATGTTAGTAATCTTTTTGTATTTATATGCTAGTTATTATAAGCACATCTGCACTACCTAATTCATCTCATATAACATCCCAATGACCTATGTAAATTTTGGCATTCTCGCTTGACCTGAGGAAACTGCAAGTCTACTGGCTAAAAAACACTCAAGGTCTCAAAGAAAGCAGGGGGCAGAACTAGCTTTTGGGTCCAGTTCTTTTTCACAGGAGAGCCAATTATCTTATGTATTTCCTATTGGACACTTTGCTGAGAGGTTGGCGCCTTTCTGGAAGAAATGAACAGTAAGATGTGAAGCCTCTATCTCTAAAAGTGGTAACATATTTAAAAGAGAGATGGGGGTGGTTAAGGCAAATTTCTTCTTAGATACATCAATTTGCAGAGCACAGATAATTAAAAAAAAATACTAAAAGTCATTAGGAAAAACCTAACCCACTGGAAGACTGTACCTCGCCACTGTCTACCCTCCCTGTCTCACCTGCCTGGGTGGGATAGATGATGAAGTAGTCGCTGAATGTGGGCAGCCTCCTCGTCTCTGATATGTCGTCAGTGTCCATGGCTTCATCATCCGTTTCAACACCATTATCTTTTCTTTCTATTTTTTTGTCAGAATGAAAATACAAACTATTAATAGTATTACTGTAGTTGACACCAGTAACCCTTAATGAAAGTCACGCTAGCCAGGACCTCTGCAAGACAGAGAAACACCCACAGAGGAGATATAAAAGGGATGCTAGCTCCACAAGCCACTTGGGTCACACGGGTAGTGAGACATCCCTAGGAAATGCACACGTCACTCTGCCCAACCTGCCTCCTGAAGTTGGAGACGTGGACTGCTCCTCAGCCTGAATTAGCTGCTCTGTTCCAGGTAAGTTTCCTTCTATCCCCTCCTCCCAGCTCAAGGTCTGTAGTATACCACACAACTGAAATTGCATCAGCTAAGAGTCCTCTCATTTTAAATAAACAAACAAATAAATAAACTTTTAAACTTACTTTCTTCTCTCAATCACCACTATGAGAACTTTCTAGAAACAAGACTATTACAAAGAAGCCTCCCCTTACCTCCTCTGCACGCCTGGATTATAAAGATCTTTGGTTTCTCTTGAAGTGCTGGACAATTTTTATTGTTAAACATTTCAAAGATGTCCTCCAGGCTGACCTTTTCACCATCTTTCATTTTAATAAAGCCTTTTTCTCCATGGGACATAAGAGTAACGAGGCAACAGCCAATTTCATCTTTAATTGCATTTAGTTCATCACGAAATGATGTTATTTTTCCAAGTAACTCCTGTAAAATAGGATAACATATTAAAAAGAACTGGAGGTGGGAAAAATCAGAAATGCCAGAGATGGTCCCTTCACTAGGCAATCCAATGAGACAATAAATATGACAATAGCCACATCTCAGACAGTGTTAAGGTGAGGCAAACACTATTTCCTGAATGGATTACTTCCCTTTTGGTTGCTTTCAGAATGTGATTTCTTCTTGTCTGACAAAATTAGGGCATTTCTGACTCTACTACAAAATATACCTGAATGATAACTCCCCAAAGGGCTAAGGTATTTCAATTTTATGTTAATTTATTTTAGTCATTTTATAAAATGATATAAGAATTATCACTTTATAAAATTAGTATCCTCGGTAAGCTGGAATGGGAGGGAATGGAGAAGTCTACCCAATAATATACACCTGCCAGACTCTATCAGGTGATGTCACCAGGATCAAGCCCACAGGAAGAGAAGCAGGACAGGAATGACTGCTATCACTCCTCCCACATATGGGAGCCTATAAATAAAGAGCCTAGTCATTTCACTAAAGTACGTCAAAAGTAAATGCAGCCTAAATACTGGACACAAAGAACCAAAACTCATTATTTACAGACAATTTGACTATCTAGAAATATAAAACAATGAACTAAAAAACTATAAGAACTAGAGACCAGACATGAAACTAACTTAACAAAGATCTCTATCTCCCCCGTTACCCAGCAATGATCATCTAAATCAAACAACGGGAAATGGGGCCCCATTCAGGGTCACACACGATCTAAAACAGTACCAGGCACACACCTAACAAGAAATACACATTAGGTAAATGAAGACGACTATGAAATAACTTTAATGAAGAGGCTACATAAACAGTGAAATGCCGATGCTTCTGACTGAGGTGACTTGGTGTTATGAATCTGCCAATTCTCTCCAAATTAATCTCAATTCAATGCCACCAAAGTCCCAGAGGATTTCTGTGTAATTTAACCAGAGTATTCTCAAGGTCATAGAAAACAGATAATCAGATAATGCTCAAGAATAGCCAAGAACATTTAGGAACAGTGCCCCCAATCCCCCCACCCCAAAAAAGCAACGAAGGGGGTGGAGGATGGGTCCTGGCAAACATCAAAATGTACTAAATAACAGTGAGTAAAATAGTGATAGATACATAAACAAGTGACACATTAACAAGCTATCAATGGAATATTTTAGAGTCCAAAAAGTTGATCCAAGTATACTATAGGAATTTATTTCATAATAAAGGTGGAATTTCAAGTACGTGGGGGAAGGACATATCATTCAATAAATTGGTTGAGATAACCAACCATCTATTTGGAAATAAAGTGAGACCTCCTGCCTCACAGTGTTCCAAAAATAAAATTCCAGAGAATCAAAGGTAAACCTTAAATTATAAAAATATTACTGAAAAGTTTCTTTTAAATTTTAAGTTGGGGAAGCATGGGGTTTCAACCAAGAAGCCAACAAACAGGAAAGTTGGCAAGTTTACTCACAAACATTAAAAGACTTCCATGAGACTTAAGACAACAAAAAGCCAATGGAAAGAAACAGGGTAGGGGAAAAATATTTGCACTGTGTTTCATAAATGAATGAATTCCAGGAAAATAACTATAGAATAAGAACAAGAAAAAGAAACTCCAGAAGGAAAAAGGGCAAAGGTTACAAACAGGTAATTCACCAAAAGATGTTCAACCAAACTAATAATCTAGAAAATGAAACTTAAACACTGAAAGAATTTTGCCTATAAGATTGCTGAGAGGAAAGAGCCCACTTCCAGGCCTTCGAGAGAATAAACCAAAAGAACATTATCAAGTAAGGTGGAAGAGATTCTGTTCCAGTCCTTGGGGAAAATGAAGGAGTCTATTTTTAGCTTCGAAATAAAAATAAAATGGAAACTTACTGAGCACTACTAGAAAGCAGCTACTATTCTGGGAACTTTTCCACAGAGCAGCTGTTGAATCCTCACCACAGCCCTACAGATCTAAGTTACTAGTATCATGCCCGTTTAAGAGAGAAGAAAGTAGTTGATTAATTTAATGTGGGATTTCTACAACTATTGCACTGGGGCTGCCCTGGGTATTGTGAGACGTTCAGCCACAGCCTTGGCTTCTACCCATAAGATGGCAGTAAGCACCTGCCGGTTGTGACAACCAAAAACATCCCCAGACATCACTTTGTTCTCTGGAGGACAAAGTCACTCTCAGTTGAGAACCAGATTTAAGGTGACAACTAGTAAGAGACAGACTCCCAACTCCGGGGGTCTGTGCTACATCTCACCTTCTGCTCTGCTGTTCCCGACATCTCACTAGATGTAATCCCTGGGATCTATGAAGGGCTACTGTCCCCAAATAAGGGCAGGTCTAGACCATGACTCAGCTAGGGTCAGACAGGTCAGAATGCAGTTCCCACCCACCCACCACCACTCTTCTACCTTCTTTTCTGTGTCACCCAGTAAGGTCACAATGCACAGCTGCCCAGGGCTCTTGGCATCCCTTCCCCCTACCCCTGCCAAGGTCCTGAGTCCCACAGGGCTCACAGCTCCAAGGTGGCTGGCCCCCTCTGGCCTGGCTCCTGCTGACCTCTCAGAGCGGCCTCCTGGGTCTTCCCCACTCCCACACGCTCTGCACCTTTGCTCACTCTGGACTCATGGCTTGTCCTTGGGCTCCTTGCTCCTTGCTCAGGACACCTGCCTGGGTCCTTTTCCCTCTTCAACTGCATGGTCCAGCTACAGCTGGAGCCCAGCAGGCCCGGACCTCATACACTTGAAATTACAGAAGCATCAGCAATTTCACCAGGACATCCGAGCCATTGCTTAGCAGGTCTTGGTTCTCATCGGGCACTAAAGCCCAATTCTTAAAAAAATGAGAGGAAGGTTATAAAATCCAAGTTACAGGTCTTCATTTTGTTTTTAATCTGTTACCATTTTGTCAGGATCGATGCACAGTGTGTCCTCAAACTGGCACTGGCCCAGCCATTCCTTCATCAGTGTGATGTCACGGTTGGCCCCGGACCTGTTCTTCTTCACACACATGAGGAACGCCCTCCGCTGGCCACTCAGGTCATAACGGTCCTGTTTCCCAGGAAAGCCAAGAAACAACATTTAAACCAAACCAAACTTAGACATGCAAGTATGCCACATTCATGAAACACTGAGTGTGCTCTGGGATTACTGGTGAGATTTCCCAGTTCAGATCCAGGGCCCAAACTGACTGCTTCTCTTACCCGTTCTGGAAACGGGGTGAGGAGAGGTATGACTTGATTTATAATTCTTGCAAATACCTTTCTCAGACCAGGACTGCTAGGCCAGTCCCATTTCTAATTCCCATATACAGCCATAACTGCCAGCTTGAGGAAACACGGCTGGCAGGGGAACATGGTGCATGACCGCAGAGGGCAAAATCCAGAATGTGGCCGTTCCACAGACAACCTGGTTTCTTTAACAAATAAACGTCAAGAAAAAAAGGTTACAGGGAGAAGTTTCATGAATGAAGATGTTAAGGGACAAACCAATCACATGGAACTGTGGATCAGCATCCTGACTCAACCCAACGGCACCTCTGCCAAGATGAAGGAATTTGTTTTTAGGAAAAATAATGGTGGTGTGGTTGTGTTTTGAAAAAGCTATGTGATTCATACTAAAGCATTTGTAGATGAAAGTGAAATATCTGGATTTGCTTTGAAATATTTCAGAGGGGGAGCAGATAAAATAAGCCTGGGTGTGCTACCTGTGGGCACAGGGTGACAAGGATGTTGGGTGGAGTTTAGGAGATTCACTCTTCTGTTCTACTTTAGTATTTACATACAATTTCTACAATAAAACTTAAAAAATAAACCCCCAAACCCTGTAGCCCACAATTTATAGACATGCCCAAGGCCATAGAGCCAGTAACAGTGCCTGCCTCATCTGGTTAATGCATGCACAGTGGTTTTTACTATTATAATGGAAAGCAGTGGTATCTGACCATTTGAGACAACCAGTAAGGTAGTCCCCTTAACCCAACAGGAGCGGCACCAAAAATGCTCAAATGATGGCTAAATACTCTATAGTCACCAGCATGTGGTGTGGGGGTAAAAGTGAAAATATTTACCAGTTCACCTTCCACACAGTCAAAACTTCTCTTGGAAATCTTTCTCGGAATCACTGAATGAATTTTCATGAAGAAGAGAATAAAAGAGAAAAGAACATTATTTCTTTCTCATGTTTTTTTTCTGTAATCAAGATCTGCTGCTGTTCCTCATAACAGGATGCTCCTCCCAAGGAATTCAAGGAATGCCTCCTAAGGTTTTGGGTCCAGCAGTCTTCAACCTTTTTTTGGTTCCTGGCTATCTATCTATCTATCATCTATCTATCTATTTATCTATCTATTTATTTATTTATTTATTCGTGTTCTTTTTTTTTTTTGCTATTATCAATGTACAATTACATGAGCAACATTATGGTTACTAGATTCCTCCTATTATCAAGTCCCAACCACATACCCTATTATAGTCAGCAGGCTTCAATCTTATTTGAGAATGGTTTCCTTGGATTATGAACACCCTGTTCCAAATGCATGTTGACCTTAAAAATGAACATCAGTTATTGTAATAGCAAAAATGAGTTTATTTGGGAATAGCACAGAACTGCAACTGGGGACAGCAGGGAATTGCAATTGGGGACAGCAGCTACAGCAAAGCCATAGGCAGGTCGAGAGAACAAAGGAGGGGGACACACTTTCATAGAGGATGGGAGGTGGGGGTTAGTTTTAAGCAAAAAGCCCACCAAAGGGAACAGGGAGGCCCAGGAGTGGTGACTGCTCAATAGCTGAGTAGCGTTGCTGGGCAGTTTGGGAAAAGGGGGAAACCTTCCTTCCCTGCGGAGAGCAGAGTCCCTAAAACAGTTTGGCACCAGCTCATCTCCTCATGCTGGTGGATATAATATTCCACTGTGTATATGCACCACATCTTCTTTATCCATTCATCTACTGATGGACACTTAGGCTGCTTCCATTTCTTGGCTATTGTAAATAGTGCTGGGATAAACATAGGGGTGCATCTGTGTTTTTCGAACTGGGCTGCTGCATTCTTAGGGTAAATTCTGAGGAGTGGAATTCCCGGGTCAAATGGTATTTCTATTTTGAGTTTTTTGAGAAACCTCCATACTGCTTTCCACAATGGTTGAACTAGCTTACATTCCCACCAGCAGTGTAGTAAGGTTCCCCTTTCTCCGCATCCTCGCCAGCATTTGCTGTTCTTAGTCTTTTCGATGCTGGCCATCCTCACTGATGTGAGGTGATATCTCATTGTGGTTTTAATTTGCATTTCCCTGATGATTAGTGATGTGGAGCATCTTTTCATGTGTCTGTTGGCCATCTGAATTTCTTCTTTGGAGAACTGTCTCTTCATATCCTCTGCCCATTTTTTAATCAGGTTATTTGCTTTTTGGGTGTAAAGGCGTGTAAGTTCTTCATGTATAATAGATGTTAACCCCTTGTCGGATATGTCATTTACAAATATATTCTCCCATACTGTAGGACGCCTTTTTGTTCTGTTGATGGTGTCCTTTGCTATACAGAGACTTTTTAGTTTGATGTAGTCCCATGTATTCATTTTTGCTTTTGTTTTCCTTGCTCGAGGAGATGCGTTCAGGAAGAAGTCGCTCATGCTTATATTCAGGAGATTTTTGCCTATGTTGTCTTCTAAGAGTTTTATGGGTTCATGACTTACATTCACGTCCTTGATCCATTTCGAGTTTACTTTTGTGTATGGGGTTAAACAATAATCCAGTTTCATTCTCTTGCATGTAGCTGTCCAGTTTTGCCAACACCAGCTGTTGAAGAGGCTGTCATTTCCCCATTGTATGTCCATGGCTCCTTTATCATATATTAATTGACCATATATGGTTGGGTTAATATCAGGGCTCTCTAGTCTGTTCCATTGGTCTATGGGTTTGTTCTTGTGCTACCAAACTGTCTTGAATACTGTGAGTTTGCAGTAGAGCTTGAAGTTGGGGAGCATAATCCACCCAGCTTTACTCTTCCTTCTCAGGATTGCTTTGGCTATTTGGGGTCTTTTCTGGTTCCATATGAACTTTAGAATGATTTTCTCTAGTTCGTTGAAGAATGCTGTTGGTATTTTGATAGGAATTGCATTGAATCTGTAGATTTCTTTAGGCAGGATGGCCATTTTGACAATATTAATTCTTCCCATCCATGAGCACGGGATGTGTTTCCATTTATTGGTATCTTCTTTAATTTCTCTCATGGTGTCTTGTAGTTTTCAGAGTATAGGTCTTTCACTTCCTTGGTTAGGTTTATTCCTAGGTATTTTATTCCTTTTGAAGCAACTGTGAGTGGAATTGTTTTCCTGATTTCTCTCTCTGCTAGTTCATTGTTAGTGTATACGAATGCCACAGATTTCTGCATATTAGTTTTGTATCCCACAAGTTTGCTGAGTTCAGATATTAGATCTAGTAGTTTTGGAGTGGATTCTTTAGGGTTTTTTATGTACAATATCATGTCATCTGCAAACAGGAACAGTTTAACTTCTTCCTTGCCAATCTGGATGCCTTTTATTTTTTTGTGATGTCTGATTGCCGTGGCTAGGCCCTCCAGTACTGTGTTGAATAGAAATGGGAGAGTGGGCATCCTAGTCTTCTTCCAGATCTTACAGGAAAAGTTTTCAGCTTCTTGCTGTTAAGTATAATGTTGGTTGTGGGTTTGTCATATATGGCCTTAATTATGTTGAGGTACTTGCCCTCTATACCCATTTTGTTGAGAGTTTTTATCATGAATGCATGTTGAATTTTGTCGAATGCTTTTTCAGCATCTATGGAGATGATCATGTGATTTTTGTCCTTCTTTTTCTTGATGTGGTGGATGATGTTGACAGATTTTCGAATGTTGTACCATCCTTGCTTCCCTGGAATAAATCTTACTTGATCATGATGGATGATCTTTTCGAAGTATTTTTGAATTCAGTTTGCTAATATTTTGTTGAGTATTTTTGCATCTGTGTTCGTCAGGGATATTGGTCTGTAATTTTCTTTTTTTTGTGGTGTCTTTGCTTGGTTTTTGTATTAGAGTGATGCTGGCCTCATAGAATGAGTTTCAAAGTATTCCCTCTTCTTCTATTCTTTGGAAAACTTTAAGGAAGATGGGTATTAGGTCTTCACTAAATGTTTGATAAACTTCAGCGGTGAAGCCATCTGGTCCAGGCATTTTGTTCTTAGGTAGGTTTTTGATTACCAGTTCAATTTCGTTGCTGGTAATTGGTCTGTTCACATTTTCTGTTTCTTTCTGGGTCAGCCTTGGAAGGTTGTATTTTTCTAGAAAGTTGTCCTTTTCTTCTAGGTTATCCAGTTTGTTAGCACATAATTTTTCATAGTATTTTCTAAAAATTCTTTGTATTTCTGTGGTATCTGTAGTGATTTTTCCCTTATCATTTCTGAATCTGTTTATGTGAGTAGACTCTATTTTTTTCTTGATAAGCCTGGCTAGAGGTTTATCTATTTTGTTTATTTTCTCAAAGAACCAGCTCTTGCTTTCATTGAGTATTTCTATTGTTTTATTCTTCTCGATTTATTTCTACTCTAATCTTTATTATGTCCCTCCTTCTACTGACTTTGGCCTCATTTGTTCTTCTTTTTCTAGTTTCACTAATTGTGAGTTTAGACTGCTCATATGGGATTGTTCTTCTTTCCTGAGGTAGGCCTGTATTGCAATATACTTTCCTCTAAGCCTGGCTTTCGCTGCGTCCTGCAGATTTCGCGGTGTTGAATTATTGTTGTCACTTGTCTCCATATAGTGCTTGATCTCTATTTTTATTTGGTCATTGATCTATTGGTTATTTAGGAGCATGTTGTGAAGCCTCCATGTGTTTGTGGGATTTTTCATTTTCTTTGCATAATTTATTTCTAGTTTCATTCCTCTGTGGTCTGAGAAACTGGTTGGTACAATTTCAATCTTTTTGAATTTACCAAGGCTCTTTTTGTGGCCTAGTATATGATCTATTCTTGAAAATGTTCCATGTGCACTTGAGAAAATGTGTATTCTGCTGCTTTAGGGTGTAGAGTTCTGTAGATGTCTGTTAGGTCCATCTGTTGTATTGTTGTTCAGTGCCTCTGTCTCCTTATTTTCTGGCTGGTTGATCTGTCCTTCAGAGTGGAGTGTAGACATCTCCTAGAATAAATGCATTGACTTCTATTTCTCCTTTTAATTCTGTTAGTATTTGTTTCACAAATGTAGGTGCTCCTGTGTTGGGCACATAGATATTTATAATGGTTATACATTCTTGTTGGATTGACCCTTTTATCATTATGTAATGTCCTTCTTTGTCTCTTGTGACTTTCTTTGTTTTGAAGTCTATTTTGTCTGATACAAGTACTGCAACTCCTGCTTTTTCTCCCTATTAATTGCATGAAATATCTTTTTCCATCCCTTCACTTTTAGTCTGTGTATGTCTTTGGGTTTAAAGTGAGTCTCTTGTAGGCAGGATATAGATGGGTCTTGTTTTTTTATCCATTCAGTGACTCTATGTCTTTTGATTGGTGCATTCAGTCCACTTACATTTAGGGTGATTATTGATAGGTATGTACTTATTGGCATTGCAGGCTTTAGATTCCTGGTTACCAAAGGTTCAAAGTTACCTTCCTTATTATCTAAGTGTCTAACTTAACTCACTTATGATGGTATTACAAACACAATCTAAAGGTTCTTTTTTTTGTCTTCCTCCTCCATTCTTTATATATTAGGTATCATATCCTATACTCTTTGTCTATGCCTTGAATGACTTTGGGGATAGTTAATTTAATTTTGCATTTGCTTAGTAATTAGCTGTTCTGCTTTCTTTACTTAGGTTTTATTACCTCTGGTGACAGCTATTAAACCTTAGGAACACTTCCATCTATAGCAGTCCCCCCAAAATATACTGTAGAGATGGTTTGTGGGAGATAAATTCTCTCAGCTTTTGCTTATGTGGAAATTGTTTAATCCCTCCTTTAAATTTAAATGATAATCTTGCCGGATAAAGTAATCTTGGTTCAAGGCCCTTCTACTTCATTGCATTATATACATCATGCCACTCCCCTCTGGCCTGTAAGGTTTCTGTTAAGAAGTCTGATGATAGCCTGATGGGCTTTCCTTTGTATGTGATCCTATTTCTCTCTCTGGCTGCTTTTAATAGTCTGTCCTTATCCTTGATCTTTGCCATTTTAATTACTACATGTCTTGGTGTTGTCTTCCTTGGGTCCCTTGTGTTGGGAGATCTGTGCATCTCAATGGCCTGTGAGACTATCTCCTTCCCCAGATTGGGGAAGTTTTCAGCATTTACCTCCTCAAAGACACTTTCTATCCCTTTTTCTCTCTCCTCTTGTTCTGGTACCCCCATAATGTGAATATTGTTCTGTTTGGATTGGTCACACAGTTCTCTCAATATTCTTTCATTCTTAGAGATCCTTTTTTCTTTCTGTGCCTCAGCTTCTTTGTATTCCTCTAGTTTCTATTTCACATATCATCTCCTCCACCATATCCAATGTCCTTTTAATACCCTCCATGTGCTCTTCAACAATTGGATCTCCGACCAGAATTCATTCCTGAGTTCTTGAATATCTTTCCATACCTCCATGAGCATGTTAATGATTTTTATTTTGAACTCCCTTTCAGGAAGAGTCATGAGGTCGATGTCATTTAAATCTTTCTCAGGAGTTGTATTAATAATTTTACTCTGAACCAGGTCCTTCGGCGTTTCATATTTGTATATGGCGCCCTCCAGTGCCCAGAAGCTCTACTTCCTGTAGCTGCTCAGCCCCTGAAGCAATGTCGGGGGTCACAGGGGAGTGGTATTGGTGCCTGTGGGGAGGAAAGTACTGTTTCCTGGTTTCTGGCTGCTATGCCTCTCTCCACTGCCTGAACCAGTGGGCCGAGCACACAGGTATAAGCCTCTATGCTTTGCGTTTGTAGTTGCTGTAGACAGAGCTTCCCTCTGGCTGCCCTAACACCATGGTAGGGTTTGCCAGTTTATGAGCCAGGTGGGGCTGGCCAGGAGAAAGGCACAGTAGGCTGTGTATCACAGAGGGTGTCCTTGGAGCTGGAGCACCTGAAGATCATCTAAGGAGGAAGATTTCTTTTTCCTCCTTAAATAGGAGAGTCCATATGGCAAAGCTCCCAACCTATTGGGCAGAGTGCGCCTGGATTATTTTGTCTACCTGTCGTCTCTCCTGAGCAGTAAGCTCTGTGCAATCCTTGCCCCTTTGGCAGCCCTCTTTCTAAGGGCTTCCTTGTTAGGAAGTCTCTCAGACAGCCCACCTTTCTTTTGTCCCAGAGCAGCTTGATATGGATCCCTGCTTTCCACAAGCGGCTGGAATCTCAGCCTCTCCAGGAATTCTGTCTGTCTCAGCTTTCCAACCCCATAATCACAAGAGTATAATGCAAGCACCATGAAATGTAGGTTTGTGCTCCCAGAGCAGAGCTCTGGAGTTAGGTATTCAGCAGTCCCAGGCCTCCACTCCCTCCCTGCTCCGTTTCTCTTCCTCCTGCTTTTAAGCTGCCATGGGGTAAGGGCTTGGGTCCCACCAGGCCACAGCTTTGGTACTTTACCCTGTTCTGTGAGGTCTGCTGTTGTCTCCAGATGTACGCAGTCTGGCGCAGTCCTCTTTCCTGTTGCTCTTTCAGGATTAGTTGTATTAATTATATTTTCGTATTATATGTGGTTTTAGGAAGAAGCCTGTGTCTAACCTCTCACGCCACCATCTCTAATCCACTCGAGGTTTCCTTTTATTAAGGTTCACCCTCACCATGCTGGAAATTTCAAACAGACCTCCCTTAGATCCGTCAGGTTTAGGGGCAGAAAGACCCAGACTAGCGAGGAAAAGGACAAGGAGGAGTTGACAGTACTATGTACATGAACGTCCACAGGACGTCAATAAAGGGAAAGGCAAAGGAAAGGCACTAGGCCCTACTTTTTTTACTTAAGGTAATGTCTTAGCACTCAATTCAAGTATTTATTGGTTCCCTAGAGTGTGCAGCCATGATATGGTGAATAATTGAATAATTCTGGAAAAATAAAAAACACTTTGCCAAAAGCAAGGGAGTCCCAGTGTAAAGGAGTGACAACAAAAAGTGTAATGGGTAAACTACTAAGCCTGCAGGGACTGTAAGACAGATACTGTACAGTTGCAAGGAAAGGGAGAGGGAATCAAGGCTCCAGGGGCCAGAACCCGCCTACGGGCTGTGCATTGTGGCCATTACAGTGGTCTCCCACGTACAAATAGAAAACCTATCAGCAATAACAACATGCTTTAAAACTCAAGCAGCGCATAACCATGCTGAGGTGAGACCAGTCTATTTGAGTGTCTATCTCAACGGCCTACCCATAGGTGCTTTGTCCCGCTGCACTCACACACACACTACATACACATACACACTAAATTTGGGGGTGGGAAAGCCCTAACGTCCCTCAACCTGTTACACATGGCATTTCTTGATCATAAGCCACATCTTCCGAGATTTATGGCAAATGGCATCATGGTATGCAAGAAAAGGGACCCCACCATGGGCACATGCACTGGACATGCTGCGGTAAGGGGATTCCAGGGTCCCCACCATGGGCACATATGCACTGGAGATGCAGCAACAGGGAGTTTCCGGGGAATCCAATCGTGAACACATCTACCTGAGACGCGGCGGTAGGCGGATCCGGACACTGAGCTTCTCACGCATCACCTAAAACGGCCCCCATCATAATCACTCGGTGGGTACTTGTAAAATGTGCCTGCTCAGTCAGATTTCTGAGCCCATCCCAAAATGAACTGGTGGACCCTGGTGGCTACTCAGGATGCTCACTCAGATTTTATGTCTGGGGAGGAGGACTCCCAGCTGCTCACCCCTGAACCCGCGCCCCGCCCTCGACCCTCGCGGCCCCAACCTCCCGGCCCCCGCTCATCCCCGCCCCACACCCCCCAAACCTCAGGCCCTGCTTCCGCCTCTGTACCTCGCCCTCAGCCCCTGCCCACCGTGCCCCCTAACCCCGGGCCCTGCTACCGCCTCTGCTCCCCGGGCCCCCTAACCTCCTGGCCCCAGCTCCCCCAGTTTCCGCTCACCAGCGCCCTCGGCAGCCTCGCCCTTCCAGCGCGCC